>NW_021011578.1:492954-871581 GCF_003987935.1 Bombyx mandarina
ATCACTGCTTATTGGCAAACGGACTGTCAAAACGTTTCGTTTCATAATTTCGACTAGGATAAAAATAGCAATACGTCCAATTTAAAAAAATCTACATATGTTTTTATTACTTTTTGTTATAAACAAATGTGTTTATGATAGTCTACAATATGCTGGTTAAATTATAGTTATAATTTAGAATAAAATAAAATAAGTCTTGATCCTGATGTTGTTTCGTATCTGTAGTAGAACGAAACGTATCAAGAGGCTCGGATAAATCGGAGGGAAGAAGCTATCTACTGTTGGTTAAAGAGAGATAGCACGTATCCGTGATTGTGAAACGCAAACTAAGGGTAGATACGCTCTTGCTGATATTCGGAGATAGCTATCTATCCGAAAACTCAGATACGTTATTGAAAACGGCCGTTAGAAGTTATCAATAGTTGTTTGTTTCGTGGACATAAAATAGTCATTCCGGCGGTATTTCGAGATCGTATGTTAGAAGAACTACACTGTGCTCATTTCGGTATCGTTAAGACGAAGAATATGGCACGAAGTCGCATGTGGTGGCCAGGTATTGACAGCGATATTGAGCGTTTAGTTGGCAGCTGTGACGTATGCGCCGCTCAGCGCAGCGCGCCGGCCCGTGCACCCCCCGCACCCTGGCCGCGCCCGCCTGCCCCATGGCACCGTATTCACATAGATTATATGTCTATAGGGCAAACGGTACACTATTTAATTGTTATCGATGCATTTAGTAAATGGCTCGAATGCATTCATATGAATTGCGGCACCTCCACTAGTGCGTTAATATTGAAACTGAAAGAATTATTCTCAGTTTTCGGTATCCCTAACGAAATTGTATCAGATAACGACATTAAGATATGTTCCGTGGAATTTCAACAATTTTGTAAAAATAACGGTATAAATTACTTAAATTCACCGATCTATCATCCGGCAAGTAACGGCCAAGCCGAGAACTCGGTGAAAACTTGCCGAAAAATGTTAAAATGTATAATCGAACAAAATAAATATAATACTAATTTCAATCCACGGCTTATTCAAGAAAAATTAATTGGATTTTTGTTCGATTATCGTAATAGTATACATTGCACAACAGGCGCATCACCTGCAAGTATGATGTTTGGACGTAATTTAAGAACAAGATTAGATTTAATATTACCCACCAAAAAAGTGGAAGATAATGCAGTTGTTTCTAATAAAGAACTAAGTAAATCTAGAC
Source organism: Bombyx mandarina (assembly GCF_003987935.1). Next base: position 494,177 of record NW_021011578.1, read on the forward strand.
AATTCCAAATAGGTGAAATAGTCTGGGCAAGATTTTTTATTGCTCGAAAGGCTAGCTGGATGAAAGGAAAAATAACGAATATCTTAGGCAATAGAATGTTTCAGATCAATTTTGAAAACTGTGATTCAACGTGTGTCAGACATTTGGATCAGATTAGGAAGTACACGGATGCTAGGTCAAAAAACAATTGTGAGCAATGTTGTTTCCACCGAAGGCGCTAATATTTCAGTCCCGGATCGACCCACAACAGTGCAATCAGTATCGCAGCCCAGCTCTGAGTTAGTGCTATCCTCACCGATGTCGTCGCCGCCGGTACCGGAGCCGGCACCAGTATCGGCCCCCACGCACGGCAATAACGTTGACATTGTGAGGGGGGAGGATGAGGAGGGCGATGAATGGGAGGAGGCTAGTGAAAACATCGCAGCTGCCAGCCTGCCGACCGAGTGTGAACCTGATTACCCTATTGTAGCATCAGATGACGCCGATAACGTGAGATTAGAAGAGAGGGCGCCAGATAATGAAAGACAGTGTGGTCGACCAAAGAGGACAAGAAAAGTAGTAGATTATAAGAAGTATTTTTAAATTAACGATAAGCTAATTAGTTGTTTTCTTTGTCAGGATTTCAAAATAATGAGGGAGGAGTGCAGTGTTTGTTATGTACTTCGTATATCGCGACCCGCTCCGCTCACAGTAGTAATAAACCAGCTGTTATTACGTACGGTCGTTTCATTGCCCCTAAGTTCCGATATAACACTTCTCCAACAAAGTTTGAAGAAAGATGTGGATATTTATAAAGACGAAAATGACCTGACGAGAGTCTTAAGAAAGCAGCTCCTACGCTTTTTTCATCCGAGGAAACGGATTTAGACGCGTCAGTATAGAAATCCTCCGATTTAGGTTCTAAGTTTTTAATAAAGGAGGCTAATTTTGAGTTTGCCGAGCTTGATCCTTTTTGGATATCNGATGTATTGACAACCATATTACCAGTGAGGTTAGAACACATAGTGATTAATATTCCATTTATAATCTTCCCTGATTCTAATGATAATGAAACTTTACTGGGTATTGATTTTATTAATGCTGCCAAAGTTATTATTGATTTTCATCGTCATGAATGGTATTTTAGTACTGATGCTAAGGTGCATTATAAATTACTTTTTGAGCCTATGTCTCGTGGTGTGTGCATAGCTTCTACTAACATGCTTCGGGATGATGAAGGCATGCACTTGCAATCAGCTGAGCGCCAAGCATTGTCTGAGTTCCTTATTCGGCATGAAAGTATTTTTACAGCAGGGAGAGGTCCGACACCATTCATAGAACATTGCATAGACACCGGAGATCACCCCCCGATAGCTGTGCCGCCCTATCGCCTTAACCCTTCCGAGAAGGAGACGATGAAGAATGAAATAGAGAAGATGCTGGCAGATGACATCGTTGAAGAGTGCGAATCCGCCTGGTGCTGTCCTGCATTGATGATACCGAAGTCCAATGGTAATGTAAGATTCTGCGTAGATTACAGGCGCTTAAATGAAGTAACCAAATCTGATACTTACCCACTCCCACGCATTGATAATCTTCTCCAGAGTACGAAGCAGAATTGTTACATGACTACAATATACCTTCGTTCTTCATATTGGCAAGTTATGGTTCGAGAAGAAGACAGAGACATAACAGCTTTTGTCTGTCCCCTAGGCACTTACCGTTTTAAAAGAATGCCGTTCGGCTTGAAGAATGCGCCGGTGACTTTCCAAAGGCTTATTGATCGTCTACGCTCCTGTGCTGCTTTGAAGGATGTTACAGTACTTGCTTATCTAGACGATTTGTTAATTATTTCAGAAGGATTCCAGCAACACCTACAAGATCTGGAAGCTGTTTTTAGACGTTTGTCTGAATTTAAACTTCACGTAAACAGAGAGAAGTGCACTTTTGCCAAAGAAAGCTTTTTTGCTTTTAATTCCTCTTCTCGATTATGCTGATATCTGTTTTCTAGATGCTTCTGAATTGCTTTTAGATAAACTCGAACGTATGCAGAATTTGTGCATCCGCTTCATTTTTGGTCTCCGGAAGTATGACCATGTCTCTGATTTCCGGGCTGAGCTGGGGTGGCTGCCGATTAGGCGACGTCGAGATTGCCACATTCTCTCTTTTCTCCATTCTATTCTTCACAATCCTGATGCCCCTATCTATCTCCGTGAACGCTTTGAATATCTGATTCCTGACGGCAAAGTTAGTCGACAAGCCACTTCTCTTCTTTTAAAAACTCCCATACACAGCTCTAGTCGCTATAGTGGCTCTTTCACAATACAAGCAGTGCGATTATGGAATTCTCTCCCTCAACCTATTCGTGCTAGTTCCTCTCTAGAAGTTTTTAAGANTTGCAGGTTTATCTGATTTTAAGATTGCATGGTCAATACAGTTGTTTTCGCGCGTTGGGAACAAATGAGCTGGAAGCATACCATGTGAGGCCAATACATTTAAATACAAGTCAGAAATCGCATCTCCGACATTTTCAGAAATATCTATATTTAAATCTCCGATTAAGAGCATTGTCTTAAATGATTTGAGTTTTGTTAAAGTTTTGTCTAAGCTATTAATAAACCCGTTAATATTACGAATGGAAGGAGAACGATACACTGCTAGAACAGCGACACTTGTACTCAATTTGACTAGAATACAGCTTGCATCTATGATATTACAATCCTCTATTGAGACTGGAATGTCAAGTCTCACATAGGCCACAACGCCATCGTTTTGATTGAAATATTTGGATTTATAGCATTTAAAACCAGGTATACTAGGCACATTTGTGCATTTACTTAGCCAACATTCGGACAAAATAAGAATGTCAAACATTAAATTAAGACGTTTTATCAAAATAAGAAAATTGTTAAAGTTAGCTATACTACCTATACTTCTGATATTCATGTGAAAGATTTTAAGCGCTGTGATGTCATTTTGGACATATGTACAACATTCTTCAGGAGCACAAATGTAGGATTTTGAAGTAGTTAAATAATTTAAATCGTTTATCATGCCTGTGGTGTCATCCATATTTGAAAGTTAGAGTTAACAATTTGTTGTACTTCTTGCGAGGGTCACCTATGGTCAGAATATAAGTATTTGTTACCAATCGAAAATATAGTAGCGCAGGTTTGAGTATATGTACTTGAAATATTATCTTCATTTGTTTAAATGAGAAATTACTTGAGTAGAAAATATTACTTTTTATATGTGTGTGATTTGTAGCGGAGTGTAAAATGTAAGTGTCACAATATTGAGTACATTTATTTAAATAAGTCAATCCAACAAAAACAAGACAAAACAAATAGGGTAAGTTAAACGAACAATAGGGTAAGTTAAACGAAAATAAGGGTAACGAAACAATTAATAGTAACAATATTTCCTCGTTGTAACTATACTGAGACCTTAGAACTTATCTCAAGGTGGGTGGCGCATTTACGTTGTAGATGTCTATGGGCTCCAGTAACCACTTAACACCAGGTGGGCTGTGAGCTCGTCCACCCATCTAAGCAATAAATAAAAAAAAAATTAGGTTGCGAATTGTACCAAAACGACTCTGCCACATATTATGTATTAGGCGTGATAGGAAGTTTAATTTATGACTTTGCAACTTTATTTTATCATTAGTACGGCTTAATTTCCAAAGTAATTACATACACCACTTTCAAGTTTCAAACAAACTGCTGGTGATAGGGCGGATTCTATGTCACAATCGTTTATTTCTGCCACAAAACTTCATGCGTTCTAGTTTGAGGGGTGAGACTGTCGTTAAATAGCTTTCTTCTTAATTATCTTAGGATTTTTGTGTATGCTGTCCACAAGGACTAAGGCCAATAACTGTTGCAAAAACTATACTTACTATTAACGTGTTCCATACCACAAAAAAATCATGAGGATAATACGAGTATCAGCTACTTCTTCGTTTCGTTCACTCACGTGACATTTGTTTTGAATGGTCTGTCAACTAAGTTTGACAGCCGCAACTGAAATAAAACGAATTTGAAATTTAAAATTTCATAAACGTTACATACATACAGTGGTTTGAATTATCTAAACAAATGTAAACAATTATAGTGAACGAAGAAAATTGCCCAAAATAAACACTCAATTATTAAACATGGCTACCAGATCTGGAAAGCGTAAGTAATTTACAAATTTATTCTAATAACGTTCGTAATACGTGAACATATTTGTAAAGATTTGTTCTTTTTCCAGGCATACGAAGTATGTCCAACGACTCTACAGTGAAAGATGATGTTGATATTACCGTAAGAAGCGAAAGAAAAGTACGGAATAAACTTTTAAATGGAAACGCGGATGGTTCGTGCATTAATGTAATAAAATGTAAAAAACGTAGTAATTACGTACGTTATCCGACTGACGATGAACAACATTCAGCTGACAACGATCTTGATGGTATTGAAACTAAACAGTCTCGTTCCACTCGTAAAAACACCCTAAAAGACCGCAACACCATCTCAGTAAGCAATGAAAATACAGAGAGTTTTGATGCAAAAAAACTTGTTAGAACTACTCGCAGAACTAAAAAGGCCTCTGAGAGTTCCATAGAAAATGTTCCAGTAACAGAAAACATGTACAAGCGAGAAGAACACAAAACTAAAAACAAGAAATGTAACAAGAAACACAGTTTGAACTATGATAAAACTGTTGATGTGGTTCCTAAAAAAACTAAGTCTCGTAAAAAGAAAGGAAAGAAATCTACTTCTATTGTGGAGTCTGTCGAGAATGAGAATTTTAATAAAGGAAACTTATCAACTGATTCATTCCATAGTGCTTCAGAAAGCCCCACAAAAACATTAACATTAAATACTAACAAAAGTATTAAAGAAGCTATTGATTTGGAAACTAATTTTAAATTACAAAATGAACCCAAAAGTGAAACAATATTAAAAGATAATGAATCTAAGCCAATTGTCAATGAAAATATTAAAAAAAATACACACAAAAAAAAATCTAGCATAAAAGACAAAATAACCGACACAACTTTTGACTATTGTGAAATTAAATCGTCTCCTTTAAAACAAAACTCATCCATTCAAAGCACTACAGAGTCTTCTATATTTGAAACACACAGGAACCAGTCAATAATTAATACTACATATGATAAAAATGACAGCACGGATAATATTAATGTTACTTACGAAAAAGCTAATACCTCTATTAAAGACAGTAGGCCAATAATGACCCTGTCAGACGAGATTCAAAACTTGCAAAAATCCAATAACAGTCAAATACTCAATACAACAGCAAAGAATAGAAAATCAGAATTTTTAAATAATACATTTGACAAAGAAAGTTCGATTGACATTGCAAAAAGGAAGTCATCATTAAAAAATTCGACATTTGATAAAAGTTGTACGGGGCATGAGGCTTCAGATATAACTTTTGAAGTTCTTGATCACAACCTTTCTGAGTCTTCGAAAAGAAAATCTTCTCTGATAAAGAAATATAACAAACTAAGTGAAATTCACACCACAGCAAAAATTAATAATGAATTGACAAATGAAAACTTAGCCCAGCCTAACATTAAACCTGATGAGAAACTCAACACAACCTTTGATAAAACTACAAAAACATCATTATTAAGTACTGACTCCGAGAATGATGTATCTCGCATCAGCATTACTAGCGATGATTCCAGCATTACTCCGCTTCGTGATTCCAATATTATTAAGGATACTACCTTAGTTCTAATAGAAAGTAGTATGGATGAGAGCCTTATTATAGCTAAAGATACTTTGGTCTCACAGGAATCTGTAACTCCTCTGAAACGTGAAGGAACTTTTACTAAAGATGGGCCAGAATTAGATTCTGAAAGCAAGAAGGCAGCATCGGTGACACCTAAACATACTCCCGTCAAACGTATGTCTCTTCCATCACCTGGATCAACACCATTTCCAAATAAGAGCTCACAAAAAGACAGATTATTAAATATCACTCGATCTATTGAGAAGAGTAGGCGGTCTTCTTTAGTTGAAGTTGTCCCGAGAACGACGAAAGTAATGTTTTGTAGTCCAGTTGATAACCCAACTATTTTCAGTCAGCAGAGAAAAAAGGTTATTAAGTCAAACTTGAAGGGATCAAACAAGAGTTTTGTTGTTGAAGAGAACGGTGAGTGAAAATGATTGCACAATATATTACTTCGCTGATTTCTGTATACGTCATCTCGAATCATAAATACGTCACAACGCCATAAATGCAAAATTATTTTATTTCCCAGAGCTGAAATCACGATCTACCGCCCGCAAGCGTTCGTACACTCAGAGCGACGCTGAAGATGCGAGAGCCAAACGCAAACGCGTCACGGAAGCAGCAGTGGAGCCAGCTCGAAAGAGGACCTTCAGTGCTTCTGGTGAGCCCGACCATCTGGTATTTAAATACGGAACTTCTTACTCTTCAAAATTGGCGCGCAAATTGCACCAAACTTGGCCGAATTTTTCACTACGTGCGACGTCATTCGGGGCTATTGTCATTATTATTATTTTTTTATTGCCCTTGTAGGCAGACGAGCATACGGCCCACCTGATGGTGAGTGATTACCGTCGCCCATGGACTCCAGCAATGCCAGGGGCAGAGCCAAGCCGCTCTGCCTACCGAAAATCTTTAATTATATTTATGTTAAATTATACATGTTATCATTGTGATGATGATACATTTCACATCGACTTCGGCAGATTTTGCCGTGCTGCTAAATTTTTTTTATTGCTGAGTTGGACGAGCCTTTTTACCTTTGGGCCGTGGCTCCTAAATACCAGCTACTTTCATTTGACTCCATACAGAAGAAGAACAGTCGATAATTCCATTCTCACAGATCGTTTCATTAAGTGGGCCGTATGCTTCTATATATCTATAAGGACAATAAAAAACAGAGAGAAATGTTTAACCTATTGCAGTCCGTTCCGAGATTTCGTGTCCTTGAACGATATCTATATGTGCCTTGCTCGAGCGGTCATTGCTTAACTTCTGTACTGTCGGTGTTTTGTGACCTAAAGCCGTTCCGTGTAAAGGACTAAACCTGAACGAAAGCAAACCAATTCCCATTAAAGACACGAGAAATTTCGTAAATAAATCTAGTAGAGGTCATACTCATCACGTTGTTGTTTTTTTTTCTAGCTAAACTCTCAGAATTATTCACACCCCAGAGAGTGGTTACACCATCGAAACCCAAGCCAAATTCTCAATTCAACCGCACGAAACTGCCCAATTTTGCCGCTCTGCATCAGAAGCAGTTCGACAAGATGGAGTCGCTAGACGAGTGCCAGGAGCGGAAGGCGAAGCGAGCGAAACAGCTGCTAACCCCAACAGGGAGTGTAGGAGTTTCGGAAAAAATCAGTCCTAAAGGTATGTAAGCGCCTAGTTTTCAATAATATAAAAAAGTTAATTACTTATGAACCTTCGTAAGACAGATACTACGTGAACATGCTGCCCAAATCAGAAACAGGCTTAGATTTTGCTGCATCACCCATCCTAAATAAGTACAAATGAGAAAAAGTTGATATCACCAAATCACTATACTTGAGACCTTACAACTTATATCTCAAGATGAGTGGCGCACTTACGTTGTAGATGTCTATGGGCTCCAGTAACCACTTAACACCAGGTGGGCTGTGAGCTCGTCCACCCATCTAAGCAATAAAAAAAAATAAAAAATAAAAAACATAACCATAATAGGCTTACCTATATACTTTACAGCTTCCACCACAGAACAACAGAAAGAACAGCAAAAACAAAAAGTTTCCAGCAAAAAGAATCCGTATGATTTTCAAGTTAATCCAGAATCAAAACCAGGCTACACTAGGTTCGGCTTCAAACTGAACATGGACGTTAATCCGTTCTGTGTACCGACCAAAAACATTAACCACACCAAGGCATCAAAGCTATCAAAGCCCAATGGATTAATCAGGCAGGCAACATTACCGTCTCTGACTGGAACCACTTCAACGAGGAAGGAAACAGCTAAACAGTTGGTGATGAGAGAGAAATCCTTCACCGATAAAAGAACAGGAAAGATTCAAGAGACTAGGACAGTTATTAAAGGGGTCAGGACAAATAGACGTTTCGATTTGCAAATGAGATTGAGGAATTTAAATTGAATTCTGTTTCGCTTATCTTAAATTGGTATTGTGTAAATAGTTTGAACTTACTCAATTATTACTATAAACCCAACTAAGGCAGACTTTGTATTAAACTAACCAAGATACAGCCACAGGTGACAATAGATTAGTTGTAGTTGGTAGTTTGAGGAATTTGGAGTCATTCATTATCCACCAATACATTACTAGTGGTAGGACCTCTTGTGAGTCCGCGCGGGTAGGTACCACCGCCCCGCCTATTTCTGCCGTGAATCAGTAATGCGTTTCGGTTTGAAGGGTGGGGCAGCCGTTGTAACTATACTCGAGACCTTAGAACTTATATTTCAAGGTGGGTTTCGCATTTACGTTGTGGATGTCTATGGGCTCCAGCAACCACTTAACACCAGGTGGGCTGTGAGCTCGTCCACCCATCTAAGCAATAAAAAAAAAAACAGCCAATTTGGTATGTAGGATCCTGATCAATGTGCTGTGTGTTATATCCCTGTGTAAACGCATATGTACTGTTAACGAATCACCGTTTTTTTTAAATTTAAATTCGTTATCTACTGAAGGTCTGACGGACGTCAAATTGTACGAAGTGCAGGAAACTCGTCTGTTGATATGCTTTTTTTAAATTTCTATTACACTAACAATTTAGTTTACAAACTGTCACAAAACGACACAAGCCGGTGTCATATTGTCTTAATTTGATTACTTTATTTATATAATTTTAATGCTTAATCTATGTAACTATCAAATATGGAGGGTAAGGAGAATCAACTGTGTCTATGAAGAGTGTCCGTCGAATTGTTTTAAATTAGTGGCGCTATATCAGCATCACGTTAAATTTTAAAGGAAGCGCCAAATACTATTAGAGTAGGTTTGATAGATACGTTTTTATAAAAAGAAATATTAATAAATCAATTATAGTACCATTCGCAGTTTACGAAATAAAATCACTCTAGATGCACGTTTTCTTGTAATAATTCTATAAGGTTATATTTACTGCATTATTTTGCACAACGTAAGTTGATAAAATTTTCAATAATTAACTACTTTAATCAAAATGATATTCATTTTTTTAACTTGGCATACTTCAGTTCATCAACAATTGCTGCATTTATACCATACCTTATGTCTACACCAGCCTTTCCCAAAGTGAGCGATAACGCCCCTTTGTGGGCGCTGCAGGCTTAATGGGGGGCGCTAATAGACCCAGAAAATAATGGGGGCGTTGTGTAGGGGCTTGGAAGGCGATTTGTAATTTCATCTAGGAGGACTCTTAGACACCGACTGAGCTATCGTTATAGTGGTTTTTAAGTAGGTAGAAAAAATGGGGGCGCTAAAAAAGAATTTATTCTCAAAGCGGGCAGTAGACAAAATAAGTTTGGGAACCACTGGTCTACACCAACGCGATTGTGAAGATTTTGAGCTGTTATTCAGTTATAGTATAGCTGGACACTTTTAACTTTCTCCCATATAAGATGATTCTCATCCATATGATAGAGATAAGACGTACGATCTTGTATATGGGGCAAGTTAAAAAAGTATCCACCTATAAACAGCAAGTTATTGTTGGAAGACTCACCGAAACAGCGTAGTGAAGGAAGTGGAAATGATATGAATATGGCACTGTTTTAAAAAAAAATCCACTTGCTACTATGGCGCCACCTTCATTTGCTCCCTTTCAGCCGATACTTTTTAATACACTGAGATGGTGATCCTTACTTCTTTTACCCTCCATAATCTCAAGTCAAAAAAACAACACCGACATTGTTGGCAAACATTTCGTCTTCTCGCATTAAAACTGTCTATTCTCAAAACTTACTAATTTCACGGGAGAGTGTTTTATATGTTTAACATGTAATATTTTTAATATTAATCATCTTTGCAATATTTATTTTTCATTTTTTACCAGTTACATTAACTGTCTTTTAAAGTAAGATAAAATTATGTATTTTGTTAATAGTAGTCAAAACATAGGTAAACTAAAACAAACTAAAACTAGATAATCCTCTTTTGACAGTATTTATGAGAGAAATACTGGTGATACCGAATGATTCCGCATATTAACTCAATTTCGAATATTTTTGGAAATTGTACACTTTTAATGAGAAAAGACGATTTATGAGTGCTGCCATATTAAAGATAGATTTATTTGTCATTAATTTGTCATTTATTAATGTCACATGGCCGAGTAAAGATATCGAGTTGGGAGTAATTCGAATAATAATAATATTTTACACATTCAACTCGTTTTTTGCCAGATAAATAACAAAACAAACACCAACAATTTTCAGTTTCCGTTCTATATTTCATAGTAATAAGGTTTAAAATTTAATGCATATGGCCGAGTGAAATTATGACAAAAAGTATTAATTAATCGTGACAGTTTTGTTATACGAGTATTGAATAATTTTGATATTAGATTTACTGAATACTAGCACTCGATGGCTCGTGCCATCTCGTATCATTATCATGACAATGTACTGTTTTCTATTAATAAAAATAATAATATATCATATTGATTAGTTTTATTTGTTTTGAGTTCTACTTCGACACGGGGATTGTTATTAAGGGGGGAAAAGCGTCCATCTATCAAAAAGATTCAGGAAATCCGTAAATCATCATATTTTTCAAATACATCTTCAAATCGCTTCGTGACACTACGGTTTATTTAACATTCATTGCGTTGTAGATTGAGACTAGTGACACAGAATTATATGCATTAGAAATAATTTTGAAATGAAACTTCTTTAGGCGCATGAGGGTAAAAATTTTACAGATGTAACGTCACGCAGGTATGCAACGGAAGTGTAGAAAGAGAGAGAGAGAGCGATCGAGATCGATTGAGAGAGAATAAGATAGGGCGAACGTAGCATGAAGCAACTAGCCATGGAGTGAGAGTAGGGAGCAAGCAAGTGAGAAAGATCGAGAGAAAAAGTGAGACAGAATGCTCAGTTCCTACATACTTTAAAGCATACGTATAAAGTATTTTATTTTTAATACAGCGCCATTTGTGTGATGTTTTAATACTAACGTGTGTATGAAACCTCTTGTAGTGAATTTTAATTTAGGATATACATGAAGTTAAAATATCAATTCACAGAGGGCGCTATCTCATACTATAAAAGGTGATTTACAATTATTTACTAATGACATTTTACTAATAATATACTTAGACATTTAGGATAATTGTATTTTAATTTTTTAAGGTTTCACTTCTAACACGTGTGAATTGCACACATGTTATTTTTTTTATTACTTAGCTGGGTGGACAATCTCACAGCCCACCTGGTGTTAAGTGATTACCGGAGCTCATAGACATCTAGAACACTAATGCCGCCACCAGCCTTGAGATATGAGTTCTAAGGTCTACCGGCTGCCTCATCCTTCAAACCGAAACGCATTACTGCTTCACGGCAGAAATAGGCGAGGCGGTGGTATCCGTGCGGACTCACAAGAGGTCTTACCACCAGTACTAATTATGCAAATTATAGTTTTTGCGGGTTTGATTTTGATTACACGATGTTATTCCTTCACCGTGGCAAGTCAATCGTGAATATTTGTTAAGTACCTACCTATTTCATTAGAAAAATTGGTATCTGTCTGCGGGATTCGAACACCGTTGCATCGCTAAATACGAATGCACCGGACGTCTTATCCTTTAAGCCACGACGACTTCAAAGGTTAGTTTTGTGGTAGGCAGGTGGATATCTAATAACTTTATCACGAGTGCTTTTAATTTGAATTTAGCTGCAAATATGGGTGAACGGGCTTACGACCGCGACCGGAGCTCATAAACTGATGTCTATGGGCTCAACGTACTACATAATACACTTACTGCATAAAATTATTTATCGAAACAATACAATTGAGACTTCGACCTCATGTCTCAAGCTGAGCGTCGGTATTCACGCTGTGTTCAGTTCAACAAGTTTACCGAGAGAGTTTCATAATTTATCCATAAATAAAATGGAGAAAACGAAAATAAGTGGAAAAATAAACGCAGTGCCTTTGTTTATGTAGGTATATTAGTTTCTGATAATAAATACATAAATTGCCACTTATCAATGTTAGTAACAATCGTCGGCTACCAAATCGCGCAGTGACAACGCGCACCGCGCAAATTCATGACTTACACTAGTAACTATTATCTAGTACTGATAGAAAAATAATAAACACGGCTTTCCATTTAACAATGAATTGGGCGCGAATGTTAACTTTGTGAATCAGTGGACACTATATAGTTCCGTAACATTTAGGTAATCTTAAAAGTTTGTGAGATAAAGGGAATGCGAGAATTTATATTTGTCTCGTGAATTTTTTTAAATTTAATATTTGATATTTTACTTAATTAATGTTGTGCAACTATCAATTGTGGGTGACGGCATTAATTTCGCGACTTCTCTGTACTCTGGTATCCTCTTATAATCAAGTGATCTGTGACTTCATCTGCCAAAATAGAAAAGTAACGCGCGCACACTTCGTTGTTAAACCTTTTTGTCTTTTCTTACAAACCGTACTTGAAACTTTTATCATTCATAAAACATTGAATTGCGTTGTGCTACATATTTGCAAAAATAAAAAGTGTATAAGGAAACATCAGACTAGATAGTAAAACAAATTTACCTGTTTACTATAATACTTTTTTTCTATTTTTTTAAATATGCCATCATTAAGCAAATATTTGGTCAACAAATATTCGAGAACTATACTTCGCATTTTGTAATTGGACACGAATCATAAAATGTTATACGGCTTCTACTTTTAACAAAAAATTAAGAGACACAATAATACTTACTTAATAATACTTAGGTACTTACTGGCGGTAGGACCTCTTGTGAGTCCCCGCGGGTAGGTACCACCACCCTACCTATTTCTGCCGTGAAGCAGCAATGCGTTTCGGTTGGAAGGGTAGAGCAGCCGCTGTAACTGTTCTTGACCTTAGAAATTATATTTCAAGGTGGGTGGCGCATTTTCGTCGTAGATGTCTATGGGCACCGGTAACCACTTAACACCAGGTGGACTGTGCTCGTCCTCGTCCGTCGTCACATCTAAGCAATAAAAAAAAAAAAAAATCAAAAACGAAAAGAAAAAAAAAATGTGAAAATTATTTTTAATTGGCGCCATATTGTACAGAATTCGTAGTAAACATTCATTTTGAATTTCCAGACGGTATACTTTAGTTCACAAACACAACTTCATAATAATTTGTAATTAATTCGCTGAATTTCGAATTTCATGTCAATGTTATTATCTACTCTTTCGCGTCTTTACACAAAAACAAGATAATAGATAAGCAGGTTAGGCTTTATTTGATTGCGATTGTAAAAAAATGTCTTACATTTAAAGATACGTTATGAATTCTGTAAACGTTAGCTATGAATGCTGCACTATTTTGTTTACATTCTTTCTTTCTACTGATGAATAATAATAAAAAATCCTATACTAATAGTATTAATAATTATATTATTACAAAACTGTATTATCAAAGGAGGAATAGGTCAGCACTGACACCGTCTGAATAAAAACCTGTTTCACTAAAATTAAAACAAATCCGTATACATACAACTTGTTTACCCTAACGTGCCATTCTCGATGTTGCTTCACTATAAATAGATCGATAAGACTAGCTGGAGTTTTGAAACTGGCCCAACACTGGCCCTAGCAAGAGCAGTGCTTCGCAGAATCTACCACCGGATCGGAATCGCGACCCACTGAGAAGATCCGGAGAGAAACTCAGTGGGCTGTGTCTATAGGTTAATTTACTCGTCGGGCCCTTCGTCGCAAGCGACGGGTTCGGCGAGAACGGTGACCGGTGCTTGAAATACCTAAGCGCAGTTAATGGATCGGGAGGATCCGTAATGAACGTGTTTAGGGCAAGGGCGGATCCAGGGGGGGGTCATGGGGGTCATGACCCCCCCCTGAGCTGGTTCCAGAACCTAGGTGGACCACATATTGAACATAATGATTTTAGGACCACGGTTATGGAATATAAATAAGCTGCCTCATTCCGGGCGTGATAGTGCTTCTCTGGATGTCTTCAAGAGAAGCTGACAATATGTACGTGTATATGTACAAGTTATTATGTGTTAAGTTTTTCAAGTGTACAATAAAGAATAAATATTTTTAAATACAGTACTTACACGTACTTTAATAAAATACCTACTTTTTACTTGTATCTATTGTTATCAAAATTAAATTATAAGTTCTTGACTTGACCATGACTATGTGACCCCTCCTGGCACCAAAGCTGGATCCGCCCTTGGTTTAGGGTGACGTCGACTGTTTACCATTCGGTCCATCGTATCGGGGTATGAATAGACAGGACGAGCAACCGCTCTATTTATAGGAACACGACACTACTTTTTTCAACTCTTAATAAAATCAGTAAAAATAAATAGTGAAATTTCCCGACACAATTAAAAAAATACTATAAGTTTCATCGATATCGATCTCTTTAAAATGTTATGAAATCGGTTATAACAAACTCGGAACTCCTGTCTTTACAGATAAATCTTGAAATAGACGATTTACATGTAGACTTATTTATATCGATTTATTAAAAGCCACGTCCATAGTATACCTTTTAGTTATGATACACAATGCTAAGCTATTACTTGAGCCCATAATTACCGACTTGGAAGTCGTCATGGCTTAAAGTGTACGACGGCCGGTGTATTTGTATCGAGCGACCCGAAAAAAAATCGTGCGATGCGACTGTGCCCGTGTTCAAATCTTTCAAGCATATTTCAACCAATTATTCTAAAGAAATACATACGTGCATAACACGTGTTCATGAACGTCTTGAGCGATGTAGTAAAAAGCTTAATGTAACGCAATTTACTTTACATTTAATAAAAATAAAACGAAATATTTGTAGGATTTGTAATGGCCTCCATAAGTAGGCAGTATAAATTGGCTAAATAAATAATTATGATACTTTCTCTGCATTGCCTTTCAAGGAATTAAGTTCGGCAATGTAGACAACTTCATAAAGGGAATAAATATATGAATAAATAATATATACTTTTTATATTATTAAGTATAAAGCTTTATTTAAGTATAAGTATAAAGTTGATGAAATTAGGAATAGGCGGGGTGGTGGTATCTAACCGTGCGGATTCACAAGAGGTCCTACCACCAGTAAAATTGATTACCAAAACCAATTGATTACCAAATCCTCTGCTAAATAGCCTAAATCGGTGATACGCGGTAGAATTTGGTAATAAGCTAGTAATACATAATAATTAGTGTCTTTTTGTAGATAATAAAACACTATTTAATCTTCATTATATAAGAGTATTCGTAATATGTAACTCACCGAGACACTATTTTTAGCTTTAAACGTTTTCAATTATTGTCTGTGAACAAATAGCTACGCGCTGACCGATAACGTGGGCTGGCGTTGACAAGCGGACTCCGTGAAATATCTTGTAATTCAATCTGTTTCAGTAATATGTATAGTTCATATCTCATCTTTGTTTCCGAGGTTCCACAACCTGGTCGTAGGACCTCTTGTGAGTCCGCACGGGTAGGTACCACCGCCCTGCCTATTTCTTTCGTGAAGCAGTAATGCGTTTCGGTTTGAAGGGTGCGGCAGCCGTTGTGACTATACTGAGACCTTAGAACTTATATCTCAAGGTGTGTGGCGCATTTACGTTGTAGATGTCTATGGGCTCCAGTAACCCCTTAACACCAAGTGGGCTGTGAGCTCGTCCACACGTCTAAGCAATAAAAAAAAAAACAACTGGTCAAGCCAAATATGAAGACCTTCCAATGTTTTTTTTTATCTCCTTCTTTATTCTTTGTCATGTACCTACCAGCTGGATATGGAATGGCGGTGACCATTCGTTATCAAGTGGTAAGTAAAGTGGTCTCGCCTTCGACGGTAACCGAAATACAGTATTGTAATATAATCTTTAATTTAATGCGTAGAGATCAAAAGTGTTATTAGATAGCTCTTTAAGTAAGCAGTCTACCATAGCACAGAAGAAAATCGGCGATTCAAACTAATTTAACGAATGAAATTATTCTAATTTTGAGTACAAGCGATGTTTGTGATAATGTGCTATGCACCCGCACGTGTAAGTATCACCATCTTGTCTATTTCTGCCGCTTAACTCTCATCCGTTCCGATTTAAGGACTAGGGCAACCAACAATACAATTAAGACGTAGGTAGGCTTACGTTGTAGATGTCTATGGGCTCCGGTAACCACTTCACATCAAGTGGGCCGTAAGCTCTTCCACCCATCTAAGCAATAAATAAATAAAGTCGACCTAGTGTCTCAAGGTTGGTGTCGACAATCACGCCATGTTAGCTTCGATAACAATTTGAACACCTTTTGTATTAGGAGTTCGATCTCCCATCTAGATATACTTTTTTTTGCATTGATGCGTGCACAACCTGAAGGCCCACCTGACATTAAGTGGTTACCGGAGCCCATAGACATCAACGTAAATGCCGCCACCCACCTTGAGATATCACCTCTGTGAGTTATAGTCTCTAATCGTTAATAATGTAAAAGAAAATTTGTTGGCTATGAATACGACACTCCCCTACGCACATCACTAATTTGTGAATAAATGCTTTCTGAATTCGCAAAAAACTACACTTAGGTTTAAAGTATTTAATGTCGTTTGCTTTATTTGTAATATGAACGAAACTCGACGCGATAAAAATATATGAGGCGCCCGAGATGGCTGAGCGACAGTTCCGTTATCATTCGTATTCGGTTGAACTCAGTTTATTGCAGTTAAAGTAAATTAAACCTTTTGAACAATAATTATTGAAACTCTCAACAAATAATTTCACAGTGACGGGGTAAGCCGATAGTTTCGTTTCAGCTGACCGACTGACGGACTGACTGACTGAGACTGGTCGACTCTTTTTTCCTACCTATGCTGATAGCCTTGAGAGGCTACTTCAGCTTCGCCCTAACATGTAGGTGAGCTCACGGGGCTCAAATCTGACGACGTTGCTAACACGAACCCTAGCAAAAGCCGTGCTTCGTAGAATCTACCACCGGATCGGAAACGCGACCCGCTGAGAAGATCCGGCGAGAAACTCAGTGGGCTGTGTCTGTGAGTTAATTTACTCGTCGAGCCATTCGTCGCTTGCGACGGGTTCGACAAGAATGCTGACCGGTGCTTAAGGTACCTAAAAGCATCGTTAGTGGATCGGGAGGATCCGAAATGACGTGTTTAGGGCGAAGTCGACTGCTTTCCATTCTGTCCACAGGATCCGGTATTACTGGTCAGTATAAGTCAGTTAAAATATTATATGTAATACGAGCCCCGGGAAATAATTTACCTTACACCACAAGACAGAGCATAGACCTGCAACGCTAAAGCTAGTTATTTTTACGTTTTACTGGTGGTCGGACCTCTTGTAAGTCCGCACGGGTAGGTACCACCACCCTGCCTATTTCTGTCGTTGTAACTATTCTGAGACCTTAGAACTTATACCTCAAGGTGGGTGGCGCATTTACGTTGTAGATGTCTATGAGCTCCAGTAACCACTTAACAACCAGGTGGGCTGTGAGATCGTCCAACCATCTAAGGATTAAAAAAAAAAAGACTGGTTAACAGCAAAACCAGGCAGATTTGTAGTACCTATCCAAACTCGCTTGCATTACATTAACTAGTAAATAGTTAAGTGAATTGATTTCTGATTCGAATATTCTGTTAATAAACTGATGATTTTATGAAAGAGATTTTACTAAATATGTATTATTACTTTATGAGTTTTAACTGGGAAGATAGCATCAGCATTTCCAGGTTTTCCAGCATTTCCGAGACTCCGCCTTGGCATACCGCTGCCCCAAGCGTTCAAAATTTATGGAAAGATAAAACTGTCTCAAACGAGACTATTCTTTAGGCAGCGGCTTGGCTCTGCCCCTGGCATTGCTGAAGCCCATGGGCGACAGTAACCACTCACAATCAGGTGGGCCGTATGCCCGTCTGCCTATAAGTGCAATAAAAAAATAATTTAAAAAATTCTACATAATGTAAATTAATACAATATTATACTTTGTTATTTAGTGTAGAATTGATATCAATTTATGAATGTCAAAAAGTTCAAATTCTCCATTCAAGGCCGTGATTCATTTATAGCATGTAGGTACATACGTAACAGATTACTGATATTGCAAAGAATAAATTATTTTGTTGAAACTTATTGTTTTGGCTTATCTATGTATTAATACGTGAAGCAAAAACTTTGTATCCCTTTTTACGAAAATTGCGCGGACGGAGGAGTATGAAATTTCCCACACTTATAGAGAATATAGAGAAGAAGTGCACAATGCTAATATTTTTTTTAAATAATGCATAAAAGATACATTAAATCAATAAAGAAAATATTACACACACTACATACCATGTATTTGACGCACACACGCATGCATACTATTTATTGTCAAACTTTTGTTCTTGGCGTCTGTTGTCAAATTGAGAATAGATTAAATATTGTTTGTCTTTGTTAATATTTTTTATAGTGTAGTCTTGGCGAAATTTGTGATTATAGAAGTATAAAATACAATCATTATAGTGTACAAACTTACAATTCCAATTAATTATAGTCGAATTTCGACTACTGCGGGACCTCTAGTATATTGTAATACAGCAAACGCCGGAGACTTTATTCAAACAGCAAATTCGTTTGTAGTTATTTTTCAGTGTCTTCATTTGTGTGAGAATATTTTTGCCTAAAAAGGTTAAACCTTTTCCATTACGAACATTAAGAAAATTTGTTAAAACTTAACCAAGTCGAATGGAATTTAATTTTACTTAAGTACATATTTCTTTTTCGGGCCATATTTTTTAAAGAAACCGTAAAGAGTATCATGGCATTTCCTGGTGGTAGGTTCAATGTGAGTCCGCACGGGTAGGCACCCCCATCGCGCGTATACAAACCAGTCATACATTCAGTGTGCTTAGTGCGAGTTTTTTAACGTTCTCGATAGCGTAAAAGTTAATTGTATGCTGTTGGAATAGCGCCCCTAACGGCAAACGATCCCATTCCATACAAATATGAGCTAACTTTTACGCTATCGAGTACGTTAAAAAACTCGCACTAAGCACACAGGTTTGATCTTATAGATGCAATTGGTAACTGGATTGCCGTTTTCATGTTTCGGTAACCGCTTAAGACCAGGTCATCAAAGAAAAGAAACTGTTTTGAAAAATATTCAGCTTCAAAGTTAAGTTTACGGAGAATTATAAAAAAGGCCACTCGAGTTGATACAACTCATTTGTAATTCAAACTAAAACATTTCAGAAATTAATTTTGCAAATAATGTAATTAATCGGAAACAAGGTCAAACATAATTATCATTGGTACGTATTTATATTTTAGGCTTGACCGATCGTAGTAACCATAAAGCACTTATGTTCATATATTTTTTTTTAATATAATGCATAATATTATGATTCGGTATTCGTTCGCCGACGTTGCAAACGAGTTGTTCAAACGTTTCGTCTATATTTAAAACAAGTATGTACTTTCATTTATGTTGAATATTTTTTTTTTGATTTGATTTGGTTATTGGAGTTTTAGTAAGGATCCCTAATTTTAAAAAAACAATATAGCCTATGTCACTCGGAAATACTGTAGCTCCTAAACAGTGAAAGAATTTTTCAAATCGGTTCTGTAGTTTGGAAGCCTATTCGGAACAAACAAACAAACAAATCTTTCCTCTTTATAATATTAGTATAGAAAATACAATACAAGGTCTCGGAAGACACAGGTAATATCCCAGGCTGGAGGTCAATATAAGATAATACGTACATATATGTAATATATCTACTATATATGATATAATATAAAATAATATAAAAATGAGAGATTACACCATAAAAGTAGTTTTAATTAAGCCACTTAGCAACAGGTGAGTTGTGCGACCATCATACTAATGGAATTAAAATTACAATAGTTGAGATGGCTCCGTGAACTGCGTATCTAATAACAAAATAAATAAACAAAGGTGCACGTTTATTGTATCTTTATCAGTTATCACTCGTCAGCGATATTGCAACATTAACTGCCTTATTTTGTATTTAGATAAAATCGTAGATAATAAACATATAAACGATATAATGTAAAAGTAGCTTAAAAGATATTATATCATAATACGGACTTGCGAAATACCAAGTACATGATAGTATGAACTTAGATAACTTTGGCTATTATTTTTTCATTAAAATAAATCGACCATTTGGATTGAAAAATAATTCGTTAAGCGTTGCCTGGAAGCCTTCTGGAAGCCGGCTATACTGCCGAGCAGTCTGTGCTTAGTGCGAGTTTTTTAACGTTCTCGATAGCGTAAAAGTTAGCTCATATTTGTATGGAATGGCATCGTTTACCTACGTTTGCCGCTAGGGGCGCTGTTCTAACTGCATACAAAATTGGGCTAACTTTTACGCTATCGAGAATGTTAAAAAACTCGCACTAAGCACACTGTAGTACGAGGTTTTTTTTTCTACTTATGCTGGTAACTTGGAGAGTTATGCCAACGTCAGCGGTGCTTGAGGTACCTACCTAAAAGCGCCATTAGTGGATTGGGGAGGACCCGAAATGACGTGTTTATGACGTAGCGACGCCGACTATTTACCATGTAGTTTCCGGCGGCCACGACAAGAGGGTTTTCGTGTCGTGGCGCTTTTTCGAAATGGCGCACTGATGCCGACAGAAAATCCTTACTAATATAGTCCATCATCGTGAAGATCCACGTTCCTCACGAACCACGATGCTCCGACGGCTATTCTGCAAAAACGGGATTGAATGATTTGAAGGGATTCAAATTAGTGCAGGCTACGTGAGCGAACTCTACACTGGCACAGGCCATGACCGGACGTAAGTATGTAAGTTTTGTACCTTATTACGACGGGACCGCTTGCAAATCATCGGACAGAGTGAAAGAAGGAAGATGAGCTTGATACCGGCTCGTAAGTGTTCAGAGACGTTCGTGCACATAGCAACGCCAGACCTCGCTACAATTTTTTTTTATTGCTCAGATGTGTGGACGAGCTCACAGCCCACCTGGTGTTAAGTGGTTACTGGAGCCCATAGACATCTACGACGTAAATACGCCACCAACCTTGAGATATAAGTTCTAAGGTCTCAAGTATAGTTACAACGGCTGTCTCACCCTTCAAACCGAAACGCTGCTTCACGGCAGAAATAGGCAGGGTGGTTGTACCTACCCGTGCGGACTCACAAGGGGTCCTACCACTAGTAATTACGCAAATTTTAATTTTTGCGAGTTTGATTTTTATTACATAATGTTATTCCTTCACCGTGGAAGTCAATCGTGAACATTTGTCGAGTACAGTCAACTAACTGCCTTCGTTCACTTTTCAAATTTATAGGTACCAACTTTAATGTAGTTTATTGGCGTAATTAAACACATAAGATCATAAAACGTGATATAGTTGTTATCGATACCTACATGCGATGTTGTGATAACATTGGGATTATCAGGATTATCAGGATTATCAGGATTATCACACCCAAATGTCAATTTTTTCGGCATAGTCGGGAAGAATATCTTACGGCCTGGCCGTCGAGTCTATGGATGTAATTGGCTGTTGGCAGCATAGACACTGCTATGACGGAACGCTACCCACAACGACATGAGAATGAAACCTCAATTTCATTAGGTACTTACCCACTAGATACATTATTACTATCTGGAGATTTGAAACGGTTCCCGTCATTTGTTCGGAAGGGTGACGGGACCCATCACGATCCACGCGGATCAAAAAAATTAAAATGAAATAAATATAATAATGAATATCCTTTTCACTATTTTCGGATATTTCAAATTGTTATTAAAGACTATGGGCCTAACTAAGTAAGGTAAGTAAGGTAAGTGGACATTAATGGCGAGGGCACAACGAATTTACTTTGAGGACTCTATTCTAATCTCATTTCTATAATTCGAGACTTGACATAAGCTGTTAATGAACGCAGCGAATAAGGAAATAAGACACTTCGAAGTCCTCCCACCCCCATGGAACAAGACTCTCAGTACACCCAGAGCATTCAAACTATCAATAAGATTCGGATTATGTACTCGTAAATTCTTTATTTCAACTGCTTCTTCTTCATGCCCTTATTCCACAATGCGGGTTCGACGCACCATGTTCTCTTTTTCCATTCGTGCCTATCATCATACGTAGTCACAGAATTCTGCCGCATATCCTTTCACACATTCCGTCCAAGTCTTTTTAAGGGTTCCCCTCCTCACGTTACTGCCTACATTCATACCCGATTTCATTATTTGAACAACTGTTCGTAATTAAAACAAAATTTAGTGTGACAAAAATTTACGTATATATTTGTTTCGTTCGAAAATTCTTTATCGAACAAGGACGTAACACAAAATCACAACTGGAATTGTTTGAGATAATCCCATCGTCCCGTTTTTATCATCGCACCGTCCGCCATCTGAGTAGAGTTCATCCATACTATCTGGAGCCACTGCGTGCATCCACAGTGCATTTCCAGGGACCTTTTTTACCACGTACCTACCATCTAGCTTTGGAGTGAAGTTCCTCTCTCATGAAGGAATCACGTTGTATTATTATAATAAAAATCAAACTTGCAAAAATTATAGTTTGCGTAATTATTATAATTCAATTGAGACATAGACCACAAGTCTCAAGGTCGGTGACGGCATTCACATTGTGTCTAGAAGTCCCTGTGACAACTTAAAGCCAGATGGACGTTAAGCTCGTTCGTCCATCTTAAGAAAAAATTAAGCATTAATAAAAGCAGTTGTAAGCAAGAAACTTTTAATAGAATTTAAAATTATCCGAAATAAAGACTTATAATAGAATTTATTTCTTGTATTGTTAAAGGTGTATGAATCTTTTGTTGACTTAATTACATACCTATAATTTAATTGGTTGAGTGTGGGAAGAATTTATGAAAATATTATGTAAATTATACCATATTATCTAAGAGTATAACATCATTAGACATATCTCTACTAATATATAAATCTACAGTGATTTTTACGGATGTTCCGTTATAACTAGGTACATCCGATTGACTTGAAACTTGGTATCCATGTAGAAAATACATTTACTTAATGGATAGGCTAACATTTATATGAGTGTTGGACTCCCTAATAATAATGACAATAAATAATAATGTTAATTTTAAATGCGCAGCGAAGCGGGCGACTACGGCTAGTTAATATATAGATACATAGTCAAATTAAAATACTCAATACAAAAAATTAAGAAAAATAACATATATTAAATTCTCTGACTCTAATGAATGCGTAGGGACTATTTTGGTAAACTGTTTTTGTTCATTAATAGGAATATTTTGCTTTTTCATATTTTCTCCCTACCTATCCGCTCATTGCCTAAGGGGCTATTCCAGCTTCTAGCAGACGGCTAGACGTATAAGAAGTCTATTAAGACAATTGATTTTTGTGTGAACTCAAGGAATCATAATAATAATTGATTAAAACATTTTCACGTCATAACCTAGAGAAGTGATTCACGCACGAGTTGCAATGACGTCACACAGTATGACACAGCGCGACAATGGACGCCACTTAAACAAATAATTCCGACTTGTACTCTGTGAATCTGTCACTTCACAAGCTCTAGATATTTGATAACGGGCTATCCCCTTCAAACTAAACGAGTACCTACCTAGCTGAGCTCAGGGTCTACGAGTTAATAATTGGTTATCAAAGTCAGCCCATAGAGACAGCATCGCGCATTTTCCGCCACCTGATAAAGAGATTTTTTTTTTTAAATGTATTGTCGTAAAGGACTTAAAACTGGATCTCGCTGTCATCGTGGCATATAAAGGGTAAGAATCGCGATGCGTTTAAAAAAAGCGTTTAAAAAAAGATATAACATATTCCACGTAACACCTAAAATTATAAAAATGTAGATTCATTATGAATATAACTGAATAATATGTGACCTTTTTGCTAAAGATCTAGACAAGACGCCAGGGTCAACAATATTAATGGAGGTTATAGGGGACGTGAGAACGTGACTGAAATTTGGATTTCTAAGTTATGTATCCGATGTGAAGATGAAACGTACCGCGCTGTTTGTAGGGATCCTCTTCATAGTATACTTATATGTAATCAGATGGAGGCTGCCTTCAGTGAAATCGCTCATGAGTAACGACAAAGCCGGATAAAATTCGGTGTCATGTTTAGCTTGATGCCATGATTTTTCTTGATGCGGTTGGGATAGTTTGCACCGATTATAGTAACAGTTCATTTGTCTAGTGAGTTATATTTATATTTCAGGAATACTAAAAACTTGAAAAAGGAGAAAGGCGAAGTCGTTTTGGCCTAAAGGATAAGACGTCCAGTGCATTTTATCCATCCAGTGCATCCATTTGCATCTTACGATGCACCGGTGTTCGAGTTCGAATCCCGCCGGCAAATACCAATGTTTCTAATGAAATATCTTAGAATACTTAGCAAATGTTCACGATTGACTTCCACGGTCAAGAAATATCATCGTGTAATAAAAATCAAAGCCGCAAAATTATAATTTTCATAATTACTGGTGGCAGGACGTCTTCTGAGTCCGCATGGGTAGGACCAACACCCTGCCTATTTATGTCGTGAAACAGTGATGCGTTTCGTTTTGAAGGGTGTGGCAGCCGTTGTACTATACTGTCTATATATATCTCAAGGTAGGTGGCGGCATTTACGTGGTAGATGTCTATGGGCTCCGGGCCGTGAGCTCGTCCACCAACATACGCAACAAAAAAAAAGGATATCAATTTAGGTTGTGTTTTATGTTTTTTACCTCATAACTCCGTCATTTCTAAAGAAAGCGATATGAAAAATTCTTTGTAATTGGCAGGATATACTTTTAGAATGATTCCGTAGAATTTTAGAAATAAAACCTCATACAAATTTGTAAATTAATATTTTATTTTTTGTTCTATATTTCCCTAGCTCCTTGTATATTTTTATTGATAATCTTTTTTAATATAGTGGATTATAATTTGTTTTTTGTCGGCGTTAATGTGTTTCTCCTAACATATTAAATGACAACCCATGTTAATACCGAAGTTGTGAAGTCCATACAGTTACAAGTCGTTTTTTTTTAATTATCAAACCAGAACCAGTTCACAGTCCGCCCAGTAGCCGTTAGCTTCGCTGAATCTATCATCAGATCGGAATCGCGACCCACTGAAAAGATCCGGCGGGAAACTCGGTGGGTTGTGCCTATGGGCAAGGTTGCACGTTGAACTCTTCACCGCTGCTTGGAGTGCCGATAGGATGTCCTTATAGCGGTAGCTTTGTCTTGCCCCGTCGCCTGAGTCGGAAATGTAGTTCGAGTCGACCACAATAAAAGGGTTTATTGTTGTATTGTTGGCTGTCTACAACCCTAAAAAAATTTGTACAAAAATAAAACTAAGATTTTAATTAAACCACGCATAAATTTGGCGTTCAAATTAATTCGACATCAATTTTCATGCCTTTATCGCTATTAGATACAAAAATGCAGGTAACGAAACACAATAACCAGGTTTCCGTCACAATTCTACTGATAATGGTTCGTTATCGTCCGCGGGTCGCACGGTCGCATATGACTCAATCGATACGACAATGACTAAACACTTTCACTGGTTTTATTCGCGACAAATCGTGTCCTAGTTCGTTTGTGGAGGATTTATGTTCATTAGCATGTGGTACAATGATTTTTTGTGATGCACGAGAAGACGAGCTCCCAGCCCATTTGGTATTAAGTGGTATTAAGACATTTAATACTCAAAGCTAATAAACACGCTAGCATGCCCACATATACACACACTCACACACACACACAAATACACACACGCACACACACGCATAATGACCTTAAATGATAACTTAATGACCTAATGATCTCTCAACACTAGTCCGCAGCATCTGTTCACGACTTAACCTAACCTAATCTATCTTAAGAAGGAGGGAGCCTGGAGATCAGTAATACAGGTCTTTGAACCTAGTACAGACTTCAGCTCTTTCAAAGGCATACAAAATAAATTATAAGGTAAATTTCCATTTGTATTTGTACTATACCTTTAAGAGAGAAATAAATAAATTATTATTATTATTATTATATAAAGATAGCTGCATTCACATTTCGACGCCCAGAGAGAGAGAGAGAGAGAGAGAGAGAGAGTATTCTTTATTGTACACCAAAAAACAAATAAACAGTGCGATACATTAAAAACAAAAAAGTACAATTGGCGGTCTTATCGCTAAGAGCGATCTCTTCCAGACAACCATCAGGTGGACAAGAATCATTTGGAAACGAACTACGCGCGGTGTACCATTCCAGTGAAATACATATACATATATGTACCTACACATGCATATACACATACATATCTCCGTAAATATACATACAATTAATACAAAGTATTATAATATAATAATAATTACTAAAAATAAAAAATAAAAATTAAATTTTTGAATTTTGCTTCTTTACACATAAATAAGAATAAGCAATTTATATATAAAAGATACTTAAAATACCTTTGAAACATATACAATTTAAGTAGATACCAATTTCAGAAATCTACCTTATCACATATTAAATCGGTTGACTAATATTTAAAAAATGCTCCTTAATGAGGCGTTTGAACGAATTTAATGTTTCATAAACACTTAAGACCTGGTGGACTGTGAGATCGTCCGCCCATCTAGAGCAATACACAAATGAACCATAAACAAAGTCGTTTAATAAACGCCTTGAGGATCGCAAGCTTTGATTATACCTATGTGTATATAATCAAAGATCGCAAGTTTCCAGCTCGCCCGTCCGCTAGTAAAATCGAGTGAGCTATTTTTTTACCACGCCATTTTGTTCAGCATCGCAATCAGCCAACTGTCCACGTAAAAGTTATAAAATGACAAGAACTAACAAACATCTCGACTAATGTTTTGAAGCATCCAACTGTGAATGTACCTACGTGTAGCTAGCAAGGTTAAAATCGCAACAAGACCCGTTCCAATGTCAACGAATTGATAAACAAAAAACAACATCATTGTTACTATTACACGGAAAAATAGTGAATATTGTAACATTCAAAACTTATTTGAGAATAAAAAATTAGAACATTATTTACAGTACGTATTTAAGCTAACTTAACTTTTACTCGGTCGTGACTCTCTTTTTATTTTTTATTTAGGTGTTAAATTACCAAGTTTATTAATCAAAATTAAAATAAATTACTTCAGAAAGACCGGAATTAAACGAGATTAGCATATTTTTTCCACAATATCGAAAAGGCAAATGGATATAGTATTTTACTTTTTGGCTCTCTTATGGATATTACATAAAAGTGCTGCTATATTACGTATAATGTATAAATAACAGAATGTAGGTATGCGTGCGGGAGTGCGTTCACCTGTTCTATTCGGAATCCTAAACTGTCCTATTTTAACAATGTGTCATGTCGTCGTCAATTTTTGCTCGTAGATAAGTTTTTAGTAACATTTTTTTTTTGTTTTATCCTGAGAGAAAACGAACGAGCAGCTTAAAAAGTAATAGCTCTCTTCAATCTTGCTTCGCTATGTGATCCGAACTGCTGAGATTCGATTTGTGTAGAACGATTAGCTTGACCTTGGCAACCCGTTTCAGTTTTCATATACTTAGGTATTTAAACATTGTCACATTCGTTTTTGAATACTTTTTGTAATCTATACATCCATTAGTAGGTACCTACTACAGTGTATAATTATATTCAGAGCACATTTGATTGTCTCTGATCATGCATAGCATTTACTGCAATTCTCACAGTTTTTTTTTGCCCTTACCCCACTACCTATGTGGGGTCGGTCCCTAAATTCCCCGGGACCCTAAAGGTCCCGTAATTCTCACACTACGAACAGTAAAAACAAACAACCATCATAAAATATTGACAGCTATATGCCAAAAGTCGTGAACAGACTTAAGCTAACATATTAATATTAGGTAATGTAAGTAATGTACATGAGTAAACATTACAACAGATTTAAAGTAGTTTCATATAAATTGCACATAAAATCGTCTTTATTGCTATACCTACTAGTCACTATGTACTTGAAAGAAACTCCCCATAAATTGGTTCCAATGATCTGTACTGCTATTTACTTAAACATACTTACTTTTATATGTACTTTACTTTACTTTACTTACATACTTTTTGCTGTATTTCCGGATTCCGCCGTCGCAGCCTAACAAAACCCTATACCCACCCTGTACGTTTATCATGTCGAAGGGTGAAAGAGTATTTGGTTTAAACGACGTTTTTGCAACTTTACAGGAGAGCCATCTTTTTTACTGGTGGTAGGACCTCTTGTGAGTCCGCACGGGTAGGTACCACCGCCCTGCCTATTTCTGCCGTGAAGCAGTAATGCGTTTCGGTATGAAGGGTAGGGCAGCCGTTAGAACTATACTGAGATCTTAAAACTTATATCTCAAGGTGGGTGGCGCATTTCCGTTGTAGATGTCTATGGACTCCAGTAACCAGTTAACACCAGGTGGGCTGTGAGCTCGTCCACCCATCTAAGCAATAAAAAAATTTTCAAATAATGGTTATATATCTACCCAACAAAAGCCACAGAGACAAATTTCTACATTCATTTTATAATAGCATTGATAGCACTTGCAATAATGTCAAATGAAAAATTCTTGTACCTACAATATCATAAACTTTAATGTTTGGAATCCCCAAGATCGACATCAAGAGTTTGTCATGAGTCTCGCGCGACCCCGGTAACGTTTGACCTCGTAAATAACGTCACATTGTCATAGATATAGATATTATCTTTATGGAAGTGGAGTCAACGAGTGCCAGGTTAATATAAAAATCGTAGGCAAACTCTAATGCCGGCCACTGACATGCGCGCAAATATTCGTACATTGTACGAATATTTGCGCGCATGTGAAGGGCCGTCAAACATTCATTCGCAAACCTAGCGGCTGTGCAAATGGGTTCGCATACTCAATTTGCGAACCCGTTTGCGCTTCCTCCTACACTTGTTTACGAATGTCTCACGAATTTCTCCTCCTTTTTAATTCGTCAATAGAACATTGAAAAGAAAAAGAGTTTTGAATTCTTTCCCAGACATAATTAACAGCCATGCTGTTTTTATGGGATTTCTTTTGATGAAGATACGCTACACAGTATATATTATTATACTACACGAACTATGAAAATGGCGATACGTCCGTTACCTTCGCAATCGTCGGCGCAACTGGGCAAGCGAATGTGTGGGAGACTACGCGAAGGTTCGAGGTTCGCGCGCTTTGATGTCTGTTAAAAAACCGACACAGCTTGTAAAACCACGAATGCAGCGAAAACTTTGCATAATAATTTGCAAATACCGTCCCTCACATGCGGGTTTGCGTATTCGTGCGCATGTGAGTGGCCGATGTAAGAGCATTCGCTATAACTTTCCCTCCAAGGTATTACGTTATTCGAGCGAAGTGACATAAAACGTCCTAAGTGCATCAACAACATTCGTAACTGCGAATGTACTTAACTTAATTTAAAGACCATAATTTAGGAATTGATGATCACCCTCGTTCACGGTTTACCTAATGTTCATTGATCGCCTGAGCCCATAGACACAAACAACAGTGTAAAGTGCTGGCCGTTGAAAGCGTTGAGATATTCTACCAGTGTTTCCAGCCTTCAGACCGGACCCACGATTGTTTCGTGATAGAAATATGCAGGAAGGTACAGCACAAAACTGGCGTAGGATCACAACATACCCTAAAATTTCATTATATTTACATTTGATTTCAATTAAATCTGTTTGCTCTTCTTTCCTTTTTTGTGAATGAGGGATTGCTGGTGGACCAGCCTTTCCAGTTTCACTAGGACAGGTGGGCAAGCAAAGGCTCAGCCAGGAGGAGTGGGATTTGCTAGTCCTTACGGATCCATTAGATCCAATAACCCTTGCATTAGATGCCTTCCGCTCTAACACTAGGAGTAGAGACCCCGGTAACCGTACTCGTCGAACTCGGCAAAGAGTTCGACGTGCAACCTAACCTAAGCATCAGCCCGTTGAGTTTCTCGCCGGTTCTTCTCAGCGGGTCGCGATTCTGATCCGGTAGTAGATTCTAGGTAGTAGATTCGGTAGTAGATTCTAGGTAGTAGAAGCAGCTACTCTCGTGTTGTTATGTCTTCCTTGGAGGCGCTCGGGTAGCTACGCGATTACGACGTAGCGAGCACGATTGTACGAACAGGCACGCGTGCGAGTGCCAGTTTGGGGCGCAGACTATTTTTTGGCTCTAATCAAAGGATTACTTGGTGCCTATTCGTGAGCTGTGTTTGCATATTCACCATTATTCAGTTGACCCATGAACTTTGTCGCATGGAATTTATTATTTAGGACCGCTTGAACGAACGAATTCTACGAGAAGTTTAAATTGTTCAACACATTTTCGCAAAAAAAAGTGAGAAAAAAAATTCATATTGTAAACTTTATTCTTTTGAATAAAGTTACACATCGAACAGATATAAAGCCGTAGCAACGAGTCGCACGTTATCATTGTTTAATAGATCTAGGTTTACTTAATTTAGACGAATATACATATAGGTACATATAAATGGGTATTAGGTCCTGTAGTCATATTTCACAAAATATGCGGCGAATTATTTACCGATAATATAAATGACGCATTAAAGTTTAAACAAAACTCGAGCCAAAAAAAAAAGAGATAAAAAACAGACCTTTGAAAATACCTACCTACTGCAGTGGCCTGATAGCTACACCAGAACCTAATTAAATTAGTTGTAAGTATACTTACTGCACTAACTTTGAATTTGGCACAGAAATGCTCTTACGTAGCTGAGGTTTCTCAAGGTCTTCCACTTATTTAGTGTCTATAAATTTTAATAGAATTTATAAATTGAACAAATTATTTCCGTATAACATTTTCTAGATTCCTCGTGTTATTTGAAGTATGTTATTATGACGTGGATTTATATGTGTATATTTCAGATGCGGATTATCTGGTAGCCCATCTAATGTTATGTGATTATCGAACCTCGTAGACAATCCATTATGGATGACGACACCCAACTCGAGGTTGGAGTCTATGTTATAGCGATATAACGGCCGACCCATGTAAACAGTATGGTGGTGCTTATCCGTGGCTCTGTGACAATGATCAATGCAAATTATTTTTTCCAGTCGTGGGCCACTAATCACCAGATGTATCATAAGTTTTAGGGGGCTTATGATTATAACCCGCCATGCGAATCAAAACGGTTTATATCTCAGACTAATTACCATGGCACGGATACGGACTTATGCAGAATCTTGATTCTGTCACATATAATCTGGAAATATAGATCACATCAATTCTACAGTTGTTATTGGTGTTGGTACTGCAGTGAAATATTCCTTCACTCAAATGCCCAATTTTAAAAATGAAATCCAGAAATGTTTTTTTTTCGTAATAATTTAATTCAACTTTACAGTATTTTTATTGTAATCTTAACATCAACATTTTTTATTACTTACTTTATGGATCTAAAATTTGTTAATGCCATGTTAATGTACCTTTGAGTCGATTAATTCCAATGGCAAGTAGGTGTTCAACATTGTATTGGTAGTACCCAAAATGGGATATTGGTATAAATAATTTAATGACCTTTGAAAGTAGTCGACTCGATAGCAGATGAAGGATTTTATCTTCATTTGACAACAAGCAACTATTTTATTACAAAACTGACAAATAACTAAATGAACTTAAGTTACATATCACATAAATAAATAAATAAACAAATAAAAAGTTTGAAATGCCATAATACCTTATGGTACCTACTCGATCAGGTAATTTCAAACTCGAAACGAAAATCAAAAGTCGAGCTCAGTGATGCTTTGGAGAGGTCTGTAAATGATGATGATGAGAAATGGGAGAATTAAATTTAATTTTATAGGTCACTACTTTATACAATGCGGTAACTCGAGAGGCGACTCGAATCACTGGTGCAAATTCTGTTGCATTCCATCACAGAGGCCTCGAATGGAAAGAGTTTCATAGTAATCATAAGATGTAAAAAAGAGCTGCCCCCGTAGTCGAAATAGTGATTTAGCTAAAAATAAGTACTTAAAAAAGTTTTAATTTGACAAAACACTATTTATATACTCTGTAAGGCTTTTCGTTTTTGTAATTTCATGTTTCAAAACAATATTCAACCTATACTATAAATTAGTTAAAAGCAAACCGCGAGGTCACCGCTCTGAGTATATTCAGTTCGTTTAAAAATTTTGATTCTCAACAGGACGACTCATCTGCCATTTTCGTTAACAACTAACAGTTCCTATTCACCTTACCTTCGTACACCCATTCCACATTGCAGCCAGTTAAGTAGGCAAATCCAGCTTCCTCGATCTAATACTACTTCCTCGTCATACGTCAACAAGAGCAGTAGGTAGTGCTTTCACTTTAATTTTGTCCTTTAATACTCTCACAAATTCTGATATCGATTGGCGCATCCAAAGCCATAATTCAAAACTATCACTCTGAGAGAGGACCGATAGTAGGCTTCACTAAACCACAACATGGATGCATGTTGCGCTGACCCTGATGCCGAGAAAGTGAAAATAAACTTCAGTTTTGGAGTTAAATTATATTTTCCTGTTTCTGAGCGGAAATGATAATTTCTTAAACGCTATTGACGTTATGACTATTTGCAACTGAATTTAGGGCCTTTCTTCTGACTCAGGTCTTTGGTATATTGTTATATCTATCCCAAAATATTAAAAGGCATTACCACAACATGTTCCAGAACATGAAGTCAACATTTGTCTCCACGTATTCTTTTAAACCTAAATGTGTATCACAGGTATAAAACGTAGGGTAGCGCAGTAATAAGGTTACGCACAAGAAATGTCCGGCCCGACTCAGACTATTTCGACTAAGATTTCCAGGATTGTTGTTTGCAATAAAACCAGCGTAAGTTATTTATACGAGACGAGCCACCAGAAATAATACGATTTAATAATTTTAAGGCTTTTTTTTGTACACGTTGGATCGCGCATAGTTCTACCACCAAGAGACGCAAATATTATTGATGTTTAAACTATCATGCCTCGATATTTTTTATTGTCTCGCGTTTGAATGCTTAGTTCCAATTAACAGTTGAAATAACCGGATTAATAAGAATAACCTATTATTTAAATACAAACGCGGTATTCGTGTCTACGTATCGTCGTGCAAGCCATTCTAGGTAGTGCGTCTAAGTTCTAGGCCTGTCATTATTAGGGGAGCTAGGAGTGACCGCTAATTGAATATAATAACGTAGACTCAACAGTATTGGTACTGCAAACCAGGTCGGTCGTGACCCTCGGATTTGATGAAGCTACATATTGTATTGGATACACAAGTGAATACAACTGTATGCATAGTTGCAGTGATTTTAAATATAATTAACATTTTAGATACATAATATGCATAAATACAGAACAATTGCGAATCTTGTTTTCCGTGTTGGTTCATACAAATTATTTATTCGAATGTAAGCAGACATCCATTCTTAAAATTTATCTGATAATAATTATGTGTATTATTTCCGAACGTGTTTTTGGCTTACATAAATACACGTACATGCTTACATTATGACATCATTAATTTGTAATTAATTGCAAACTGAAAATATTTGAACAATATTTTATTTATTAAAAAGTTACTTTTTAGTTATTTCTAACTCCGATTAGAACAAAACAGATAATGAAAGATGGAGAATTTGTAAGCATGCTGTTTTGGGCCCTCCATTGATCAGAGCCTCAATGAGGGCCCATATCTGTAACCCAAAGGTCAAGACTACCTTAAGTTAGTACACCAAGGAAGTTAATATGTTTTTTGTTTTATCAGTCTTTTGTAACCACAAAACTGTATTCGAAAAGTCGAGAAAAATATTTTATTATTACACTTGTTTAAAAAAAGTTAAGATACTGAATACTAATTTATATTATTTATATTTGAAAACTTAAATGTATTATGATAATGAGCCACTAAGGTTTTGAAAACGATTACATTTCAGAGGGTATGAAGTCAAACATATCTTTAACATTACAATAAATGCTGAATATCTTTTAGCCGTTAAAGATAGTGACTCCAGTGTGTTATGGAGCCTATATATTGCAATCAGACACTAACGTCTGATGGGGTGTGATGAAAGATATTTGGGTGATGACATTAACCAGACAATGGCTACTTATATACCATTGTTAGCTTTGAGAAATAATATATTTTTCATATTAGTATATGTCATATTTCTGGTTTGCTATAGAAAAACTATTCTGTTCAATTTTGCACACATGACATGATATTTTTTTACAATCAATAATAGTTTTTAGAAGCTAATCTTATTAATTTCTTTACTCTCTTTTATTATTTAAAAAAGTTCATGGCCACAAAATAATATAAAAGCAAGGTTTAAAATTAAATATTTCTCATCCTATGAAAATGTAAGAGAATGTGCAATACCTACACAATTTTATTTTTAAAAGTATCACTCAAGCCTGCCATAATTTATTTTTGTAAATGTTAGTTATAATCACAACCAGAACCAAAAACATTTTTTACCGGTAACTTCAACACAAAAACAATAAAGACAACACAATAGTCACAAAATTTAACACAATCACATTTTAAAATATAGCTTTTTATTTATCAACTATTAATTACTTACTTTTACACATAATAAAATACTAAATTGGACAGGACATATCATACAGAAGATTGTGTTTTNAAATGTTAGTTATAATCACAACCAGAACCAAAAACATTTTTTACCGGTAACTTCAACACAAAAACAATAAAGACAACACAATAGTCACAAAATTTAACACAATCACATTTTAAAATATAGCTTTTTATTTATCAACTATTAATTACTTACTTTTACACATAATAAAATACTAAATTGGACAGGACATATCATACAGAAGATTGTGTTTTTCTTTACCTTACGATACTAAATTTATATGCTTTGCATATAATTTAAATTATCACACAGTGCACCATATACGACAATGGCATGACAATTTAAATAATGTTCAACCACTGTGGACATACAACACCTTAAATAATGTTTACCAGCTCTGAGCGTTACTCATTTTGACACAAATACTTAAAGTTAATAAATACTTCAGCTTCTAATCATGTGATGCTCAGCTCATAATGATAAATGCTCAAATTTTATGAGTGACTTAAACTATTCACATGTTTTTAAGTTCACTTTCATTTATTTTATTAACTCATATAAAGCTTAGGAAACACGCAACAGACTAAGCTGATCAACTCTCTACTGTAACGTAGGAGGCCTGCAATATGTCGAGGTTGGTAAAGAAACACTCACAGGAGTTCACTCACAGGAGCGTCGGCGAGTTACACGCTGGCGGCGCGCCCCGCCTGGACCGCCGGCTAGAGTGCTGCTGATTCGGGCGCCATGAGCGGGGACAGAGGGCCAGCAACACGCCGCCCGCGCTCCATCTCGAATCGGAGATCAGCTGGTGCACGTCTTCCATTTGAATCCTCCTCAGGTAAGAAAGCGGTCACCAGCAATGCACAAATGACGAGTAATGCACCCAAAACGAATGGTGGCCCAGGAACCAGTAATGCATGCCTCTCTTCAGGAATCCTACCAGTTTTGTTATGACCTTCATTTAAATCTACATGGAAGAGATAGAAGATTACTCCAAACATGGCTGGACCCAGGCCATTACAAAGTCCACGGACTCCAGTCACCATGCCTTGTACAACTCCCTGTCGGTCTGCACGGCTGTTTACTGACACGTAAGCACTGATCGCTGGGTATGTGATGGAACCAAGTGCGGCTAACACACCAGCAGCCCACATCATCCACGTACGACTGCCAAATCCATACCACATCAATTGCAGCATCTCAAACAATAGTCCCACCATTATTGTATGTTTTGCTCCCAGAGACTTCATCAAAAATCCGAGAATAACTTGCACTCCGATGCTCAAAACACCAACAATAGCAATAAATATGGCCACTTGCACTACACCAAAACCCATCACTAGTTTCAAGTAAACAAATATGCATGAGTACTGTCCAGCTTCAGGCAGATAGGAGAGGAATACTGCCACACATAGCATGAGCACAGTGCGCTCAGCACCAACTTTCCTCAGTGCAGCAAAAGGATCTGCTTGTTCCCAGCTGATGACAGGGCCCCAGCCGGTTGGTCTCACTTTCTCTGGGAGGCTCTCAGGCACCGCGACCATGATAAAGAACACGTCCAGTACAGCAACAGCGGTAGCGGCAGCCACGACGAGGGACTCTCCATACAAATCCATAAGGTAGGCACCCAAAGCGGGTGATATGACTAGACTAGCCGCAAACGTAGCGGAGACGAGGCCGTACGCGCGAGACCGCTCCGCTTCGGTCGTCACGTCAGCCACGTACGCGAACACTATCGAAAACGTGACCGCGAACACTCCGCTGATGCTGATCATCGCGAAGAACCACCAGGTATTGATAGTCATGAGCGGGATCGGGGCACATGTGAAGAATACCGTCACCAACAGAAAGAACTTGCGGCCCCACACGTCCGACAGGGCTCCGATGAGTGGCGCGGAGAGGAAAGACAGTATGCCCTTGATTCCCATGATCAATCCGTTCATCAGGAACGTGTGGTCGGGAAAGGTCGCGTTCAGTACCGATATTATCGGCATAGTGAGCAAGCCCCACGCGAAAAACTCCAAAAAAATGACGACCAGAGCGTGAAAAACAGAAGGCTCGCCGATTCCAGACATTGTCATTATCCCGTCTTTCATAACTGTTTTTCTGTTCCGTATCACCATTTCTACTTCGGTTTTAGTGGTCTTCGTGGGCGTCATTTAAGATGTATTCCGTTTAAATAAATAGATGTTACTTAAATTACGGACATTTTGAGAAAACCTTAAGCTCTACATTGGTAAAACTAGATATGAACGAGCAAGTTGTAGCAACGTCAAAATTTTACTGGAAAATTGAAAAACAATTCGATAAATTTGTTGCTAGAGTAAAAAAATTTAAAGAACGGTCGAAAAAATACAATAATAGGCGTAGCCTGGACAGATTAGAGAAGATAAATGAAACAATTTACTGGTGGTAGGGCGTCTTGTGAGCCCGCACTGACTATTTCTACCGTGAAGCAATAATGAATTTCGGCTTGAAAAGTGGGACAGCCGTTGTATTGTAAAAACTGTGATTTCNTAAATTTGTTGCTAGAGTAAAAAAATTTAAAGAACGGTCGAAAAAATACAATAATAGGCGTAGCCTGGACAGATTAGAGAAGATAAATGAAACAATTTACTGGTGGTAGGGCGTCTTGTGAGCCCGCACTGACTATTTCTACCGTGAAGCAATAATGAATTTCGGCTTGAAAAGTGGGACAGCCGTTGTATTGTAAAAACTGTGATTTCAAACTCATGTCTTAAGGTGGGTGGCAGCATTTGAGTTGTTGAAGATACGGGCTCCGGTAACCGTTTAACACTAGGTGGGCTGTGAACGCAGCTATCCAACGAAGTAATTAAAAAAAAATGAAAAGTTGAAACTCCGAAATATTTCGTGGGTAATGCCTTAATTCATCTTCAAATCTTCTAGGAAAATAATACTTTATCCTCGAAGTAATTTGATCGATCTGAATATTGCATGCAATCCACATTTTAGCGCATGTGTAGTTATTTATAAGGCTTATCTCTATTTTTATACAGTTTATATATGTACAGATTTTTAGTAAATATTGCAATTGTGATTGACTGATATTTTTTTATTTAATACCAATACGTTTCAATTCCTCAAGAACGGGCTTCATTGACCGATTAGTTCATATCTATTAAAGTCTACAAAATAAAAAGTTTTTTTGCCACTAGTTCCAAAAGCTACCAGTGGATACGGGGAATGGGAGAAGGCTTCATATACATGCAAATTGGACGAAGCAACAGCATGCGCGGGCAGAGCAAAACAACAGCTCAACGCCGCACCCAACTTGAAAGGGGAGTTAAAAATTGAAGCCTTTAAAATGCTGGATAGGTTATTCGAAATTGTGAAAAAGTTGGAAATGCCCTCGAAAACAAAGGTAGAGAAGGAGGTCATGAAGCAGATGCACCGCGAAAATAGCAAGACAGAAATGGGCACGAGCAACCTGAAAAATATTATTGAGGAGCATAGTAAGGTTTTGGGAGAGACTGTGAAAGAAATGGACCGACTACGCACGGTTATTAGGAGACACGAGGAGAAAATGGATGACACGGCACAAAACGCCGAAAAACGAGATGGGGGACATAGTGTTGGAGAGCTTCTGGCGGAAATCCGTGAGCTCAAGCGACTCACACAAGAGACCCGGGTACGGACCGACGAGGCGCAGGGGGTAATTCCCTCGTACGCGGAGGTCCTGTCTCGGCCACCAGCCGCTAGAGTGGACAAGCCGAAGTTCTCCGTCATCGTGGGTTCAAAAAACGTCATCGATACTAGTGCTGATGTCATAGAAAAGCTGAGAGGGGCGTTAGATGCACGGCGCAGCGGTCTAAAGATAGAGCGTCTCCGTAGGGTACGCGATGCGAAGGTGGTTTTGAGCTGCGCGAGTAAAGAGGAGATGGAAAAGTTGTCCGAGCAGCTAAAGAACGATAAGAACCTTACTGCCGAGGTGGCTAAGAACAAAAAGCCACTCGTCGTGCTTAAAAATCTCATGGCGTACAATACGGATGACGACATCCGAACGGCACTCGCTGAGCAAAACCGGCACCTGCTGGAGGATCTTTCAGCCGACGAAACCGCCGTGGAGGTAAGGTACCGGAGGAGGGCGAGGAATCAACAGGAGTGCCACGCCGTCCTCCAGGTATCGCCCGAATTATGGCAAAGGCTAACGTCGGCTGGAAGAGTATACATTGACCTCCAGCATGTGAGGGTGCAGGACCAGTCACCACTGGTGCAGTGCACCAGATGCCTGGCGTACGGCCACGGCCGGAAGCAGTGCGCGGACGATGTGGATCTCTGCAATTACTGTGGCGGTCCGCATCTCAAAAGTTCGTGCACGCAACTGGCGGCCGCCCAGGCACCGAAGTGTATTAACTGCACCAGGGCCAAGCTAACTGAAACTGCCCATACGGCATTTGGTGACTGCTGCCCTGTTAGGAGAAAGTGGGATGCGCTGGCCAGGGCGGCAATAGCCTACGGCTAGGGCTGCTCTGGCTGGTGGCCCGCCGGACCCGATAGTGTGGCGGTCCGAAACGTCGTCAACCCTACTCGGCTCGAACTTTTGAACCTCGGGGTTACTCACGGCTGAAAAATATAAATAAAAAAATAAAATAAGATGAGTTTTGTAAACTACATAGGGTGGCTGATGACCATAGAATTTGATGTAAAATCTATTTAGTTATTAAGTAAAACCCTCTGGAGTTTACAAAATGTATTTTCTTTTAAGAACATCTATGTAGAATAACTATACAATAATTATTAAAACTGTAAATAGTAAATAGAAGAAGAATAAAACCGTAATTTAGAATAAATGGAAAGGAAATAGTAAGACATTAATACGATCTAAAAGATATACAATAAGTAGAATATAAAATAAAGATGAAAATAGGTTAAAAATATTAGCTAGAATAAGATAAGTATATAAAAGTTAGAAAAAGTTAAAATAGGTATATAATTACTGGTATAACTGTTATACTAAGTTTATATGGTATTGTAGAACTTTATACAAAATAAATAAAAAATTCCTGGTTCCGTTATTAATCCTACAATAAATAAACAAGGGCTCTGATTATGTCAGAGGAGTATTCGCGGGCCGGGCCTAAAGCGCCCGGACAAAAAAAAAAAAAAGCTACCAGTAGAAATTCGACACTTTTACGTTGGAGAAGTTACATAGACATATTTCTTCTCGTGATGTAATTTTCTTTGAATAAAAGTTTAAAGAACATTGCGCAAATATATCTAAATTAAAATGTAAATGCAACTACCAAATTTTTTACTTAATAGCTTATTCTTTGCTATCAATTGCTTACTGTGATTACGTACCAAGTAGTACTCAAGATAGTCCTCCATAATAGTCAATAAAATAAAAAGTTCGTACAGAACAAAGAGTTTATCTCAAAGTAATAAAATACAACTAAATTCAAGATTATCAAGGTTTTCCCTTTCATTTAAATGTAGTAGGTATCTGGTTAGTCTACCTACGATTTCTTGACATTTTTCACACTGCTGCTAGTATGATTATAGATAATACACATAGTATTTGAGAAGTATGATGGTAGCATAGATAATACCGTGCACTGAATGGGAGAAGGTTGAATTTTGTAGCTGTCAAAGTTGAAATCACTGAATTTCAGATAAAGTTTTCTGATTACTAGTTTTAAAAAAAGGAGGCGTCAACCCGTCTTTGAAAGTAATATTTAATAAAAAAGCCATAACTAAACGTGAAAATGGTATACTTATCTCATAAAAAAATATTATTTAGTTCATTACTTGCGTGTAATAATTAAAAATTATTCTAAATTCCCAGATAAGATTCATTTTGATCCAGAACCGAGCAGGCAAGACTCGACTTGCGAAATGGTATATGAATTTTGATGATGACGAAAAACAGAAGTTGATAGAAGAAGTTCATGCAGTCGTCACCGTCAGAGACGCGAAACACACGAACTTTGTCGAGGTAACTTTATAAAGCCTATTTTATCATTAATGACCGCCTAAAGCTTTCTGTCTGCTATAACTCCTTGAAGATATCCTTGGTCACTTGGAAACAATACAGATTAAATCATACTAATCAATATAAGACTACATGAAAGAGTATAGTTAAAGTAATATTAAATGTATAATTGCATTGAGTGTGCACAGGAGTCACTAGGGTCAATTACGTTCCTCCCTGAGATGGTTAATAATATAATCAAAAACAGCTTTTTTACTGCTTGAAGTGGTTGGAACAGTTCCCTTGCATGCTACACATGCTAAAAAGTAGCAAGCTGAGAATCTTTGAGAACTGCTTTTTCATTTGTATTCTGTACAGTAATTGTTGTTTTGTTGAAAATATTTGGAAACTCNGCACAGGAGTCACTAGGGTCAATTACGTTCCTCCCTGAGATGGTTAATAATATAATCAAAAACAGCTTTTTTACTGCTTGAAGTGGTTGGAACAGTTCCCTTGCATGCTACACATGCTAAAAAGTAGCAAGCTGAGAATCTTTGAGAACTGCTTTTTCATTTGTATTCTGTACAGTAATTGTTGTTTTGTTGAAAATATTTGGAAACTCTAGACTATAAGTTTGCATCAAAATTGCTGGTATTCCTCAACATTGAGAAGCAATACTTCATGCCTGGATACATAATTTTTCTTTACAACACCCTAAGTCTGGTCTGGTGTGGAGTACTGCTCCTATCTTTGAGCTGAGTCTCCCAAATATCAGCTATGTCCATTGACTACATACAGAAGAAGGCTGTTTGGATAGACGATAATCCCAGTCTGACCGCTTGGAAAACAGGCACTGTGGGGGAACTATAGTTGTCCTTGTTTTATACTGTGTATTCCATGGGAGTACAATGAGGACAATCGTTTGAATATTTTCCCAAATATCATCTAACTTTGGAATTAACTTCTCTTCTCAGTGTTGCTTGAGTGCTGTAACATATTTCTCAGTACTCAGCTATAGGCAGTGAATTGGTTGTGATCCTGGCATTGTATCCATGTCAATGAGTAACAGTAACCACTAACCATCAGGTGGGCTGTATCTTTATCAGCCTATAAATAAAAAGTGAAAACATTACCTATAAGATGCTACAATGTTTGTTTAAAAATAATCTAATGTCTACCACTTACTCTTTCTATTTAATTTTCATATTGCTGTTAACTGTGTTGGTGTCAACTATTCAATTTATTATTTTCAATACACATTTGGAAGCTGCTATTACACCTGCCAGATATCTATCTATACAAGAGTGCTATTATGTCAGTAACATACAGGATTTAATTATTTCTATACTGTTTTGGGTATAACATAACACCCTTTAATCAACCGAAAACATTTTTTGTTGTTCTAGTGGGTTTATATTTTGTCAAAGATGTGTTACATATATTACATTGCAAAATATTAGTTATCCTGTGAGGAGTTCCTAATACTTCTGTCTGTCTTGGTTTTGAGAATTCTTATATATTTAATATCAATATAATACCTATAGCTTAATAATTTTATTGAATATTAAACTATTCATATGGAATTCATACAATACAACAATATCTCTTTTCTACAGTATAGATATACAAAGATATGTTATTCTGTTTACAGTTCAGAAATTTCAAGATAGTATACAGGAGGTATGCAGGTCTGTACTTCTGTATATGTGTCGATGTAAATGATAACAATTTGTGTTATCTCGAGGCCATACATAACTTTGTCGAGGTCCTAAATGAATATTTCCATAATGTTTGCGAGTTGGACTTGGTCTTCAATTTTTATAAAGTAAGTGGAAATACATAAACTGTTATATTTAATGTAGACATTCTTAAAACTGCCGTCAATTATTTTGTGTTATATTTAATAGATAAAAGAAAGAAATTTTAAAAATCAAGATGAGTTGTTAATACATTTCAAGTGGCTTATGTTATAAGTACCTATTTTTGACAAGGTTGATTGGGGTAAAGTGGTCATCAAAGGGTACATTTTGCATGTTTTGATATGTTTAAAGCTAAATTCGATTGTGTACGTATTTTGTAGTTGTAAAGTTGATAAAAATTTCTTTGAGCAAATTGTAATTGATTAGATCATCCCTCGTGTTTGCCACACACGCCTTCGGCTCGGGTGGCAATTTTACACGCGGGAGGAAATGTCCTACTTTTCTCCCTTGGTGCACAATGTACTATTTTTCCTACCAGGCCGAAAGTTCGACATTGTAAAAAACTTAGCACCCGTGGAGTACCGAACCGGGGTCCAGGGCCGAGGCCCTGGCGAGGGGGTGGGGGGGGGGGGGCGGAGCCCCCCACTCATAAAAAAACAATTCCTGTTTTTTATTTTTTAAATAAACTACTACTAATTGAATAAGAACTGTCTGATGAACTCATCTTTGCTTAATACTTCACTATTAAATTTTATTGCCTTTTGTTTATTTCACTTTTACACTAAACACAATATTGCAAATTACCCGAGCACAACAATGGCGAAGAATTTTAGGTGCGTGAGAGCAGACGTAGACACTAATGCACATGCGCACTTGTCAGTACCCAGGGAGGAAAAGTTACACTTTCTTCCCTGTACAGCGGGAGGAAAACCGAACTTTCGGCGTAGGTAGGAGAAAAAAATAGTATGTGCACTGCAGGAAAAAAGTAGGACATCTCATCTCGCGTGTTTGCCATTGCAATGGCATGCCAATTTTACACGCGGGAGGAAATGTCCAACTTTTCTCCCTTGGTGCACAATGTACTATTAAATTCTAGAATCTAGAAATAGGTGCCACCCCATAGAGTTTTATATATCTCTCTCGTACCTTACTTTATTTCGAACTAGATGACCCGGCGAACTTTGTTTATTTTTTTTTACTTTATTTCGAATTAAGTTTAACAATAAACTGTATGTCTTCTTTCAGGTGTATACGGTTGTAGACGAAATGTTTTTGGCTGGTGAGATCAGGGAGACATCCCAAACTAAAGTGCTCAAACAACTCTTGATGCTGAACTCCTTAGAATAAGTATTTGTGTTATTCTTAGTATATAATATGTTCTTGTAAGCTTATGTTATTTTGTTTTATAAATTTTAATCAGCTTTTATTTTACATAGATACCGAATAACTTGTGAGTTAACGTAAAAGTAATGTACATTTTTTGTATCAATAACAAGTTTTATAAGTAAAAAACGATTGAAATCATTTTTCACATGCCTCTTGTGTGAACTTGTTTCAGCAAGTTCAGTGGTGACTACTGTATGTGTCTATACTATGTGAGGCGAGATCTGGTCATTCACCAACGTAGCAAAATTAACAGCACCTTTATTAAATCTGTTACATACAACAATAAACGGTATCCTTCGATTTGTAGATTGATTTGTTTTTAAAATTATTGGCTACCAGGATGTGTATAGTAGTCCAGCCTGGCTACGCTGCAAAGCAGTCCTGCATTCCAGTGTGACAGCAATTGAAATGTCGACCATGTTTCGGAGGCTTGCTAGAGATCATGTGGTTAATATATAAAATCCCAGGTATATTTAATCCAAGATGTTTCAAAAAATGTGTATTCAAAATTAATAATTGTTAAAGAAATCTTTAAAATATACTGTTCATATTAAGATTTCAAATGTTTTAATGTTATTTTGTATATATGTGCGTAAATATCAAATAGCTTTCTGAATTTAAGATCTGATTATTTATTACGACTTTATACTTAAAAAGCTTCAATGAAATTTTTATTAGAGCAATGTACATAATATAGCAACACTCGTTTTTAACATTATTTTATCAGTGTTGTCATTGTGAATATAATTTATACACTACCTACTTTACTTTGTCATTCCTTAAAATATATAGAATGGTTTAAATTATTGTTTTATTGGTTTTGTTTTTTATTTTCCTCCGCTCGACCGGTCTCTGGCGTGAAGCCGTTTGGCCATAGGCCAGGAATGGGCTGGTTACGATAAAAATTAGTGGAAATGTCAAGTTAGTAGATAATATGAGATATTTGAGTACCCTAACTTTAACGAAATTACAAGCTTGAAATTACT
Organism: Bombyx mandarina; assembly: GCF_003987935.1. Next base: position 539,003 of record NW_021011578.1, read on the forward strand.
TGCAAGCAAGAAATTACTTGAAGTTGTTTTTTTTCCTACCCGTTTACTGGTAGTCTAAGGGGAGAGTCACACCGGAATGGCAGCGGCCAGCAGCGTCGCGGCGAGCACTTTCAGTGTAAAATAATTTTAAACTTTGTCTATATACTTAAAAGACCAGTATCGCTTGAAAAGCTCGCGACACAGCCGCCGCTCGCCCACGGTGAAGCGAACAGCCGCGCGCCACGTGCGTCTTGTCGACGGTTCTGCTCGCGACACCGCGGTCATATACACTGACCAATTCCATCATGTTCACTCCAAACACACGAGTATCATTGCCGAATGAAGAAACTAAACTAGTCAAGAGGAGAATGGGCGCGTGCAGTCTGGAGGCCGCGCGAGGCCGCTGACATCGCTGCCGGCCACTAACATTCCGGTGTGACTCGGCCCTAAGGGGCTATACCAGCTACGCCTGGACGGTTAGGTGAGCTCACGGGCTCAACCTGAGATGATTTGCTAACACTAGCCCTAGTAGGAGTTGTGTGCTTAGTGCGAGTTTATTAACGTTCTCGATAGCGTAAAAGTTAGCCAATTTTGTATGCAGTTGGAAAAGCGCCCCTAGTGGCAAACGTACGCAAGCGATCCCATTCCATAGAAATATGAGCTTTACGCTATAGAGAACGTTAAAAAACTCGCACTAAGCACACAGTACTTCGCAGATTCTACCACCGGATCGGAATCGCGACCCATTGAGATGATTCAGCGAGAAACTCAGTGCGTTGTGTCTGTTGATAAAGTTCTGTGTCAAAATTATTACACAGATTATGAAAAACCGGTCGATGCTCGAGCAGGAATATTTTGTGTTATTGGAATCGTTTGCATCACTTCGAGATCTAATATACGATCATCACTGTCGGTGACCAAATAAAACAATACAGTCAAAATCTATGTTTATTAAATTTAAAAAAATACAAAACATTGATTATTCCTAACGATTTAATAAAATTATAATAGACATACAGTTCTAAAGGGCTATGTTACTGATTTTAAAAATATTAAATATTCATCTTATGCCATATAGATATAGAGTTTAATTTAGAGTGCGCTTTCAACGAAAACATGTATGTATATTCGCAATACAAGCAGCTCGTTGCTGTTGACTGTGCGTGAGCCTATCCCCACTCCCAGCGGTGGAGCAGGGGCGAGAACATCCACACATCGGGGTGGCCCACGTGAGATATCTGCGGACCCATGTCGAACTTACTCCAACTGAAATCAACAATATTGTTAATAATCGAATATGACCCTTATATGCACAAATTACTTCAACGATGAAAGAACAACATTACGTAATAAATAATAGTTTAAAACTAAAAAAATAGGAAATAAATTTTAATAAATTTGAATTAAAAATAGTGTAAGAAAAAATGATTTTATTGTAAAAAAGCGTTGGGTACTTTTCAGGATATTATCAAAATAACCCTTCTACTCATATCTGTTCATAAAATATTTATAACTATTATTTTTAATTCAAATTTATTAAAATTTATTTCCTATTTTTTGGTTGGATTTTCTACAAAAGCGTATTTTGTTAGTTTTTTTAAAACTATTATATTATTTATCTTTCACTTTTTTGTCGAATTTCATTTTAAAAATTTTTTTTCAATTCTTTTTTAATATTGATGTGTCATCGGTCCTTAATAAGTATACTAAATTTCGAGTTAATCCGACGTTTTGAAGGGGGTCAAAATCAGGTTCAAAGATTCCGTTACATACTAACATACATACGTCTGAAGCTAATAAAAGCGTATTAAAAAGCCCGCAGTTTTTATTTATTTTCGTAATAACTGGAGGTCCGCTATATCGGGAGGGCGCGCTGGCCGATCTGTGTGCTTAGTGCAAGTTTTTTAACGTTCTCGATAGCGTAAAAGTTAACTCAAATTTTTATGCAATTGAAACAGCGCCCCTAGCGGCAAACATAGGCAAACTTTCCAACTCCAACAAACTTGAGTTAACTTTTACGCTATCGAGAACGTTAAAAAAACTCGCACTAAGCACACTTAACTGTCACACCCGTCTCAAGACGTGAGATCAATGTCTAACTGCATTACATAATGGAGGTGCCTCCTTTCAGACCGCAATGACCAAATTGACGGTTTCACTACTGGACCAGACAAGGTGCCGTAGCCGTGCGAGCTGGCAATGTGTCCTCCCCTCTATAAGGGCACAGGAAGGGCGGGGGTGCGTGGTGTACTCACACGAAGGGCGGCACCCCCCTGGACAAGTTGTAGGTGGGGCTTGAGACGGCTATGAACTGGTAAGTCTTCCTGAGCAGCGAGCTCGTGATCTTCGCGTCGGTGGCTCCGTGACTGCGATGTCCTAGGGCCCTGAACGGGTACGTACCTGGAGGAACATTAGGCACCAACATTACTTATTTCAATCCGTCAACAATAATTTCTCAATCGGTCTTTTAAAAAGCATATCGTTTTTTTCTGTAAATGTTAGCTAGTTATTAAAATTATTATTAAATTTTTTATTGCTTAGATGTGTGGACGAGCTCACAGCCCATCTGGTGTTAAGTGGTTACTAGAGTTCATAGATATCTACAACATAAATGCGCCACCCACCTTGAGATATAAGATCTAAGGTCTCAGTATAGTTACAACGGTTATCCCACCCTTCAAACTCAAACGCATTACTGGCTCACGGCAGAAATAAAAAGGGTGGTGGTACCTACCCGCGCGGACTCAAGACGTCCTACGCCTTAGCATCGCTACGCAGGTCTATGCTCTGTCTTGGGGTGAAAGGTAAATTATTTCCCAGGTCTTGAATTATAATATTTTAGGTGATTTAAAAAAAGGGAGGAGTTTTTTAATTCGACTGTTTTGTAGGTGAACAGATTTTGATTTTTTTATTTGAAAGCTGGTGTTTCTCATGTGGTTCCATTAAATTTTTATTAAATTTGACTTCTCTTACTCTTATATTATACTTATCTACTTACATACTAATATTATAAAGCTGAAGAGTTTGTTTGTTTGTTTGAACGCGCTAATTTCAGGAACTACTGGTCCGATTAAAAAAAATATTTCAGTGTTAGATAGCCCATTTATCGAGAAAGGCTATAGGCTATGTAACATCACGCTAAGACCAATACAAGCGGAGCACCAATAAAGAATGTTTCAAAATCGGCGTTATTTTTACCTTTTGAGAACTTTCGCTGCGTGCGCTGAAGTAACGATTAAAGTTTCGCTAAAATAATGTATGACAGAGTTGTTCCCCTTTAAAAGATCTAAAAAAAGTCCGCCACAGCATATGTCTATATGTTAAGGTTGGCTCACTATAATGTTTTTTATTCTAACCAAATTTGTTGTAAAATAAAGCATTATTTGTGAACTATTCCACGCGGACGAAGTCGCTGGCATAAGCTAGTTGATTATATAATCATTAGTAAACTGTTGGCGGTTTTTTTTATTGTTAAAATATTGTTTGTTCTTATCGTTCGGGATTTCGTCCGCATTGGTCAAGCGGTGTCGCTGCGCGTCTCAAGCCTCAAGGCGTTACCGTTGGCGGGGTTGAGGTCGTTCCTGGCGGCGACTGCGTTGGCGGCGCTGTAGGGGGGCGCGCAGGGGGCGCAGCGCGACAGCGGGTCGTGCCGGTAGTCGTTGTACCGCATAGTCCGGTACATGTCGCGCAGATTGTGGATCTCACTCTGAGACATTATTTTGTGTTGTTTAAACGGACTCATATATATGTTGTATGTATTTGTGTATTTCAAACGTTAGGTAGGTACACCGCATGTATTTTTTTTAAGTGATTTTATAACCTGGTAACTAAGACCTTTAAGTCATGTCTTATTTTAATTTATATTCATATTTTTATGAAAAGTGATAATATGGAGTGAAATGAAATGCAATGAAGATGATTAATTTGAAACATTAATCAACTGGGATGAAATTAAATGAAATGAGATGAGATGATATGGGATAAAATATAATCTTAGTAAAATGGTGGTCATGTACTGAGATTTTTCAGTGGACTTTTTGGAGGATCCCGAGAAGTTACGTCCAGCGGCTTTGTTTCATTTTCCCACATTTGTGCAATTTCACAGATATTAAACACCGTTTTTACACATTTAAACCTGAAGAAACACTAAAGAGACAAAATAAAACAAATCACACAATTTCACTCCACGCGTTCCCGCCAAAAAGTCCACACCGCATGTAATTTGTTTACTAATGTTGCCCGCCTAATGGTTCAAGATGGTCTGGAAGAGATCGTTTTGTGCGATAAGACCGCCAATTGTACTTTTTTGTATTTAATGTTACGCATCTTTTATTTATTTTGTATACAATAGAGCATACTCTGTCTCTTTCTCTTTGTGTGTGTCTTTCAAGCAATGCTGAGTCAAAGAGTTAACGTGACCACCCACGGCCACTGACACTGGACTGTTTCGCGGCAGAATTAAGTAAGATTGCGGTGCCCAGGTTATCACAGCAATCTTGCCATTATTGAAATTTCTAAATAATACGTTGAAGTAACGACATTAAATGGCAAAAGGACCTATAGTCTGTCCGGGCAGTAGTACAAGACATTGTATAGCTGACGGTCAGACTCTCGCACTTTTTGTGGGGAACAGGGGAAAAATAATGTTTTAATTTTTTTATTGCCCTTGTAGCCAGACTAGCATACGGCCCGTCTGACGGTGAGTGTTTACCGTCGCCCATGGACTTCAGCAATGTCTATCGATTTCTACCTTTCTGTTAGATTTATTCCTGTTTCGGTTTCAGTAACGATTTTTCTATAAATTGTCGGACTTCGAAGCGAATGCCGCGTCGCTCTACCGACATACCTGTTTCTGCTTGAATATCTTCGCCCTGGGATTGGTGTGGTAGCCGAACCAGTCGCCGTAAGTGTTCACTCGCTCGTTCCCGCCGCTCAAGTTGAAGACGCTCGGGAAGTACGCGATGTTGTACGAAGGGAAATACGATGTTTGCTTGAGCTCTTCAGTTCTGAAAGAGAATATTAAGTGGGTAGTAGAGTCCGTGCGCGGGGTGGCCTGGGACAGATACCACGGCTCCGTCTAGTTCTGCCGCTAAGCAATCGTGCGTTTCAATATGAACATTAGAACAAACGGATTCGGCATTTAATTTTATGTATCAAGCAAGATTATGTTGTTTATGGATGGATAGAACAGACAAGGCTGTATGGGCTTAGATCCCCTTGCCTCTAGTAATAAGGAAAAATTGTACCAAAAAAAATATGTCTATGGATGGTAACTCCAACTGAGCCATCAGCGCATCAGTCCATCTTCAACAGGAATATATTAATAGAAATGATGAGTTTACAAAAACAATAACTTCTTTGATCCTTAATATTGAAGAATGGACTCTTGCCTCTTGGAATTCGTTTAGAGAAGAGGCAGCGACGCAGTTCTGCTCCTGGTATTGCTATTGTCTATGAGAGGCAGAGGACACTGTCCATCGGCTGGCCGCGAACACTATGATTCTAGCTCTAACTAACTATACTGAGACCTTAGAACTCATATCTCAAGGTGGCGGCAATTACGTTGTTGATGTCTATGGGTTTTGGTAACCACTTAACACCAAGATTGGCTGGGAGCGCGTCCACCCGTCTCAGTAATAATAAGAAAAAGTCTAACAACGTTGGCAATAAAGGTAAACGTGTTTTTATTTATTTATTGCCCACCTGGTGTTAAGTGGTTACTGGAGCCCGTAGACATCCACAACGTAAATGCGCCACCCACGTCGAGATATAAGTTCTAAGGTTTCAGTATAGTTACAACGGCTGCCCCACCCTTCAAACCGAAACGCATTACTGCTTCACGGCAGAAATAGGCAGGGCGGCGGTACCTACCCGTGCGGACTTATAAGAGGTCCTATCACCAGTAAATACATACATATCGGCTGCTTCTGTGTATCCCGGAAGCTGTTCCACCACCCACAGCAGGCCCGGCCTCACAGACCCCTTCATTTTCCCAACAGCCGGGGTGAACTTGTTGTAATCTACAACGTACCTTAAAAAAAAAAACCGTGGGTAACACGGTAATTTTTACATTCTCTTTGTTGTTGGCAACATCGGTGCTTTTTCTTTTCCCTATACCCTCTATAGCGTAAAAGTTAACTCAAATTTGTATTCACTTGGAACGTTTGCCTACGTTTGCGCTGTTCCGTTGCATACAAATTTGAGTTAACTTTTCTTTATTTTGAAAAATTCAATTTTCAGCCATAGTATCCACATTTGTTTGTGTGACATGAATTTTGATTTTCAAATTCAAAATGTCACTACAGCACCGATATGATGAATTAATGTCTCGACTTGTACAAAGAAGTGAGATTTCGTCGACACAAAAGCTTCGCCGAAAGCTCGTCTCACCACTGGTTGTTGTAGGTGCCGCTGTTGTGATCCCTGAACAGGCGGACCCAGCGCGCGCCGTCCGTGGCCAGCCGGTTGGCAACCATGGCGCGGACGAACTCCAATATCTGAAACCGAGCGAAGAGACTCCTTCCGGTCAGCGTTCTAGCCGAACCCGTCGCTTACGACGAAGGACTCGACGAGTAAATTAACCCTCAGATACAGCCCAATGAGTTTCTCGCCGGATCTTCTCAGTGGATCGCGTTTCCGATCCGGTGGTAGATTCTACGAAGCACTGCTCTTGCTAGGGCCAGTGTTACCAACACTCCGGTTTGAGCCCTGTGAGCTCATCCACAGGTCATTGAGAAACTCACTATCGGTCAATCGGTCACTTAGGTCGCACACCGGTGGCACCAACCCGGGCGGACTCACAAGAGTTCCTACCACCAGTAAATACAACAGCTGCTCCATCCTTCAAACAAGAAATAAGCGCGGTGATAGTTACCTACCCGTACGGACTCACAAGACGGCCTACCATCAGTAAATATGCTACAAAAGTCAATAAAAGTGGACGTCGGTAAGTAATAAGGCCCCAAGCGAGCCCCGACGCTGACCTGTCCCTCCGGCCGCACGTGCTCGTACAGCGTCCGGTTGCTGTTGCCGATGGTGGTCTCGGCGGCCACCAGCCCCGACGACATCACGTAGAAGTCGTCCGTCGACTGCACAACCAGGTATACTCATTACATTCGCCATGCAAAACCAGACTCTGTCATCTTTATAAATAATACGGCCATTAGAAATTAATGCTATAGATTATTTAAAAGATCATTTAGAAAATCTATATTAAAATATGTTTTATATATATGACGGAGAAACCACATTATTAACACCATCGTCAGACATCGTAGGGGCGAATAGGGTGATCGAGCTAAGAGAAATATTGAGTACACCAATCACATTTATTATCTTAGACCAATTTAGAAATCTTCTCTTGACGTTAGCAAACGAAAACGAAATCGTGCTGCCATCTCTCGGGAATCGTGCTGCGTTTTATTTGGCTACCAAACTAATGACCGTCTCCGACATGAATATGTTCCACAGCTCGCAGCCCACTAATAAATACTAAGAACACGTGCCAGACTAAAAAATTAAAATATATTTTAAGAAACAAAAACAAGCTCACATTACCTGTACGAAGGCCGGGTAGGAAGAGAGCGACATTTTCCTGCCCGGTATGAGGACCCCGCTGCCCGGTGACGTCATGTAGTTCATCACGTACATCTTCTGGATCCGCAGCATCGACTGGTAGCTGCGAACGAGCCAATACGAACCCTTGTCGCTCTATTCATCTTCAGTGGGTCGCAGTTCCGACCCGGTGGTAGATTCTGCGAAGCACTGCTCTTGCTAGGGCTAGTGTTAGCAACGCCCCCAGGCTCGAGCCTCGAGAGCTCACCTACTTGCTCGACGAATTTAGTATAACCCCTCGAGGTTATTAGAAGAAGTAATGAAGTATAGATAATATGCAATGTTGCATATTTCAATATGACGTGTATGTACGTGCGATGTCGGACGACGCTCCTGCGAGGGCAGTAGTTCGCATACCGCCAGCTAAGCAAGGTGTGCAATAAATACCTAATATATCATCAGTGTTTTATTGAAGAACCCAACCAAATGTTACTAAAGTAGGAAAAAAAATAAAAATAAAAACGTAACGACCAGTTGATAAAATTTGATCACAAATTTTGGTTCATATTCATTTTTGTTTTGTGCATATCTATATGTACCTATTTATTTTTATTCGACGCATTATTCTTGTAAGGGCACCCCCTTTCGTATTGCTAACGCTAAACCTTGTTTGTTTGGGTTTTTTTTCCCCTACCTAATCGTTCTATTCTAACTTCACGCGGACCAGTCGATGAGCTCACGGGCTCAACCTGAGAGAATTACTAACATTAGCCCTAGCAAGAGCAGTGCTTCGCAGAAATTATCACCGGGCCGGGATCGCGACTCACTGAGAAGATCCGGCGAGAAACTCAGAGGGTTACTCAAGCTTGTCATCTACTGTCTAAGCAAATAAATCGCTCAAGAAACACAAGAATTAATGGGCTTTTCAGTCTTTACCTGTTTGTATGTAACGGACATGTAACAATATTTTTTATTATCAGTAACAGTTCAATTAATAATTGATATATAACTTTTTTTAAGTTTAAAACTTCTCATACTGAGCTGTGTTAAAAAAAATATTGTTGTCTCTATCTATTTTTTTTTATTACCCTTGTAAGCAGACGAGCCCACCTGATGGTGAGTGGTTACCGTCGCCCGTGGACTTCAGCAATGCCAGGAGCAGAGCCAAGCCGCTGCGTACCGTACTATTCTGTTTTATAAGCCTACAGACGTCCACTGCTAGACATGGGCCTTTGCTTGCATCCAGCGGATCACCGCGAACCTCAATAGGTTGTCATTCTATCTTGTGGGAGGCCTACCCACGCTACGTCATCCGATACGCGGCCGCAACTCAATGTACCCCGCACACTGCCACTTCAACTGTCATCTGTTTAAATGTAGATTATAGATTAGCAAGCTTTGTCGGACCTGTTCCACGTGACCTGCGCCGTGTACAGGTCCGAGAGGTCCGGCAGCAGCTTCACCAGCCCCGAGCAGTGCTCCCCGAACATCAGGCCCTCGGGCGTCTCCCTCGGCATGGACAGCGCGAACGCCAGGTCGTCCAAGTCACCCAGCATGTTAATCCAACTGAGAAACAAATAAAAGTATGTCTCAGCGTTTCGGAATACACCTTTATAAGCATATTATATATGTAAATATATCATGAGCCAGCCATTCAGTTAATAAATGAAACAGAATAAATGAAAAGGAAATAAATAGAAAGAGTCAAACATATACATAATACGATATACCCCGCAACAGATAACAAGTATTTGTTATTCTAGCAACAGAACGCAGCTGCTTAGCTTGAGACGTAAGGTCTCAGTTTTATCTTAATAGCTGCTGTCCCACCCTTCACACCAGAACGCATAGCAACCAGACAAGGCGATGGTTCCAACAACATTGAAGATCGAGTGCTGTACTCATATTTTATGATAACCAGACGGATTTCTCATATAATATAAACTGGTCTTCTAACAGCGAATTTCCTATAATAAGCAGATAAAAATAACTGCTTAAGTATTTTGTCTATTTAATGCAATTAAATGTATTTCATTCGATTTCTGATCTCTTTTCGTTTTTTAAAGCAAACTTACAGTATATCTCTTACAGTGAGCCATTCGTACATGCTCTTAGTGGCATCATTGTAGCCGGCTGCTAGGCCTTCCAGCTGGATGTAGTATAGCTTTATCTGAAAGCATTTCGGGGAAATTAGCATCATAGTGTATTCTAAGGTTTCCGCGAGTCGTAGACATAATTAAAACTACTTTACGACAGTTGAAGACGTCCATGACCACGAAAACTGTAAAAAGTATTAAAAATGTTGGAAATAATATTATGATGACAATAAAAAATGCAAGTCTGGGCAGTAAAAGTGGTTCAAATTATTAATTAGTATTATATCCTTTGGTATTGGTATCCTTTAGATGGCTGAATGTCCACAGTCCTAGCTGGTCTTGCCGCAGAGCAATGCAATTTTACCTCCAACCTGATGTTTGTTTATTGTATGTTAGGAAACAACTTGGTTAACACATAACTTCTAAAATAAAGGAATAACATTGTATAATAACAATCCAATCTGCAAAATGTGAATGATTAGTTTTGTTAGAGCATATGGTGCATCCACACAGGTAGGTCTGACCATCTGATACCAGTCGTGAATCAGTCTTATGTTCCAGTTGAAAGAGCTGGAGAGTTGTACAATTGATGCTTCCTTCATATCTCAAAATACATGTAGGTAGGGCATTCACATTGTGTTCCCTCCAGGTACCGCTTTCACTAGGTAATAATACTCGTTTGCATAATAGATAATAGTGAAATGAAAAAACGGTCTTCTTTATTCTTATTACCTGGTACCAATAAGGATCCTCATAGTGTTCTTGCACCATAGATGCTATGTAATCTTCATTTTTATCTAAATAATCTTCAATTAACGCGCATACATCAGTTTTGTTAAAGCAATATCTGAGAACAGTGACAGATATAATGTGAATTTCTATAATTAAATTGTTAACTCTGACTCCACCCTAGGTGCCCATAGTTTGTGCCATCTATTCAAATGTCAGAAAAAATTATATGCTTAAATTATTGATTGGTGTGGATTTGATCAACTTTGTAGACATACTCTCAGATGTGTTTATATTTATAGCAGCGTTAGCAATAGCCTGAAGCTATTAAATGCCAAATGAATATCAACCTACACTAATATTTTCAAGATCCTAAAAATATAATTTTCAATCTCTAACGGTAATTTTAATTGTTCTTCAATTAAACTTAAAACCAAATCTTTGCTTAAAGCTTTGAAACAAAATATCTACAAAAGGTTGCTTTATTTAGTGAAATAATAAAATTTGTTATACATTTATTTATATATAAAAATAATACCCTTTCAGAACATTTTGCCAATGCATCCATATCAGATCTCTTGTGAGGAATCCTTCCAGAAAACCAGCTGAATAAGCTTGTTTCTCATCTGTTGAGTCTCTTGATGTGTGCAGCTCAAGAAATGCCCAACTGTTTAAATTAATTTTAATCACATTAAGAATATTCAGCATCTATGAATATGGTATTTAAACAATTGAAATAGGTGTTAAATTATTCTCCTCATATCCAAAATAAAAAAGAAGGGAGGGCATTCACTATTGAGTTACAAACTAAGTTGATTGGTAGAATTGTAAGTAACAAAGAAAGTTTTTAACAAGGAACAGTTACATCAACTAACAAATTAAATAAAGAATAATTTTAAAGTATTCAATTCAGTTCAAGTGGGTTGAATTGCATAAATTGAAAGATAAAAAACTCTTATTCTATGATTCATAAGTAAAAACAGGACATATAATTCACAACAAAAACCAGTTTAAACAATAAGAAAATAGTATTCAATAAACGTTAAGTTAAAGCCATTAAAACACGAAAGGAATCTCTTTGTTTAAAATATACAAACATACCCTGTATTATTTATTTCATTGCTGTAAGTTGCTTTCGCTACGTATACATCGGGTATATCAGCGTAATAGTCAGTCACGGTTACAGTAGGTTTATTTTCAGACCACAAAACAAACCCATATTCACATTTACAAGCATAAAATAAACTAAAAAATATTATATTAATCAACATGTTAACTATTTTAGTCATATTGCCGCACCATATTTAATTGCGTAGGTTTGATTAGTTGGAGTCACTATATATGTGATAATTAATCTTTATCGTACTTTATGAGGCCGATATACTAGTGTATAATTATAATATAAAAATGTATGTAGTTTAAAAGGTAAACAAATGCATCAAAACAACTTTTGTTAATTGACATCTGATCGCCGGTTTGATGTCTTTTTTTTTTGTTTGATTTGTCAACTGAAGAGGCAACGGAAATATAGCTCATACTACAATTGACAAAATTATATCAATTGTTTGAAAAATGAAATGGAGCCGATTGTGGCTTGTGTGGATTGTGGGAATCGTAATAAATTTTTAGTAAAATAGGGAGAATATATAAATATTTTAAGGGAATTTTTGGATGACGCTATGTCAGTGTAAAGTACGTATGTAAGCTGACGTATGTAATTATGGTTGAGACCGATTTGATTTTTCTCTTAGCCTCTGTTCTATTCCATGAAATCTTAAACACTTCAAGGTTGAATTTTTTTAAATATAAAAGGCATGAATGTAATTTATTCTTTATTGCGATTTGTTCAATTCATATTGAAAATAATATAATAGGTAAAAAACAAATATAGTGACTAGTCATTAAAAACAGTAACGAAAATGATGTCATAAGTAAAAAATGTCAGCTGAAAGGGAGACAATTCAGGTGGCGCCATAGTAACTGGTAGCGTTTTTAAAAACGGTGCCTTAAACTACCACACTTCACTTTCACTCTGTTTAAAACTGCTTTATTCATATCATTTCCACTTCCTACACTAGCGGTATTTCGGTGTCTTCCAGCAATTCCTTTCGATTTACCGTTGGACGCTTTTTCAAAATGTCCCCATTACAAGACGGTGCTCCTTACCTCTAACTTCCATAAATAAAAAACTATAAGTCCACGTATGTAGCCATTTAGCGTAAATTTAAATTAAAAGTAATTTAAAAAAAAAAAAAAAAAAACGTAAACATATGTGCCAATGATCCTGAAGAGGTTTTTTTATAAAAAGGCTGTACTATTAATAAATACCAATTTAATTGTCAGTTCCTATTAAAGACATACAAAGAAACAGTTCTCTTTTTAAATCTATTTCACTGGCGAAAATTTTAACAAGATACACAACAGAACGTGCACTCCACATTTTTCCTCAATCCAAAGTTAAACGAGATCACAGGTCAATGTCAAGTTTATTTTTCCGGCATCACGTAGCCGATAGTTTTATTCCTATTTCCCCGCATTTGTAGCCGATCTCCCTCATCAAGTACGGGGTTCGCTCGTGTCCCGGCGAGTTTAACCACTGCGATACATTAATACCGACGGTCACGTAGCCTTGTTTCTCCAAAATATCTAAGATGAGTCTAAAGCTACCTCGGAGACGATTGCTGTTCATTGAGTAACAGCCTTCTTTAAAATTTAGAATGCACACTCTGAAAGAAAAAAAATATTGGTTTTCTGTAAAGTCGGTTTACGGACGATAGGTTTACGTGATAACGTCAGTAGCAGAACTATTCGAGCTGCTAGCTTTGACGTCACGCGAGAAGAAAGACAAATGTGTCACAAGCCAACGCTTGGGCCGATCGTGCCTCTCTATCGCTTGTTCCGCGCTCTCGCTTGCACGCTCAGGCGGAACGTGACACTTTTTCGTGCGTGCAACAGGTGTTTATCGATTTATAAAACGGAATTCATGATCAGTATATACTTTACCACAAAAAATAAATTGACCACATATGAAACAAAATGCATCAGCATCCTATTTACACTCTCGCGACATTTTAAGTTTTTCTGGGCTTGTACTTAAAGTGAGTCGTCTATTATCAAAGGTGGCAATCTGTGAATTTGGACAATTTTTTTTTATTGATATGTCAATACAGATTGATTTGAATATAATCGTCTCCTTCAAAGAATACGGTTCAAAACCTGCATTAAATAAAGGTTAATAGTTAACCTGTTATTTATCTAAGATGTCGTTCCGAAGAGTTTTGTGACTGCCAATGGAATACAAAGTCAATAATTCGTTTTTCTGATTTACCAATATTGTTCAAAAGTCAGATTGCCGGCTTTGATAATAGACGACTCATTTGTATGAAGTCGGAACAGCGCCTCTAGCGGCAAACTTAGGCAAACGCTACGTTACCTGCTTTAACTTTTACGCTGTCGAGAGCGTTATAAAACTCGCATTAAGCATTCAGGTCTATGCATGTCTCCAGCGACCTTGACGTAAAAGGATATCCTAGGTAGGGGCTTAATCTGGAACTGGTCCAAATTAAATAATTTTTAATTAATTATTCTCTATTGCACACACGTTTTAAATATATTATGTGAGTCGTCTATTATCAAAGGCGGCAATCTGTACATTTGGACAAAAAATTTTTATTGATATGTCAATACAGATTGATTTGAATATAATCGTCTCCTTCAAAGAATACGGTTCAAAACCTGCATTAAATAAAGGTTAATAGTTAACCTGTTATTTATCTAAGATGTCGTTCCGAAGAGTTTTGTGACTGCCAATGGAATACAAAGTCAATAATTCGTTTTTCTGATTTACCAATCATTGTCCAAAAGTCAGATTGCCGGCTTTGATAATAGTCGACTCAAGTAAAACACTTGATCGTTGTTTATGACTCGAGTGCCATCTAGCGGCACTGTGTAAACGTAAACACCCCACTCTCATAGCGCGGGTTTTTTGAAAGTACTAAAACTAATCAAAATTGATAAAAAATTTGAAAAATGAGTATTATTACCATAACTATCACAAAAGCAAACTTTATATCAAAAAAATGTATTTTATTTTCGTCTTTGTGAATAATTAACCAGAAAAACTTAGTATAAACGTTAGGACAAAGAACGTTTTTTTTTGTAGAGTTGTGTTATAGTCAAAGATTATGTTTGTATGAAGTAAACATTTTGTATACTTACACAAGTGCATCTGACGGAAGTTGTAACTGTTCGAAATGAACTTTCGTGTCGGTACAATTTCGATTTATCGTAACGGGATATCCTCCCTTCAGGCATATTAACAGATCTGTAAACATTATTATCTTATTTAAAATCTTATAAATCTTGTTACCTATACAATAAATTTAACTTTTATTTAATTAGATAGTTTTAGTTTTTAAATAGGTAGGTATTTAGATGGCTTTCGATAGTTGGACGCAGACATCACTATCTGACAGGAGGTCGAAGTCAATAATTGGTTTAGTAGCTTTACTTGGAGGCAGATACCAATTTTTTTAATGAAATACGTACTTAACACACGTTCAAAAATTACTTTCCTGAAGAAGGAATAACATTGTGTTAAAAATCAAACTTGCAAAATTATAATTTACGTCATTATTCATGTCTCAAAATGAGTGACGGCATTAACGTTTTCGATCTCTATGGGCTCCAGAACCGCTTAACACCAAGCGGGCCATGAGCTCATCCACCCATAAGCAATAAAAATTACAGCCAGTGATAACACAAAAAAAATTTGCAAGTATGATTTTTATTACATGGTATAAATTAGTAATTGCTTGGATAGATGAATATAGTAGAAGAATTAATGACCGGGTTTTAAGTGGTTCCGGAAACCCACTTTGTACAATCTACGGACTCCTATAACCATTTAAAAATGTCATCTGTGACATCATTGGCCAATTTACTAATGAATAATTACTCACCGCTAATGATTCCACACGGCATTATAACATTCTTGGTGACATACTCAGGAGCCCCCAAACCTCTAGCCAGATATACCTCAACATCATCAGTGAGGGCCGACACGGGATACATGGCTATAGTTTCCTTCATTACATCAGTAGAGAGCTCATATTCCACACCATGTAAAGTCTTTGTTGCTATACGGAGCATGAACAATTGCATGTAATCTAATATCTTATTGTGATTTCTACTGAAATAGTCATTTAAAAACTCCTCTGAGAACACATGTTTTATGACTTTGTCTTTGTAGATCCCTAACGAAGCCAGTTCAAGGCACACCTTAGGCCAGGGTAATATGGAGTTGTTACTATCTAGAACAGCATTAGTGGTTATCTGTCTTTGGATTTCTTGCCACTGCGGGGGCGGTGGAATGTAGTTCATGTTGGATAGGCAGTTGATGAAGCCAAAGAGTATGTTGGTGCGAGCTTCTGATAAAGTTGTGGGGCTGGATGCTGTCAGTTCACAGAGGTACTGGACGAGTCCTAAGTGGGTGTGTGCCTGGAAAGAATTATAACATCCTTTCTATTATAAAAAACAAAAGTGTTAATCACAGAGAAATGTGGATAGTCAAGAAATATTAACTGGTACTGAAAAAAAACTAGAGACTTCGATATATTGGCTTGATCAGTTGCTACAGCATCTACACAATGCAGATAATCAGGGCATATCGATGTCAACTAAAAAACAAGCAGTTACCGTTGCTCATGGATACCAGGAATGCCAAAGTACAGGCAGGTAGTTGCCTATTTATAGTTATAACAGGTGGAAAACAGCATCGTGACTTATTTCTCGATTTCATTATAAAATATAGTTTTCTAGTTTAAAATATTAAAAGATACTTACTATTCTCGAAAATATCCTAGCAATCAGCAATGCCTTCTCAAAACCCACCTTGTGCTTAACTACATAATCNCATGGATACTAGGAATGCCAAAGTACAGGCAGGTAGTTGCCTATTTATAGTTATAACAGGTGGAAAACAGCATCGTGACTTATTTCTCGATTTCATTATAAAATATAGTTTTCTAGTTTAAAATATTAAAAGATACTTACTATTCTCGAAAATATCCTAGCAATCAGCAATGCCTTCTCAAAACCCACCTTGTGCTTAACTACATAATCACCCATAGCATCCAGCATTTGTTCATGATAAAATTCAGGGTGCTTATCTAATATACGACTCTTTACTCTACTAGCCAGCTTCACAACTTCATTGTACTGTAAATCGTCCATATTTTCAGCCAGTACACCAAAGCAACCTTTGAGCAAATTAGCCCTGGTAGGGTAAACCTCTTCAGTACAATTCACATAACTTAAATACATGACAATGGACCTGGCACTTGCAGGATCTTGGTCATGGAGCAACAGGCCAGCTACAACATTATTAATACAACGATCTGGAAGATTGTGGTGGCAACAGTATGCTAACATATCTTTGAGTAACTGCATATCATCGTTATCAATTTCTAAGGGTAGATGTATTTGAAATGCTAATGGCAAAGCCATTTTGAGAGCTTCAACTAAATGATTTTTCTCTTTGAATCGATGCAAAATAAAATCTAAGAATATTATCTGTCGAATGCCAATAGAGTTTATCTCGCATCTTATGATTTGTAATAGGGTTTGGACTATTAGACTATTCACAGAGACTCCAAGGTATGATAGAACTTTCATTGCTTCAATTGTTTCGTTGACGTCAAGCTGTCGAGCATGCTTCTTGAAATGCTGACAGAGTAATCCAAATACTGGATCCTTGATGACCGCTTCAGAGTTTTCAATATTGCTGAAAATTTTTAAATTCATCAGGTGTGTTTTACTGGTACTTTGTAATTTGATGATACCATTATCTTATGGTAGCCTGCATGAGAACGATCCACTAATGAAAGGATAGTAATTAGTGCTGTAGTACAATAGAATTATGTTATTAATCTTCCATCAATATGCGCATTGTTTTAGTTAGCCAAAGGAAGTAACATACCTGTTCTTCTGTAATTGAAAGAGACTTCTTAATGCCTGCAGCATATGCTGATCAGTCATTTGTGGTAAATTTGACTGAACTAAGCCCATAACATCGCCAGGAGTTACAGCATTCTTCAAACTCATCATTGTGGGATCTGGTGTCTTTGTATGTTTCACTTCAGTTACTTTAAATAAGTTTTTTGATTTATTAGAACATAGCGGAATACTCATTTGAAAAAAGATCCCATGGGTGATACAGCCATTACAGCATAATCGAACTCAAGGGCATAGCTACAGCTAGAAGTGAGCATAGTCAGTGGGAGACAACTATAGGTTTTTGACATCAGCTAGTTTTACATTACACTATTTTTTTATTATTATTTAGTAGCTTGCAGAAAATCTAGTGTTAAATAGTAGCCCAAACTCATCTCACAAAATCAATGCAGCTAACAACCTAAAATTTTTAACACAAAGTTGAAGTATTTTTATAGAGATTGGCCCACCCTTCAAACCGGTACGACTTTGCTATACCACTAATAATAGATTGTGTTTGAATTTTTATATGGTAGTTATTCATGGAGTTATTCATTTGGAAACAGATTGCAGGATATACCTACAGGGTTTGAACACTAGCACATTCGCATCACTTTATATGACTCCACTACAGTTCTAATCATCATTGTCATTTAAGTATCAGACCCTTAAACATTTACTCGTTCCGAAAAAAAGAAAAATAACAATTACAGCTCGATGTTAGACTTCTAGTGTGTCGTCTTGTTTGGCAAATTGGAGTGTTGCGTAGTGCGTTTCTCCAAACGCTCTTCAATAATAATGCCATTACAACTGAAAATATAAAAAAACACTATCAAAATGTAAAATTGTGCATCTATTTTTGAAGATGTTAACACCACAATTTTTGTCAATTCTTCAATCGAGTTGACAGTCCACAGACCAGCTGGGCCTTGATAATGTCAATTCGCTTTTGAATCGTCTGGGTTCTAGCCAAGACGGGCGCAGGGGATGTCCCTAATTGCTAGGAGGGTAGGAGGTCGCCTTGTCACGAAACGACCCAACGGTCTGTAGACTAGCCAACCTGATAATGTTGGGCTGGAAGGATACTCGTCTTGGTTACGCAAGTTATGTCGCCGCTTAAGAGCAGAAGTGAACAACAATGACCTTACGTTATCAAATCAATCCTTTTAGGTTATGTTACTATCAATTTATTACTAGTTTCACTTCATGCTATCGGTGATTACATAACAACAAAAATGTAATGATTAGAATAGAATTAGTTAATTTATAAGTAACTATTTACTTTAAGTAATATCATAACCATTATTTACCATTAGGCGAAAAATTCTAAGACTATTAGTTAATCTGTCTTTATTATGTTTTTTTTTGTCTAAAGTTGTGGTCAAAGTTACCTTAAAATTTAATATAGGGATTGTTTAGTATTATAAATGTACCAAGACTAATTTATTTTTATTATTTTTGTAAACAGAGTTATATGAACAAACGTAATATTTAAAAAAAAACAGGTTCCCAATTACAAATGTCAAGTGTCAGTCACTTTAATTTTTTTATCATGAGCAAAAAATAGCAATACACAATTCCAGAGCGGCTTTTTAGAGGGAACACGAGGAGAGAATTTTTATTTTGACGTTTTCTGTAATTATTTACCATGGAGTTAATCTACAACTTTAACATTAAAATACCACTAAAATACTGACTCTATGCTATTTACAGCTTATGAATAATACAAAACGAAGGAGTGTCCATGTTGGCCATTATTAACATCAGTGTTAGTATGAATTAAATTAGCAGCGTGGGGCAGTAGTAGTAATTAATAAACCACCAAAACCATTTAAATATGTACATACGTGTGGTTTATTAACTGTTTAGTATCTGTGAAAGTGCACAAATGTGGGAAAATGAAACAAAGCGCTGGACGTAATTTCTCTGTAAATCTCTGTAAATGACCACCATTTTACTGAGATTATATTTCATCCCATATCATCTCAATTCATTTAATTTCACTCCATATTATCATTTTCATAAAAATAAGAATAACAATTAAAATAAGACATGACTTAAAGGTTTTAGTTACCAGGTCATAAAATCTCTTAAAAAAAATTTCAATACCTACGCACTATTGGGTCCAATTTTGTAATTTGTAAATTATAGCAACGAAACAAATATTTTATGCAATTGATAATTGTTAATATACTCATTTGAAATGCTAGAAGAAGTTATAGTGAGCTCGCGTCCTGATCGGGTTATTCGCAAAAAACTAAAAAATCCAGGTGACTACACAATAGTTCCTTACGAGGATTCTCGTTGCAAGATCAAAATAACAAACTTAGCTTGCACCAACCATCTCGGGAAATGTGAAATTGAACCAGAAAGCAAAGTTTTCAGCACCAATTTCGACGGTAACGTACTAATTGGCGATTCAGATTTTTTTATTGACAAAGACTTTGAGTTAATCCTGCAGCAGATGTGCAGCGGAGAAACTTGTGAAGTGAACATGGTGTATAGGGATGGTAGTGGAGAGCTGGTGAAAGAGATCTCGTGTGACGTAGAGCTGAAGGAAGTGACTGAAGAGCAGCTCATTAGTGACTGGAGCTGGGAGAGATTGATGGAAGCTTCTATACACCACAAGGTGAGCTGTAAGTTGATTTTGTATCTTGTTATCTTGAAATTTTACTGGTGGTAGGACCTCTTGTGAGTCCGCACGGGTAGGTACCACCACCCTGCCTATTACTGCCATAAAGCAGTAATGCGTTTTGCTTTGAAGTGAGGGGCAGCAGTTGTAACTATACTGAGACCTTAGAACTTATATCTCAAGGTGGGTGGCGCATTTACGTTGTAGATGTCTATGGGCTCCAGTAACCACTTAACACCAGGTGGACTGTGAGCCACTTGTCTACCCATCTAAGCAATAAAAAAAATTAAGCAATATGTATTAACTGATGTTACGATATTGGGACTGCACTGATTGGTATTGGTCTGCTGTTTCTTCAGAAGGACAATGTCAGTAATGTTCTTATTTTGTTGAAGGGAGAAAATATGATAGGGCGCTCTTGTGTGGACTCCAGGACCAGAGTGCCACCTGTGTCATTGCCCCTGTATGCACTGGTAATGGTGTGAGAGGTGGATATTGTTTTCTAGCGCTCATAAGACTTCTGTAGTATCAGAGAGTATTTTGATTTTACAACATTAAATTTTTTTAACTGAAGTAAAAACACGTCCGTAAATTCAAAATCATTTTTAATTCCTATCAAAGATGTACTGCATGCTCATGTACAATGATTATTTTAACATTCCATATATCTGAAGTGGCATATCTAATTGTCTTTTTTCAATATCCATATTTAACATAATACTGTTGTGTCGTAATTAACAGAAGATGTTCACAGACCAAATTGCAAATAGACTATAAATAAAAATCATTGTAACATCAAGATAGCACGACAAACTATGCCAGAAAATGATTTTGAATCTGTTTTTGCCATTTAAACATCTTAGTAAGGATAGCTTTTATACTTATAATTCACAGGAGAAAGGTGTAGAATTAGTGAAAGAGAAGCGGATATTAGATGCATTCAGGAGATTCAGTAAGGCTCTCAAGATGGTTGTAGCCATTGAACCTATAGATCCTGAAATCATTGATGAGGAAAAAGCAGTTGCAATTACAGATCTTAAGGTACTTTTAGTTCAGTTTTTTATTTCTTTAACTATTATTATAAAATTATAATTATGCTGAAAAATAAGCATGCACAGTGTGCTCTTTTTTGATAACTTTATCTGTTATTTAAGTTTAATGTTTTGTACCTTACATTTTGTGTAACGTTTTCTTAGGAATCGTTTGAAATGACACCTTCATCTTCAATGATATGATGCGATATGATGGCACAGAGTTAGCTATACAATCTATATTTTCTGTATATATTATTTTCTATATATATTTGTATCGGCATCTGTGTGTATATATCTTATATCCATATCGACGCTTGAAAGGCAAACATGACTAAGCGACAATAACTGCTTTGTACATAAATGATGGGCAATAACCATATTCGATGCGCAAAAAATATATATTTCTAGGTCTGTTAAAATCATTTCAATCCTACAGCTACTAGCTAGATTCTAATACAGCTGGATTCGTTAAAATAAATTTTGTTTTCAGGTATTTCAACTTTAAATTAGTCTACTGTAAAGTTCACGCATTGTCGCTTAGTCACGCTTAGTCGTTAGATGGCGGCTTTGCTGCGCCCATTGCTGATATCCTTGAACAACATAATCACATTAGGTTTTACAATCTATGTAACAAAAAAAAATGCTCAAGATTGATAACCTCTCATTAATTCTATTGAAAGGGATTAAAGACTGCAATTCTGATAATCATAAAGTTTTTGTTGCAGGTCAAATTATATAATAATTTAGCGCATTGTCAACTTCAATACAATGAATACGAAGCAGCATTAGACCTGTGTAATAGAGCCATTAAATATGACCCAGAAAATGTGAAGGCTCTATATAGAAGATCGCTGGCGTACACCGGCCTGGAGATGTATGTGGAGGCTTGGGCAGACATACAGCGCGTATTACAGATCACGCCGGCCGAGAAAGCAGCTGTACAACAATCAAGGCATTTGAAACCGATAATTGATAGGATTAATGAAGATTACAGTAGTGTCGTTAAGAAAATGTTCTCATGAGAATAAATATTATTTATTGTTTTATGTAATTTTATTTCGTACATTATTGTGAATACAGCAATCCCCCAGCTTACCACAGTGGCTTGGATCCGCATTGTAGGTATATTCTTGTAACAAAAAAAAAAACTAATATTTAAAAAAAAAAAAGGTGTCTGAGTTTCTTGCCAGTTCTTTTCAAGACGGAGCTGCGGCACAAGCTGCGGAGGTTAGTTTTTGTGAATTGGCGGTAGTTCTTTTTGACGTTCAACAAGTATGTACTTTCATTTATGTTGAATTTTTTTTTTTGATTTGATTTGATTTGAACAAGCGCCCGTATGACCCTTATAACGCATAATGAACAAAGCACGGACATTGTTTCGTTAAAGGAAATTTAAATGAAATATTAAGGAAAATTATATCATAGACGGAATGTACGTGTTATAATAAAATTAAATTAAGGATATTTTAAATATATACCCCGCGTTAAGGATATCCATTAGTTAATCCGACTTCTGCGAGTCCAGCATTTCGCAGATGTAGGCGGCGGAGCGGGGGAGCTCATCCCGCACCGAGCCGGGGGCCGGAGATAGGTTTTCGCTCTGTTCCGATCCCTTAGGAGTTCACCCCTCCCACCTGAACATATCGGGATGACCTGATGGGGCCATCAGTACTAGCGCGCTTTTTACTTATTGATTAGTAGCTAATTAGTTTACCGATTAGTCAGGCTACCGACTCACCATTATGGTGTAGATAAGTTATTTTAAACAAATTTTTTATCCTACCTATGCTGATAGCCTTGAGAGGCTATTTCAGCTTCACCCTAACGTGTAAGAGAGCTCACGGGGCTCAAACCGGAAGTGTTGCTAACACTGGCCCTAGCAAGAGCAGTGCTTCGCAGAATCTACCACCGGATCGAAAACGCGACCAACTGAAAGTCCGGCGAGAAACTCAGTGGGCTTTGTCTATTGGGCTGAAACAATGATTATTGTTTTTCTCGAAATTAAATTTCTCTGTATACTCTACTCCGATTCTTCCAGCTAGACCACCTTCTTTACCTGAAGGCACCATAATCGTAAATACATATAATGGCGCGTAAATAACAATAAATCACCAATCAAACAGGTCATCACATGGCCTTGTGAAGGTTGCAGGCCGCTTCCAACTGGCCACATAAAATTGAAACTCTCACTCTTTGTAAATAAAGCTTGTATTTGTTAATAAAGGACTTGCATCTATTATCATAGAATATAATTTTCTCATTAGTTAAGTGTAGATGCGGTATTGGGTCACCAGGGCTCACTATGTTATATTTTATTATTATGGCTGTCTCATGGCAAAGGATGGATCGATATCCCATATTAAAGAAACAGGTCGGGTAAACTAAACTATGAAACTGAGTTTGTTCGTTCATTTTACGTAGTTAACGCTACTTCTAGAAACTACGAAGCGTCTTGCCTTTGAGTGATAAATGTAAAAATATAACATTAATGAATAAATGCCCAAAATGTTACTCATATTTTTGTAAGTTCACGTGTGATTCATAATTAAACAAGTCCGGCAAGATTCGAACAGCCTCCACGTACATTGGTGCCTAGATTATGACATCGTAAAATAAATGGAAGTAGTGTCTGACATCATTCATGACCTTAAACGCCACACGCCAGTGAGTACGCGAACCAAGCGCGCATATTTTTATAAATAATCGTTTTTTAAACTGTTTTCTTCATCGAAAACTTGTGTTATAAACAGCAAAAAATGTCTAGTGAGTTTTGTTTTGTGTGATTTAATTGAGCTATCATCAAAAATGTTTTGTTATGTAGATTAAAATGTGCATTCGGAGGTGAATAAAGCCAGCTGTGGATCAGATGTTAGCGAAACGCGAATAGTCGTTGATTAAAAACATCAACGCAACTATTATTAGATTTTGTTTTGTTATCAAATATGGCGGTTTCAATATTTTTATTTCAAAACTTGTTTCGTAATATTGACTTTGTACGTGCTCACGGTGTACTTGGTGTAAAGTAGTTATCGGAACTCACGGACACAATTGCGCTTATGGCTCAGCGGCATCGTGTGTGCCCTTCGAACAAAGAGGCCGTGAGTCACTGAAACTAAGCACTGGTCATGATACCAGTTATTCTGACGGGTACACAGTGTATTGACAGCCTGTCAATAATATATTACATTGACTCTGTTAATACATTGGTTAACGTTGAGTGTAACTCGCTTCCTCGTTAATAAAAATTACCATATTACCGTATCTACGTTCTGTGAATATTTAATTGTTGTTTTGTGAGTAGCTACTACGGTACAAACCGTATGAAATTATCATAAATTCTTTTCGAATTAGCTGCTAATGACCTTTAGATACGGAGAGCACATTCTTAGCGTAGGTACGAATAGTTCAGTGGTATCGAGACATGATTATGGGGTTCCAGGTTGAAGACGGACCACATAAATCCAATTAGCGTAGTGAACTGATGAGTTTGCGACTCCCTTGGTTTTAAGTGATTAACAGTTCTCGTAGACAATGCGAAAACCGTTGCCACTGGAACAGTCATGGTACATCGAGGTCTCATTGTACAAAGGGTAACATGTGACTGCTCGGCTGTGGGATGCTCATACCCTTATGCGCCACAAGACGCTTATATAATTAGTTCGGTTTAATTGTTATTTCCACCCGATGTAATTCTTTCATCACGGAAGTTAGCCTGCGTCTTTATTCAGAAAAATTAGGACCTGCACTGGATCTGAATCTCCTGAATGCTCCAATCAAGCTATATGGGTACGCCGGCCGTTATAACTGTCAAACCATAATGGCTTTAAATCCTACAGACTGGTACCTAGCAACCCGGTAAAAAATTATACTTTACCACATAACACAAAATATCCGACGGTCAAAGTTCTAGACAACTGTGTGCCCAGGCCTTTAAGATAAGCGTAACAATACCTACAGTGTCTGTAAGATCAATTGTGTCGAAATGTGGTTTAATAAAGTGAAATAGTAGACTCATGTTCGTGTAGGACTAGGTTGCGGTATGATTTTGAAGCAGATACCAAATAAATAAATAAAAAGCAAAGTTTCTTTTAAAACCGATCGTATTGTTGTTCTAGGTAATACGGAAACATTGAAATCCGGATGGGGAATTCAAGTGGTGGTTCCAGGTCCAGAGCACACTTTTACCCTGGATGAGGAGGCTCTCACTGCACTCCTGCTCCGCGAGGATATAAAGGACCGAGCTGTGGTTATCATATCGGTTGCTGGAGCCTTTCGGAAAGGAAAGTCCTTTTTGTTGGACTTCTTTCTTAGATATTTACAGCACAAGGTTCGTATTAGTCATAAAAATGGCGTAATTACTTTAATCTTGTCTGTTGCATCGTGAACCATGTATTTGTGAGCGTTCGATCTCCACTCTCCCCTTTCTTTGACACAAATGATCTCAAGTGTCAGTAGTTAGTAGTTGGTGCTCAGTGCCTTAAAGAGCCAGTCCCTGCTATTTCTAAATTACACGTTACTCTTCGATTTCGAGGATTCTGTGTCAATCAGACGTTGTCAAAATGGTTGAAACAAATTAGGTCTCTTCAATGCACAGTCAACTCTCTTATTTTCGAGAAGACCTAACCAGTTAGATCATGTAGCTTTTGCAATCTAGATTATGTTCCGCTTTTTCATCTGTACTTCTTTTGTCTCGAACTACAAATTGCGTAAATAAATGTGTAATGCCAAAACATGTAGATGATAGAAACTTTAAAGAAACTTTAAGGGGCATCAGGCCGTGTTGAATTTATTTGAATCAGTTTAGTCTTGCGGTTTTATTCGTATTATATGTCCGAAATTTCGAATACTGTACAATTTTGTGTGGGTAAATTTTGTAAGTGTTTCACCACTAACACCTAAGACTCAGTGGCCTGTATTGGGAACGAGCCATGTCCAGAAGCGGTCAAATAAGGGCTGACGATGATGATCTCGATGATAATAGCTTTAGCCATTTACCATTCAGACTGAAGGATATTGAAAATTGGAACTCCCAGTAGTTTTGCAGCAGCTCAGCTCAGCTGTCAAGATTTTGATACCAAACCTGTGGGTCGATAACATCTTTCCCACCACATATACTGGATGTTTGTACTACACGATTCTTAAATATTTCAGTACGTCCTTGGTGAAAGCGGTGGAGAATGGATTGGTGTTGAAGATGAACCTTTAGAAGGTTTCAAATGGCGAGGAGGATCTGAGAGAGAAACCACAGGCTTGCTGCTATGGTCGCAGCCTTTTAAAGCAACTTTAGCGAATGGCGAAAAGGTGAAAATAAAAGTTATAAATAGATAAATACAGATTTCGGATTATAGAATGGGTGTTAGAAATCACTTTCTCAATCTCAGGTTGTGATATTTCTGATGGATACGCAAGGAACGTTCGACAGTCAATCCACTGTGCGAGACAACGCCACAGTGTTCGCTCTCTCCACGCTGATATCCTCCGTTCAAATTTACAACTTGTCGCAGAACATTGAAGAAGACGACTTACAGCATTTGCAGGTTGGTTTGCATAGTTTTAGAATATAAGCATATACTTAGATAATAAAGTATTTACTACAACTCACAGAATAAGAATAATGAAGCGAATACATATTCATGTTAATCAAAACATTGAATTATGTAATCGACTAAATTTATGTACTGGTGGTGGGGAGTCTCCTAAGTTCGCAAGTTTACCGCAAAACAGCAATGCGTTGCGGTTCGAAGAGTGGGACAGCAATGTCTATACAATCGAGACTTGGATCTTGTGTCTTAAGATGGAGGCGGCATCAAGTTACTAATATCTGTTGGCTCCGTTAATCACTTAACATCAGAAGGGCTTTCTTTGAGCTCGTTCGTCAATCTACAAGAGAACCCAGAGGTTCTACGAGATCCATGACATCAGTATGACATCAGGAAAATGCCCATGTGGTCTCCTCGACTGTGGCCTGTCATGGAATCCCTTTTGAAAAGGCATTCATTTTTATTTCCAGTTATTCACGGACTACGGCCAGCTAGCACAAGAGAGCAGTTCCGGAAGGCCCTTCCAGAGACTGCAGTTTCTGGTTCGAGACTGGAGCTTCCCGTATGACCATCCGTATGGTGCTCTGGGCGGTCAACAGCTTCTGAAGAAACGACTCCAAGTAATTTGGGATTTTTTTGAAGTTGCCTTATATTTAGCCACATTGAATCGATAGTCCTGAAAGCTGATAGAACGACATAATTTGATATTTTTTAAATCGTTTATGTTAAGGCATACATACAATTACCTTCTGTAAAGAGAAGACCTATTGCCAAGCGGGTATTTTGATCGATTATCCGTTGGTATTCGCGATTTGTAAATCGCAAGATTTCTTAAAAATCTTATTAACGCGATTCAGATTTTGCCGCCAATCACTTTGTGGTTTCCAAGGGTTCCGGCCCAACACTCTAAATGATGAAAACTGTTTAAGATTCACGAAGGACAGCATCCAGAGCTTCAGAACCTCAGAGAGTACGTAACAAGGATATTTGATGAGATCGCTTGCTTCCTGATGCCTCACCCTGGCCTCAAGGTCGCTACGAACCCTGACTTCAACGGGAAACTAGCCGGTGTGTATTTAATCATCTTATTCCTCTCATATTCTACTCTACATGCATTTCCTTACTATTACATAAAATATCCGGTACCAGATAGATTTGAAAGTTGTTTTGATTGAGACTTGCACTACCTATATCAAGTGAGGTGATTACATTCTAGTTCTGCTTGTGTTACTCATAGACCCTTCTAAGGACTTATCCCTAGACCAACTTTTATGTTTTTTAACGCCCATTTGTGTCCGTGTTCTTGTATCGATCGCCACTGAAACTTCTATGTAATCATTTCTCGATTTCCAGATATCAGTCCAGAATTCAAAGATAGTTTGAAGCAGTTGTTACCGATGCTGCTCGCTCCTGAGAATCTAGTCCCGAAGCTGATCGAAGGCCAGAAGGTCAAAGCTAAGGATCTGCTGCTCTATTTCAAGACCTACATGAAGGTGTTCAATGGAACGGAGCTGCCGGAGCCACGGACCATTCTAGCGGTTTGTTTTTTGAACAAACATTTGTTTGTTCACCCACTTTGTTGTATGTAAATAATAACTTGGATTGTTTTATAGAATTTATTAAACATTACTTTTTAGACACAAACAATCTGTATAAATTTTGGAGCAGTAATGGAGGGAAAAATGCAATGACACAGATTATACCAATAAAATAAAATAACCAACTCAACACATTCAAAGGATAAAGTTAATATTCTGTTACAATCAGAAACGCTTGTTCGAAGGATTTGATGAAAAATATGCATTTACTATCATATTGTTCCTTATTGTAGAAAACTATATTGAACCAAATAGCGATAGGAGTTCATTCAGATAACGCAACACGAAATTGAAATAGTCATAACCAAAATTGTTTTTGAAGTACCTAGACCTTACGTAGGCGCTTTTAAGTAGTCATGAGTTTGCAATTAATACAGAATGCACTTACACCACTGAGAGGAACTTGCTAGAAACTCAGAGCTTCTTCTCTTGCAAATATATGTACAACACACATAACCTATAATACATTTTATCAGTACATACTTACATATTTTTTAAATTATGATTTTTATTAGAAGAAACTGTTCCGTGTTAAAATCGAATCCATGTCCCGTATAAATCTGTTCGTACAGTTCGTTGTAAAAACTTAATGATTAGCTGAGGGCGACCTATTTTTTATACACCTTTGAATGGAAATATACGTTGCTGAGTATTTGTGCTTTTACATTAAAATTTTATTAATTTTAATGAAAGATTAGTTAGCGGTATCAAATAACTCAGTCAAAACTTTCGCCAGGCGACGTCAGAAGCCAACAATCTCTCAGCAGTGGCCGAAGCGCGCGAGGTGTACGAAACTCTGATGGAAGAGATCTGCGGAGGCACGAGACCTTATGTGCAGCCCAGACAATTAGAGGAAGAACATCACAGGGTCATGAACAAGGCGATACACGCGTTTGACAGCAAAAAGAAGATGGGCGGTAAGGAGCTGGCTGACGGATACAAGGCTGAGCTGGAGAAGGTAAGAATCTTGCACCTTGTGTTCGCAACTAGTACCCGTACTAGTGATATTTTTTTTAAAGTTGACATCCCTCAGCACTTACGTACGACAGTAGGTGGTGCATCTGATGATTACTTAACGGCCGTCTGATGTAGTGGTAAGTGACATGGTCAGTACACAAGGGGGTCGCGGGTTCGAATCCCGCCAAGGGAAGATATTTGTATGATAAATATAAAATGTCTTTTCTAGGGTTATGGATCTATATTAAATATATGTATTTGTATAATAAAAATCTTACATTCATTTCCGTTATCTGGTACCTCTAACACAAGCTCTTTACGAACTTAGCACGGGACCAGTTAACGTGGCGTGATTGTTAGTAAATATTTATTATTTATTTATTATCATATAACGTCGTTGCTCATAAAAATCAAAGCTCGGAACTAAACGCCCAGTTAACGATGAATACTCAGAAGCTGCGTGGGAATAACGCTCTCATTGAGCACATTGTGGATGAACGCAGCGGCCCCAGGATGTGGGGTGGTGTAGGTATAGCAATGTTTACCAAGTCTGGCATGTCTATTAAGACATGGACGATAGGATCATTTCAGACATTCCCTTAGATGCCCGGGATATACTCGTGGTGCTCGTTATCGAAGTCGTCGTGGCCTAAAGGATAAGACGTCCGGTGCATTCGTGTTGAGCGATGCACCGGTGTTCGAATCCCGCAGGCGGGTACCAATTTTTCTAATTAAATAAGTACTTAACAAATGTTCACGGTTGACTTCCACGGTCAAGGAATAGCATCGTTTAATAAAAATTAAACCCGCAAAATTACAATTTGCGTAATAACTGGTAATAGGTACCGTGCCTATTTCTGCCGTAAAGCAGTAATGCGTTTCGGTTTGAAGGGCGCGGCAGCCGTTATACTATTAAAAGTGACACCTTAGAACTCATGTCTCAAGGTGGCATTTACGTTGTAAATGTCTATGGGCTCCGGTAACCACTTAACCGTGGGCCGTGAGTTCGTCCATCGATCTAAGCAATAAAAAAAAACAAAAGTCTCAATGGTATTTCGATGACAAAGACCAGCGCTGACGGCGGATACGTTTTCAGGAGTTAGAAGAGTTGTTCGATCAGCTGAGATCGCACAACGAAGCGAAGAACATTTACCGCATGATCGGGACGCCTGTCGTGTTCGCGACGGTGGCCGTGCTCGCGTACATGCTGGTCGTGCTCGGCAACATGCTGGGTGTGCAGACGGTGGTGGCGGCGGGGCAGGCCGCCGTGGCAGGGGCACTCGTCATGATCGCCGTGTGGATCTATTCAAGGTACATCACATACATACGTGTAGGATTGGTAAGAACGGAACGTATGAAAAGAGCGTGGAACGGAGCGTTAAGATGTGATTGAATGAAGTAAGAAAGGGTAAGGTGAATGACAGACAGAATGACAGAAATAAATAATAGTTTAAAAAAACTAACAAAATACGCTTTTATAGAAAATCCAACTAAAAAATAGAAAATGAATTTGAATAAATTTGAATTAAAAATAGTGTAAGAAAAAATGTTTATATTTAAAAAAAAGCGTGGGTGCATGTATATAGTGTATATAGTATATAGTAGTTATAAATATTTTATGAACAGATATGAGTAGAAGGGTTATTTTGATAATATCCTGAAAAGCACCCCAAGCTTTTTTACAATAAAATAATTTTTTCTTACACTATTTTTAATTCAAATTTATTAAAATTTCTTTTTTATTTTTTAGTTGGAATTTCTATAAAAGCGTATTTTGTTCGTTTTTTTAAACTATTATTTATTTTTCACTTTTAAGTTGAATTTAAATTTTTTCAATAATGTTTTTTTAAATATTTTTTTAATATTAAATTGTTATCGGTCCTTAATAAGTATACCAAATTTCGAGTTAATCCGACGTTTTGAAGGGGGTCAAAATCATGTTCAAATATTCCGTTACAAACATACATGCGTCTGAACTTCGATCAATATTATTGATCGAAGCGTCTGAAGCTAATAAAAGCGCATTAAAAAGAAAGATGGCGAAGACGGTTGAACTAAGCGTAAAAGGTGTCAGTTGATTTAATATTCCTATAATAAAGATTTTAGAAAAGAAGATAACAATTTAGTTAACAGTGGAATAATTTTATTTTATGTGTCAAGATGCCAATTCTACACATATATAATGTAAAGGGTATGCTACAATAAATACCAAATAGGAACGTGACTGTAGTATAAACAATACATAATATGTATATAGTGTAGTGTATATCCCACAATAACTATCAAATCGGAACGAGGCTAAGCAATGTAGATCACGTTCAAAATATCGTAAAAAAAACTTTGTTGAAATTCGTAAGTGGTTTCATACAGATACTAATTTATTGATTGTTTCAACTGTTGGCTGACAGCCCTGAAAATATACAACAAAAGTACCGCTAGGTCGTTCATTCCGTTATACAGGTTAGAACGAGATAGACTATGAGGCATTCATTCAACACATTTCCAACAATGAATGCTACCTTATAGCATACAACTATACACCTTGACCGCTCTACATTTCAAACCAAAATTACTTCATGCCAGAAATAGGTGGTAGATACCAAATCACCGGTACATCAGTATTTACGCAAATCATCATTTTTGCTGTTTCAATATTTAATACAGAATTTCTTCCTTCACTGCAGAAGTAATTCGTGAACATTTAAAAAAAAATCGTGACG
Source organism: Bombyx mandarina (assembly GCF_003987935.1). The sequence continues at coordinate 570,835 of NW_021011578.1, forward strand.
AAATACTGTAGACGAAAGATCATTCTACACATAGCGTGCCAGAAAGTAATGGTCCTAGGTGGAATTCAAAAAACCAATTTAGAGTTCTATGGTACTAATTGTAGGGTGTTATCTACAACACCTTATCTCGTTTTTATTTTATTTTTATTGCCTAGGTTTGTGGACGAGCTCACAGCCCACCTGTTGTTAAGTGGTTACTGGAACGCATAGACATCTACAACGTAAATGCGCCACACACCTTGAGATATAAGTTCTAAGGTCTCAGTATAGTTACAACGGCTGCCCCACCCATCAAACCGAAACGCATTACTGCTTCACGGCAGAAATAGGCGGGGCGGTGGTACCTACCCGTGTGGACTCACAAGAGGTCCTACCACCAGTATACGTTTCTGGGAAAGCTCCCAGGTAACAGCCGAAATTGTACCGTATACTCACCGATTGATTCAGTGACTTCTGTGTGCGAGTTTTTTAACGTTCTCGATAACGTAAAAGTTAGCTCATATTTGTATGGAATGGGATCGTTTGCCTACGTTTGCCGTTAGAAAACTCGCACTAAGCAAACAGTAGGTATTATTGACAAATGTTTGCTAATCGAAAAAATATGTATTTGTAGAACTACCGGACAAATGAGGGACGTAGGAGCGCAATTAGACGAGATAGCCGATTCAATTCGTAGTTACGTAAGTAAACTATATTATATTTAATGTTATTTAATAAATTGTATTCTAGTGAAGATCGCCTTTGACCAAGTCTAATTCAGTAGAAATTGTTAGTGGAGTCAATTTTCTTTAAATAAAAAAAGAAGTAGATGTCTTTTTTTGCGATGCAGAAAACCATTGCATTTAAATCAATAGACTTCTACCTCAAGTGCCAAGGTGGGTCGGGGCGTTGGAGTGTTGATCACTTAACACCAGGTGAGCCGTGAGCTCGTTAAACTACAGCAGTAAAGAAGCCCCAAATTAAAATTACCTTTTTTTTATTGCCCTTGTAGGCAGACGAGCATACGGCCCACCTGATGGTGAGTGGTTACCGTCGCCCATGGACTACAGCAATGCCAGGGGCAGAGCCAAGCTGCTGCGTACCTGTCTTATGCGTACTAGAGACTAGCATACATACTTATAGGCGTCTAAATATATACATATTGTTGCATAATACATATTAATGCATAAAGTTGCATAAATGTAGCTTAAATCAAATAACCTCTCGATATAAATAATAAACAAACCGTTTCATCACACGAATGTTTGCTTAAGGTGGGAATCGATGGGCGTTAGCTACTGCACCACCAGGTCAGTCGAAGTTACAAAGCATGATTCACTTTACAGATTCTCAACCAAGCGTTCGACTCGATGCGAAGTCGCGCGACCGCCGCGGCTGTCGGCTACGGCGCGGACAAGAAGCGCACTTAGTGTCAACTGGAACAAACACTCGCCTTGCGTTTCACTCTGTAAAGGACCGATGTACATACATACAATTAAAGAGTGAGGCAGCCGTTGTAACTATACTGAGACCTTAGAGCTTATACCTCAACGTGGGTGGCGCATTTACGTTGTAGATGTCTCTGGGCCCCAGTAACCACTTCACACCAGGTGGGCTGTGAGCTCGTCCACCCATCTAAACAATACAAAAAAAATACATACGACTGTGTGATATTTTATAGTAGATTTTTGAAAAGGTATTCACGACTTGCGATGTAAATAAAGTAACTGTGATATTTTGAAAACTCAATGAAAAACGAAAAATAATGAATTAAATTAAGTATGTTTTAACTGCTTATATTTTTTGTTTTGAGTCCAACAATGACTCCACGCAATAAAATTTATTTTGTATTTTTTTCATTATTTCGTATTCCTCGACTTTACGAAGTTTGTAACATTATAAGTATTTTATGGAAGAGCACAAAGCACAGACTCTATAAAATTCTAAATAAATTAATTTCCTTCGTTTGATTTCCATTTAATAAGTGTATTGAGATAAGTTTTTAATAAAGAAGTCCTAATGGTATTTGTTTATCAATTAACATTTCGGATAGATTTTGTCACAATTAATAGAATTATAGGAATTCTACCACCGACTCATTACTTACTGATTATTAGTTAGTAAGCTGTGCGGTAGTATGCTACTGTAAACTAGTATTTTTTTAAATCATTCCTTTGGAATTTAAAACAGTCAACCATCTTTGGCCTTGTCTTGTTTTTGTATCATACATTTTGTTGTTTTCACCTACCAATATCCACATGTAATAAACATTAACGTGATATCTTTACAAATAATAAATTTTATTTTTATACATACATTTTGTTTTTTTTTGAACCTATTCAAGTAAATTAAGTCTGTTTACAATTTACTTGACAATGTACATACAATACGTGAGTATAAAATATCAGCCTCCATTCCTTCCCATGGGTATCGTGGAAGCGACTTTCTTACGTAGATGGTGATCAAGCTCACGTCTCGCGTAGTGCTAAGCGGCTACTGAAGCCCTTAAATATAATCGTGGAAGTTGTTCCTGAACACGTGATAAATACATATTTCTTAAAGAATACGAGTAAGTTAGTTGTCGGAGTATGGACAGCAGCCGTTTCAGGTTTGTATGCCAAAACCTAAGATCACATCAGCAAAACAACTTTGTCGTACTTTTTTTATAGCTTAGACGAGCCCACCTCGAGTTAAGTGGTTACCGGAGCCCATTGAAATCTACAACGTAAATTCCGCCACCCATCATCAGAAACGATTTGTAAGGTTTCAGTTTTAACAGTACACCGGCTACCCCGTTCTTCAAACCGAAACGCATTACTGCTTCACGGCAGAAAAAACCTACCGGTGCGGACTCACAAGAGGTCCTACCACCAGTAATTACGCATATTATAATTTTGCGGGTTTGATTTTTATTACACGATGTTATTCCTTCACCGTGGAAGTCTACCGTGAATATTTGTCAAGTACGTATTTCATCAAAAAATTGTCTCCGGGATTCGAGCACCGTTGCATCGCTCGACACGAATGCACCGGACGTCTTATCAGACCACGACGACTTAGGTACTTACCAATTGATATAAATAATGATTTACCGACTTTACCTTGTACGCTCTAATCTCGTAGTCAACAAGGCTTGTCGGTTACAGATGCGTAATGGATGTTAATAAAATAAAAGCCATACAATAAAACCAAATTTTTATTTCGCACATAATACACAACAAAATAAACTATGTATCAGTTTACAACAAATCGTCATTACGAATCTAAAATGTCTAGCTATTTCATAAAATGAGCGGTTTCGCAGAGCGCGTTCGTTTACCTTTCATTTGCAGTGTGCTTAGTGCGAGTTTTTTAACGTTCTCGATAGCGTAAAAGTTAACTCATATTCGTATGGAATAGGATCGTTTGCCTACGTTTGCAGTTAGGGGCGTTGTTCCAACTGCATACAAAATTGGGTTAACTCTTACGCTATCGAGAACGTTAAAAAACTCGCACTAAGTACACTGAGCGCGATCCTCAGCGGCTTCCTTACAGTCGGACGGGACGCCCGCCTAAGTATTTGAAATGAAGCTGGGTCCATAAAATATTTGAACATAGCAGTTTTCACGAAGTCTCCCGTGAAATTATTCAGGATTTATCGCTCAAATACGCAACTAGAACTGTCACAAACCTGACTTGTAGCCTGGGAGTGTCATTGTCAGCTTCATTGGAAACTTCCATTTGACACCGCTTTTAAAATAACGAGACGGTATAACAACTTAATGACGTTCAAATAGATTAGGAAAAAAACAAAAAAATTGACGACGCGTACTTTGTTAAAGGCAGTGTGCTTAGTGCGAGCTTTTTAACGTTCTCGATAGCGTTAAAGTTAACTAAAATTTGCATCGAGTTGGAACGTTTACCTACGTTTGCCGCTAGGGGCGCTGTTCCAACTGCATACAAATTGGAGGTTACTTTTACGCTATCGAGAAAGTAAAAACACTCGGACTAAGCACACAGATTAAAAGTATTATTTCACTTTAAGCAATGGGAAAGGCCTCGCATTGTCAGTCCCTACAGAAGACGAGGACTGCTTCCCTCCTTAAAGTAGGCACTCGTATGCGGACTCCGGCTACAACAAAAGTTCTTTGACGACATATTAAAAAGACCACCCTCTATGTTACTCAGTTAATTCCAATATACAGGGTGTAGCCCTATCCGTCTCATAAAGGTGTTATTACCTATCGAATGAATATGATTCTACTTAATCCTTTCAATTAAACGTTAAAAAATAATCTAACAGATGCACTAAGCCGTAAAAACATACCCACACTTAGCTCTACTGAACATCGAAAGACCAAAGGGTAAAATATTAGAGAAGAAAATTGGCACATTCTTGAGAAAATATAGATATCTTTAATAACGATATGTTTTTTAAAATACACATTTTTTTTTTACATAATTTTATAGAAAGCTTTATTTTAATTACAGTGGAAATATTGCTTAAGTAGATATGATAGTGTAACATTTCCTTCATTTTTTTTAAATAAAACAGACAGTACGCATAAGAATTATTAAAAATATTTATCAACCTCTTTCGGACGCGACAGTACATCTTTTATTTTTAAATTAAAACATAGATTACATAAAATGAAATGAAAGCAAGAGTATCATTAAGTAATAACATTACAATAAAATCTAAAACATTAATCACGACAATTAAATGTTTTACACAATTTTTTTACATTAATCAAGGGTGTTGTATGGATTATATTCTTCTAATGTTTACTGCCACTTGAAGGAACAGGCCGATGGGGACTTATCGAAATTACTTGAAATTTTTCCGATGAAGACAAAAAAACTCAAACTTTGGACTAAATTAGTAGAACATGTGTGTGGAAGGCCTTTGTTTGCCCTTTTAATTCTTTTTCTAGCCAATTATATTGAAAGTGGCAGTAAATTTAAAATTATGTTATCTATTAATTTCTCCCACAAAAAATTAACACGAATTCCATAACGAGTCATTATAATTGAAATGAAAAAAAAGATTGAGAAATTAACAACTTGTATATAATTAAGTACGGTCAGAAAGTGCAGTTCAACAAGTGTAGATTTAGAAGAAGAAAAAAAATGTAAATAACTGCATTTGTTTTGTGCACACCCTACTTTTCATATTATCGTTGACTTAATTAAAAATGATAACAATATAGTTTTTTATTACGCAAATGTACGATGTACGAGCTCACGGCACATCCGATATAAAGAGGTTGCCGAAGCATAGAGACATCACAACATGCACGCTGCCGCCACCATAAGACACACATATATATACACACTCTTTATCTATACTAGGTACATACTATCTATTCTTTCCTTTACCTATGTAGTACGGGTAATGTAAACAATTTCAGGGCTCGCACATTACCCTAACTCGTAAACGACGACTCATTATCGTTACCGGATTTTTTCAATTTGATACGTAAAACTTTAACGTTCGATTTTTACGTAAATTGACAGCTGTCAATTTTGACATATGTCACTATTAAATTCAGTCAACGATTTAAAACGCTATACAGAATTTATCACTAAATTTATATACACTACACCAAAATTGTTGATACGAAATTATTTGAATTGCTCTTAATAACAAAATATTTATATTTAAGTATTTGCTTAAATATTTGTATACTAAGCCTACTGATAACCAATTTTAGCTTCGCCACGGTCCGTGAATATGTCATAGCGAGACAAATTTGGGTATTGCCAATACAAGTTATATAAAATATAAAAATAAGATTTTTCGGCATCCCTCTTGGCATAGGTTTAAGAATATAACACAAGTCCCATAGAAATAGAATACATCCGATTAACCAAAAATATTTAAAGTTTTAGTGGATTATATAGTTCTTTGAGCTTATTTTGTTGCTTTTTCATTTTCAAAAGCAGTCATCGCTAATTCGTATTGTACATCACGTAGAAAAGATTCCAAATGTTCCACAACCCAATTGGCGTTTCTTGGAAATCTTCGGACAAACAGAAACCAGCAAAACTATTATAATAATATGGTGAAGGGCACAGGAGATCTGGCGGAATCATTGACATTTTAAGATCTTAAGAACACATCAAAACATGTGTTGAGAAACTAAGCGACACATGAGTGACAACTTCAAGTAGTTTATTTAGGGTGAGGTGATGAAGCAGAGCTCATGCTACCTCGTTGTAACGAGCACCCGGCCCCAGAGGGTCCACGCAGCAGCAGACGAGTCGACCGTAGACTGTCCTTCGTCATCAAGGCCGTTGGAGTTAATTGGAGGAATTCAAACACACAAACGTGTAACCGTCCTTCAAAAAATTTGTTGACACATGCGGTGGTTCATTTTAGTTTCAATTCCAATTTTGTAATCGAATGTCATTGTTTAGTTTTGGCTTGTTATTCCCCTGAGCCCTTCAGATACAATCGATATGTTATAAAAAATATTTATTTAAAGGATTTTATGACCTGGTAACTAAGACTATATGTCAATATGTTATAAAACCGGATAACTCCTCTAATAGGGTTGTTCCTTTTTTCAATGAAAGCGTCGCATTTCCCTCGAATCTTGTGGAGTCAGTTTGAGTGCAGCAATGCATAGCGATATGCAGCAATATATAGCTTCTTTTGAGAACTAATGAAACGTCAGGTTGACGTTTAAGCGCAGTTGTCAAAATGACAAATTTAAACATCATATCCTGGCTTCAATATTTCGTTATCTAAGTTACAGTATATATAGTTGTTATAAAGGTAGACAACGCACAACTGGAGGCGAGAATTCTGGAACACTTTTGATATTACAAGCGTACAATCGTCAGTAAACAGAAATAAAAATTAAGAAAAGAATAATTATAATAATCACTAGCGACCCGCCCTCGCTTCGCTTCGGAAACATTAAAACACACATGAAACCAAAAAAATAAAATTAAAAAAAATTAAAAAAAAGTAGCCTATGTTCATCAGGGACAATGTCGGCTTCTAATGGAAAAAGAATTTTTCAAATCGGTCTAGTAGTTTCGGAGCGTATTCGAAACAAACAAACAAACAAATCTTTCCTCTTTATAATATTAGTATAGATTCATACAAGTTTTAGTTATCTCTTAATGAAATTTACATTTTTATTACAGTTAGCTTCGATTCCTTTTACGAGATGAGCAAGCAAGTGAGCTTTCGTGAAAGCCGCGGTAGTCCAGTCCCAGGCAGCCGCTGGGTAATCGCTGTCACTGGAACTGTTTGCTTTAAATATGGTTTTTTTTTCACTTTCACACCCAAAGTCTATATATATATTTACACGAGTCCACACTAAGGTTCATATGAACGTACGTACCTTCGACACCTCAATAGAAGAACGCACCTTACTGCCAACGTATTAGAGTTTGATTTTGTAAATCACTTTCATTAAAAATTCCAGTGCAGTGCGCTGCGACGCACTAATATCGCCAGTACAAAACGGTACGCGACACCTTTTTTTTTAAATTTCCATAGTTTTTTTCTCAGACTTAATTATATGCGACAAGATCTAGAATATTTTCAAGCAATTATGATTTTTTTCAAATTACCTAAATGTTAAATATAGTTTTGGCATTCTCCGCACGAGGAGCAATGGTTTGAAATTTAAGTTTCCTAAAGATATAAGTACTCAGAGCTAAACGCGAAAACGGAGCGAGGCGGTCTTGCTATTGACTGCCACAAGTGACATGACAATATATTAAATTGAATTGACAATATATATAGAGATAACCACAAATATTCGTGTTTTGTTTAACAAATTTCAACAAGTTCAGCTTTATGTACTCACTTTAATAAGTCTTTGAAACTTCTAATCCATAACGGTACTGATGCTGTGTAGGTTGATTAACTAGCGTATCTGGCGCGGGAGTGTGATTGGCTCAAGGTCGCCCGCGCTGAACACTCATGTAGAGGTTTCAGGATCATTTTCGATTATGAAGGTTCAGTATCGGACCTGCGACCGTTGTCTAATATGATTCTACTGAGCCAACAGTGCAACGGACTACATCGGATAGTGATCACTTAGCTGAAGACGAGCGACAGTGCCGGACCGCTGTCGCCTCAAAGAGCTCGTCTACCCGGCGGGGACAGTTTTAGAAACCGTTTTAATAAAACATTTATTTTCGTTAATAATTCGGTATTTAATCTACAACCATTTTTTCAATAAAAAAAACTTAACCATTAATTAAGTAAATCTTTGTAATCCATTGATTTAGCAAATTAAAAAAAAAAGAAACTATCCGTACCTTTGAAAACTTTAAAACGATTTAATCGTAAAATTCTCATTGAACAGTAAACAATAACATTATCTAGAACTATTATTATCAATTAACAAACCGTTCTCGGATTAAACCTATTATCCTTTTGTATAAAAACACACCCTATATTTAACTAACGACTTAAGATGGCGTTCGATGACGTCACTTGACACATGGCGAGTACTGTCACTTGGCGCTACGTCACTTGGCGGGCACGCCTCCCACTGAGGTGTCGGAGCGAGCGCGCGCGGCTCACAGGGCGGCCAGGCGGAGCGCTGGCGGCGCGGGGCGTCATCACAAGTGCTTGTGCTTCCCGTTGTGCGCGAAGGCGGGGGGCGCGGCGCCGGGNACTTAAGATGGCGTTCGATGACGTCACTTGACACATGGCGAGTACTGTCACTTGGCGCTACGTCACTTGGCGGGCACGCCTCCCACTGAGGTGTCGGAGCGAGCGCGCGCGGCTCACAGGGCGGCCAGGCGGAGCGCTGGCGGCGCGGGGCGTCATCACAAGTGCTTGTGCTTCCCGTTGTGCGCGAAGGCGGGGGGCGCGGCGCCGGGGGCGGGGGAGGGGGGCGCCACGGCCGCCGCCGCCGCGTGCTCCATGCCCTTCTCGAGGCACGTCTGGTACATCGGCTTCAGGACCTGTAACACGGTTTCGATACTTAGAAAGCCATTAAATATTGACGGTGGGTTTTATCTAATAAAAATGAATTGCTGTTCGTTAGTCTCGCTAAAACTCGAGAACGGCTGGACCGATTTAGCTAATTTTGGTCTTGAATTATCTGTGGAAGTCCAGAGAAGGTTTAAAATGTAGATAAATATGAAAATGCTAGAAATTATATAAAAGTAACAGTGTTTTGCCTTTGATGTGTACCCCGTCGGACGGATTCCTTTTGTTTGTTTTAAGTTTATTTTATACAAAAGTTTACACACTAGCAGGCACTACGAAGTCTGCCGGGTCGGCTAGTTTTATTAATAAAAATATAATCTTGTGTTTAATTTATTAGATTGAGTTACGGGTATACATCCAGCTATCTCTAGTTCGCATAAGGTCAAAATTCTCAGTGCTGTTGGACCATTAAGGCGGGATAACATGACACTAGGTGTTGAACACTTGAGTCAATGATTGCAAGTTCACGAATGAAATAACATGAAATGAATATTTTGACTCATCTTGTGTGCAGAGTGGCTTTCCCTCTACATTGTATCAGCAGAGGGTTTAACTTTGTCGCATAATACCATTAATACTCACATTATCCCACATGACCGTCGCAGTGTCGTCTATAGTTACGCCGAACTCTCTCATCTCGCCGCTGTACCTGAGAATGTTAAGAATAAAGTAGATGAGTATCGGTGTTGGGCGTGTCGCGGGCCAGCCCGGGCGGAGCCGCGGTCCTGACACTTCCTACCGCGATACATTCTCGCATTCTACTTTCGCAAATATAAATCAGTTTTCTTGCGTTAAGACTGTGACCCTGAGTCTGCAGGTGGGTGGCAGAATTCAATTCGTGGTGCTTCCGGGTCCCTGTATCAGCGGGCGACCGGGAGCTCCGACAACATATTTAAAAAAGCCATAGTTAATTACTTGTCGGCTTAACGTCACTGTTTACTTAACTAATACATAGTTAAAGTTAACTGTTTCCTAAGTATCACGTAAAGATGGTATTCAAGAGAATTCATGACTAAACTACCCCCACTTTCTAATATAAATACGAGTGACTATTGTATGTTAGCAACGTCGTCAGGTTTGAGCCCTATGAGCTCACCTACATGTTAGGGAAAAGCTGAAATAGCCTCTCTAGTATCAGCCTGATGATCTCTTTTTTTTTTGCTACTTATGGTGATATTATCAGGCGCTCAAAACAGTCCCGCTCGAGCTGCAGAACCGATCGGAGTTCACTGATGGCACCGGCCCACTCCGTCATACTTGTGATAAGCATTTAACGCATAAAACTAAATCATTTGCTTCGCGTATCTCATTGTCCCGGGGGTCGACTCGGGCACGTTTGGTTCCCGGGTGGCGTGCCGGGTTTGGTAGGTCATCTCAATTGCGACGAAGAGTTGGAGACTATTAGGTGTCAGGACCCCACCTATTGAACTACGAACGGTCCGCACTGCTTGTCGCATAATAGATATTGTTTAAAAACGTGTGCAACACTGCACCAGCTCCAAACGAACCAACAAAACACTGGTCTGAACTTACAATATGATGATACATCGGCAGTTTGTATACGACTAGTGAAGTTTCAAAGCTGACATCGATATTATCGACTTTGTGAATACAATATATCGATGTATACATCATTTAAATAACTAGTTAACATCCACGAATATCAAAGACGCGTATATGGAATAGGTTTAAGACAGCCGATCGACCAGGTTCAGATGTAGATGTCTATGGACTCCAGTAGCCACTTAACACCAGGTGAGCTGTGAGCTCGTCCACCCATCTAAGCAATAAAAAACTTTAGTAATGCCAGGGATAGAGCCAAGCCGCTGCCTACCGCTGGCATTTAAAAGAATGACCACTGCTGGTCACGTTCGTCATTGTTCCATTTCTTTTCGAATCACCTGTCAAGTCTCTGTGTTAGTCTATGTCTAGTCGTTGTAGGACTGTAGGTCCAGTCAGAGAGGTTCAATATAGTTACCTGATGTATGCCCAGAGCACGAGCGTGAGGAGGGCCAGGCCCATGGCGAAGTTGGCGACGTTGGCGAGCGGGTAGAGGCCCAGCAGCCCGAACACTCCGCTGAGCACGTAGAAGAACAGCGCCACCGCGAAGAACACGGAGGGCGTCCGGGCCGCCTTGAAGATGTTCTTGCTCTCGTTGTGCGCCTTGAACTGCAGGAACTGCTCCTCCAAGTCCTGAGAATTATTATCGTTATCGTCTACTGACTACCGAGGCTGCAGAGTTCAGAGCAAATCAAATCAAATAAAAAAAATTTATTCAACATAAATGAAAGTACATACTTGTTGAACGTCAAAAAGAACTACCGCCAATTCACAAAAACGAGCCTCCGTCCTGAGAAGAACTGTCAAGAAACTCAGCGAGCATGGCTTTTTTTTTAATATAATTTTTTTTTTTTTAATATTAGATTATTTTTTTTATATTCTTTTTACAATGAGTTGTTTCCTCAGAGTTCGAAACATGAAGACTTTGTATTTATACGTGTACTGGGACGTACAGTTGGGGTGTGTTCTGCGCACGCACGACCCCCCTCCCTCCCCCTTCGCCGAATAAAACTTAAAACTTATGAAAGCCTGACCCCGTGTGTCAATATAAATTAGTTGACTACTTCATGGAGGTTTTGAGTACACAATGGCGGCGGTGGTTAAGTCAAAAATAATTGTATTTATGCGCCCATCATTCGCTTACGCGTGTGGCAAAAACGGCCATCAACACCATCTAGTTTTTACAGCCGAGTAACCGAAACGATTTTATAGCCGACCTTGGATACGCTGTCGTTAGACGTGGGTCATTTGAGCTAAATAAATGTCTAGACCTGTGCGAGTTGGTCGAAGTAGGCCTGGCTGAAGTCCCGGCCGCCCATCTTCCGCTTGGCGTTGAAGGCGTACATGGCCTTGTCCCGCACGCGCTGGTGCTCCGTCAGCAGCAGGTCGGCGTGCAAGTAGGGCCGCCCACCCCCGCACACCTCCTCCATCAGCCGCGTGTACACCTCCTTGGCCTCCGCCACAGCCGTCAAGTTGTTGGCTTCCGCTGTCGCCTGTGGAAAGATCACCATTAACTTATCACAAGGGACTTTTTGGCGGGAAAGCGAGGAGTGAAGTTGTGTGACTTGTTTTATTTTGTTTATTTAGTGTTTCTTCGGGTTTAAATGTGTAATAATAGTGGTTTATTAACTGTTTAATATCTGTGAAAGTGCACAAATGTGGGAAAATGAAACAAAGCCGCTCGACGTAACTTCTCAGGATCCTCCAAAAAGTCCACTGAAAAAATCTCAGTAAATGACCACCATTTTACTGAGATTATATTTCATCCCATACCATCTCATGTCATTTAATTTCATCCCAGTTAATTAATGTCTCAAATTAATCATATTCATTTCATTTCACTCCATTTTGTCATTTTTCATAAAAATAAAAATACAAATTATAATTTGATATGACTTAAAGGTCTTAGTTACCAGGTTATAAAATCCCTTAAAAAAACTTATCACAAGAATCATAGTCTATTTTATTTTGTACGTCTAGAAGTCGAAATAAAATAGTGACGGTATTTTGACAACAGCATATCTGAATGACTAACCACAAGCATGCTCTTGGGCTCGGGCAGTTCGTTGCCCTTGTAGATGTTCATGTACGACTTGAAGTACTGGACCAGGTCCTTGGCCTTGACCTTCTGACCGTTGATGAGCTTCGGCACGAGGTTCTCGGGAGCCAGCAGCATCGGCACGAACTGCTGGAGGGAACGTTTGAACTCCGATTCGATATCTGTAATTATTAAAATTATATATCATGTTAATGATGCGCAATTTGCGATGGATGTGTGGAGTAACAAGAATGGATGGAATACGGAATGAATATGTTAGAGGAAATCTGAAAGTGGCACCTGTGACAGAGAAGCTGAGAAGTGCGCGTTTGGGATGGTATGGACATGTGGTGAGACGAAATGACAATTAGGTTGTGTTGCGTTTATTTCTTATAGATATCTTGAGGTGGCCAGGAAGATGAATAAATGCGTTTACTATTTTATTATTTTAAAAATATAGAATTGCCATGCGCGTCCATCTTTTTTCATCGTGTAATATAATTTTTTTATTTTGACAATTGGTGCCACCATTACGTTTCCTGATTTGTTATTGGTTCGTGCGATATGACGTCATCGTCGCCCAATCACAGCCATCAATGTATGACGCGACGTTGCATCGTTAACAGGTTGATAAGAGAGTTTTAACTAGGAATATGGAAGGCTTTAGAGCAATACCTAAGAAAAAATTGATGGATTGCGTGAAAGACGTTATGTATAAAAAGGGAGTGAACGAAGAAATTGTATATGATAGAGGACTATGGAAGGAGAAAACATGTTGCATCGACCCCCAGGTGACTGAGAGAAGGGCAGGAGAATGACAATGATTCTGCGGCTCACCTGCAAGTCTGCCGTCAAATTGTGGGTTGGTGGCCACTTTGAGTCCCGGGTGCGGCATGAGGAAGCAGGCCAGCTCCGAGAAGCATGCCGTTATGTGCTTGCGGAGGGACTGCAGCTCTGGATGCTGTTTGTCTGATACCTGAATACTCAAAGAGACACGTTGAGCCTTGGGTTACAATATTTAAGCACAAATATTTTTTAAGTAGAAACATAACACATAATAGTTGTGTTGTGTTGTATATTACAAGTTTAGATTTACAGTTGAAAAAAATAGTCTACCTGTAGACAGAAATAATTAGGTTTTCCTTAAAATCATATCATCAATTGTTCCTTACTAAGACAAAAATAATCGCCGAAAAAAATGGACATATTTTGAGAGGACTTTTATTGACCCATAATTTCTACAAGAATATTTTATGATATGATAAGTTTTTTTAATCGTAATAATTAGATTTCGTAAAAAAATATAGAAAAAATAAAATTCAGTAGCGGTTGTATTTTAGACACTAATTTTGACGGACAACTCAATACTTATTTAATGTATTACATTTCCTCTTTTTTCTTATTGAGAAAATGGTACTAAACTGTTTTATGTGACTGTCTGTATGCAGATATTGTGATTGTATGTATAGATTTTTGTTATATTTACAGAAATGGTTTGAGGACAATTTTTTGAACTTAAAAATGGGATAAATGTTTTTGTATTTTATAATGCAATCAATTTACTCTTTATTTTTCTAATCATAGACCGCAGTTAACTTCTACTTTTTATATTTCACTAGCGGCCCGCCCCGGCTTCGCTTAGGAAGTAGCGCACGCGATGTAAATAATTTTAGGTAATTTTTTTACACATTGGGTTACATTATTGGAGTTTCTAGGAGTTTTTAGGAGGGAGCCTATTCAATACAAACAAACAAACAAATATTTCCTCTTTATAATATTAGTATAGATAATTAAAAATAGTGCTGTATTCGGTCAATATTTTTAGTTGAAAAGAGTATGAATATTTTTGTATTTTATAATTCAATCGAAGTACTCTCTATTTCTCTAATCATCGGCCGCAGTTAGCTTCTACTTTTTCTATTGATTTTTTTTTATTGCTTACATTGGTGGACGAGCTCACAGCCCACCTGATGTTAAGTGGTTACTGGAGCCCATGGACATCTACGACGTAAATGCGCCACCCACCTTGAGATATAAGTTCTAAGATCTCAGTATAGTTACAACGGCTGCCCCACCCTTCAAACCGAAACACATTACTGCTTCACGGTAGAAATAGTCAGGGCGGTGGTACCTACCCGCGCGGACTCACAAAAGGTCCTAACCACCAGTAATTAAAATAATTAAAATAATGCTATATACGTATGTTTAAGAAATACCTTTAATCTTCTTGACAGTATCTGCATGCCGCCGTCCGCTCCGTAGGGCGCTTCGTAGGGGAAGCTCCAGTCGCGCACGAGGAACTGCAGCCGCTGGAAGGGAGTCCGGCCCCCGTCCTCGAGCGCCAGCCGACCGTACTCTGTGAACAACTGTACAGGAATATCGTTCTTGTTACGTGTACACAAAGTTCATATTCCAATGGCCTAAGAGTCTAATGCTAATTTTAAGATTAATACATTCAGGATGGTTGCTTGCGCACAGTGGCACCGAACCTTTTTCTTATTGCCCTTATAGGCAGACAAGCATACGGCCCACCTGATGGTGAGTGGTTACCGTCGCCCATGGACTTCAGAAATGGCAAGGGCAGAGCCAAGCCGCTGCCTACCGTTAGTACAATTTTTCTATTTATTTTTTATTGCTAATATGGTGGTCGAGCTCACAGCCCACCGGTGTTAAGTGGTTACTGGAGCCCATAGACATCTACAACGTAAATGCGCCACCCACCTTGAGATATAAGTTCTAAGGTCTCAGTATAGTTACAACGGCTGCCCCACCCTTCAAACCGAAACGCATTACTGCTTCACGGCAGAAATAGGCAGGGTGGTGGTACCTACCCGTGCGGACTCACAAGAAGTCCTACCATCAGTACTAGTAGGAAACCATCGAAAATTTGTATTTGTTTGTTCTTTCACCTGAATAAGCTAGTACAGGTAGACTTTACATTCCTGGAATTATATTATCCCAGAGCAGTAGATGGCGCCAAAATCGATTAAGATAGTATTCTGACTGTAAAATGAAGGGGATGAACATGCATGAGGAATGTGTTACATACGTCACGATATGTAAACTTGAAGACATTATGTTTCCTTACTAATTGGGTAAGTTCCGACCATAAAGGATCCTATAACACAATTAAAAGGCAAGCAGTGACGGGCATAGACAGGGGACGACGGGGCATAGACAAGGGATGATGTCACAAGATGGCGTCGCAACTACAGGTGACGCTACGTACTTGAAGGTGCTGGAGGTCGTCCTCCTGGATGTTTTGCGAGAGGTTGTATATCTGAACGGACGACAGCATCGTGGACAGAGCGAACACGGTCGCGCAGTCTCGCACCGTGGATTCACTGTCGAAGGCGCCTTGCGTGTCTAACAATATTATCGCTACCTGAAAATCAAATTATTTTTATTTATTTATTTACACACAAAAAAGAAGACATAGTACAGAGTAATAGGAAAATTATGTACAAAGGTACTCCTTATTTCTTTAAGAAATCTCTTCCAGCAGACCTGCAGATTACGAGAGGATTATGAGAATAATAATTAAAATTGATGAGTGTGTGTAGAACAGCTAAAATATCAAATACAACATGAGAATTATAGTAATGCACATACACATTGCAAATATTGTATTACTATTTTTCGGAACGTATGAATGAGTATATGAGAGGAAGTGTGAAAGTAGCCCTGGTAATTAACAAATTAAAGAGCGGACGGTTATCGTGGTATGGACATGTGATGCGTAGAGAGAAGATGCTCGTGACTAGAAGATGTATGGAAATGGTAGTGCAAGGTAGAGAGGGAAGAGGTCGACCGAAGAAGACATGGTGGAGTGTGTGAATGACGATATAGAGAGATACGAGAGAGACGAGTCAGTGTTGAGATGACTGCTGATAGAAGAGAATGGAATAGAAAAAATCGCTGTGCTGACCCCATTTAGTGGGATAAGGTGGAGAAAAACAAGATTTTTCGTTAATGTATTGAATATCAGACTCGTGGTCTGTGCCTTCCTGACACGTATGTGCCTTTCACTCAATAGATCCTAATTATGATACTAGGCGCGGGCCATACATACAGTTGTTCTAAAAATATATATTATTATAATATCTAATATTAAATAAGCTTTTATTCCGCTAAAGGGGTATAGACATTTATATTGTTACGCCCGTAAGAGTGACGCCATCTATCGCCGAATAGTCGAACGAATATCGAAGGACGTAGAAGCACCTAGTACGCTCGAGAAGCACAACGCCATCCATTGACACATAGCGGAAACTGCGACTAGTGTGGAATATTCTCCATAATTCTAGGGATGAGGTATCGGCTATAAAAGCGTTGTCGGGATGGCACGCAGTTAGTCAGTAATCGGAACTACTCGAAGCAAAACAGCGAACGGATCACCTGAAGCGAAGCGGAAGAAACGAATTGAGAGTTTTAAAGTGTTTTTGAAGTGTTCTAAGTGTTGAATACAGTTTTAAGTTATACTTTGGTAAAATTTTATTTATCCGAAACCCAGCGCGTAACAATATCACTGACGATGATCCTCGATAAGCATTATCCTAATTCTAAGATGTAATGTATAGTTACCTTTTCACCATCATCGAGCGTCGCTTTGAATATCTCGGACCACATGAGTATGCCGGTCGTGTCCCTCTCGGAGCCCCCTCGCCAGCTGAAGCCCTGGAGGGGGTCCTCCTCGCTACCGAGCCACTCGCTCCCGCCGCCGCCTGCGCCGTACTGAAGAAAGTAGTCTTTAATGACGGGGACACACTCGAAAAAACCTCAAACTGCCACCTATCGAAATTAACGGACCCACGAAGATTTATTGACCGATCTTTTATTATTAGCCCATTACAAGCCCTGAATCAAATCTAATATGGTCCGAAACGCTGAACTCATCAGTATTTTATCTTTCTGGTATACACAGAACGTATTAATTAATGACTTATGACGTCACGCTTTGACTTTTAATTAACGTGGAGGTTCCATTACCGCTGTTAAAAGGTAAAAACGTTTGATCACCTCATCTCGTGGTGTTCACTTGCAGAATTAAGGAGACTAATACTGGTGGTAGAACCTCTTGAGAGTCCGCACGGGTAGGTACCACCGCCCTGCCTACTTCTGCCGTGAAGCAGTAATGCGTTTCGGTTTGAAGGGTGGGGCAGCCGTTGTAATTATACTGAGACCATAGAACTGATATCTCAAGGTGGGTGGCGCATTTACGTTGTGGATGTCTGTGGGCTACAGTAACCACTTAACACCAGGTGGGCTGTGAGTTCGTCCATACATCTAAGCAATAAAAAAAAAGACATATCTAGATATTACTGAGCGCAATACGTAGTATGTGAGACCACTTATTGTGTATCGTATCCCGCAAGGTAGGTCTTCCTAAGCTTCAACATCGATGGATTAAAGGTATACTTAATCTTTTTTTTTTATTGCTTAGATGGGTGAACGAGCTCACAGCCCACCTTGTGTTTGTCAAGTCTCAAGTAGTTACAAGGGCTGCCCCACCCTTCAAACCGAAACGCATTAGTGCTTCACGGCAGAAATAGGCAGGGCGGTGGTGCCTACCCGCGCGGACTCATAAGAGGTCCTATCACCAGTAAACCGCTCCTCTCTGCTGCATCATAATATTTAGATGATAAAAACAAACAAACCTTATAGTGCATATATCTCAGGAAGAAGTCCAATAAGAAGGACTTTCCTTTCCTGAAGGCTCCGGCAACTGATATAACGACCACGGCTCTGTCTCTGATATCTTCTTTCAGGAGCAGAGACTTGAGGGCCTCCTCGTCCAGGGTGAACGTATGGTCGGGGCCGGTGTCGACGACCTGGACACCGTGCGGCCCACGCGGTGCCGGCGCCGGCTTCTCTGTCACTGTTGGAGCGGAAACATCAAAGTGAGTTTAAAAATATGATCTCGAGTTACAACTTCAGCGTCTTGGGTCCAAATTCAAACAAGCCTTGAAGCCGAAGAGCAATTATTTACTCTCTTAATTGAATACGCAATTTTGAAAAGGGCACATCTCTGAAAATATAAAATGTTCAGGAAATGAAATAAACTGATTATTTTCTAAAAAATTGCTTACTTACACCCATTTTATAATAATTCCAGTAATTTTCAATTGCTAATTAACACTAAATTTTAAAATATTAACTTTTGAGATAATTTTATCTCAAAACTACATGTATATGAAAAAACATATTTGACAAAATATGCGACATGTGCCCTTTTCGAAATTGCATATTCAATGAATGCGGCTTTGTTTATTGCTTAGATGGGTAGACGAGCTCACGTAAATGCGACACCCACCTTGAGATACAAGTTCTAAGGTCTCAGTATAGTTACAACGGCTGCCCCACCCTTCAAACCAACACGCATTACTGCTTCACGGCAGAAATAGGCAGGGTGGTGGTACCTACCCGTGCGGACTCACAAGAGGTCCTACCACCCATAAATAAGTAAAATTATAATTTTGCGGGTTTGATTTTTATTACACGATGTCATTCCTTCACCGTGGAAGTCAATCGTGAACATTTGTTAAGTACGAAATTTGTTAAGTACATTAGAAAAATTGGTACCCGCCTGCGGGATTCGAACACCGTTGCATCGCTTAATACGAATGCACCGGACGACTTATCCTTTAGGCCAAGACGACTTTAAAATATTAATTTAATATTTATACGAAATGTTATATTAATATTAATTTGTAGTCAGCGGCTTAGATGTGCCCCTGGCATTATGAGACCATAAGCATTCACCATCAGGTGACCCGCATGCATATTTAAAAAAAAGCAATTCCATTGAAAAAAATTTAATTTACAAAGTTAAGAATTTTTACGCATCACAAATACTTGTCAATTTACTTAGTTCGTATTTCGTGGGCCCACAAATATGCCTCCGCGACTCTTGAGGCCATTGAACCCTTGCATAAGCAAATTTTTAACCTGTTTACATGACCAGCTGTGAAAATTGCATGAAGGAAACAGAAATTGCGTCTGAACGTAAGGACACTCAACTAACTACCCTAATCTGTCTAAAATAGCATGCATTTAGAATTTTCAATTAAGGTATATCCGTTGGTTTTCTTTAATATCACAAATTTGGGCAGATCACCAGATGGGGCCTTTTGGTGTTAACACTTTACAATAGTCCAGAGGAAGAGCACCTTGATTACTTGTGCTCGATCCTAAAGTCCTATGAGAAAAGGCCACTTTTCTGACCGGAGCACTGAGCTTTATGACTATTGTAGAGTTAAATTTACCATGTGCCATCATCTGATTAAGTCATCATACTTCGACAATTTCGTTGCGTATTTTTTAACTTATTCATTAATGTTTCAAATCGGGATTTCGATATACCATTTTAACATACGATTGTCACTTCATTTTTTTTTTGTCACAGATAATGTTAGACGAGTAATTCAGTGGGTCGTGCTTTTTGAAATAATAGGAGGCTTTGTGTGCGCCTTCGCAACAAGATCAAGGAAGATTCAAGGTGCCATTACGGAATAAACCATAATCACTACATAGTATAAAACAAAGTAGCTTTGTCTGTCCCTATATCTGTCTCTATGTATGCTCAAATCTTTAAAACTACGCAACGGATTTTGATGCGGTTTTATTTAAAAGAAGAGTGATTGAAGAGGAAGGTTTATATGTATAATAACATCCATTAAATAGTGGAGAAATCAAAAATAAATTACAGTTTCCGAAGCGAAGCGAGGGCGGGTCGCTAGTGCTTTATATAATACAAGCGGCCCACTCCGGCTCCGCTCGGGTCTTTAACAAAAATTTCAATGATAGTTGATGTTGTTTTATTTTTTTAAATAAAATAGCACTTATTGCGGCATAGCTTTAATAGTTAGACATATGCTGTCGTGACACTTTTTGTAAATAACGAAATGTTCTACAAAGTCGTAGTACTTTATTTTATTCTATCATCAATAATTTTCGCAGGGCACGAGATGTAAATAATATTTTAGGTAATTTTTTTACACCTTGGGTTACATTATTGGAGTTTTAGTAAGGATCCCTAATTTTTTTCACAAAAGATTATAAGCCTATGTCACTCGGGAATAGTGTAGCTTCCAAACAGTGAAAGAATTTTTCAAATAGGTTCAGTAGTTTCGGAGCCTATTCAATACAAACAAACCAACAAACAAATCTTTCCTCTTTATAATATTAAGTATTGATAGATATAATGTTAACAATTAACTGATTCGAGAATAAAGTGTTTGGTCCAAATCTGTTTCATTTAATTATTGCTATTTGTAAAACTGTTAATTTGCATTAAAAAGATCACATAATAGGTAATAAATTATCACGACTAGGTTGTGAGGTTCGTATCCCCGGTCCTCTTTAGTAATGTGACATTATTTGAAACTGGTGGCAAAGAAAGCATGTTCTGAGATACAGCAAGTATGTTACAATGGACTGTATCTGACGATTAATCGATCCAGACACGTGTAATCTAAACCTGAGCTTTTTATTACTTCTCCACGCTTATTTTCTTACTAAATTCAACTTCTATAACACTTCAACTTTCAAGTACTGGCGGTCAGGTGCTTAGAACCAATACGTCAGCACCTTGGCCACTTTTGCTGCAGAGTCCTATTCCAATCCGAAAACTAGGACCCTAGTTGTAGCATTCATTAAAGCATTGATTGTCTTCAAACAATGTACTTTCGGTGGCAATACGAATTATAAACAATGAATGTTAACAATGTATAATTCATGAGATCAACGAACTGACCTCATCATTTGTGGACATCGACATATGGAACGTGTCGCGCGTTATCTGTTTGAAGAACGATAATATTGTTTAAAATAAGGGTCTCCTAGATTAATAGTTAAAATTTATTTGAACTCATATTCTAGTTTTTGTGTGCCATTTTTTTAATAAATTTGAATTTGAATCACAATGACACGTGCAAATAGTCGACCGATAGGTTCAGAAGACAGAACGTAAGTATAACACCCGAAGCAGTACGTGTAGGCAAGTACATTATAATTAAAATAGCTGTAAGGAACTAATTGCCGTGAACTGATGATAGATGGTAAAATTAGCGATTGTAGAAGGCAAGTTAACATAAAAAATTTGGCAGAAGTCTGTTTATGTATATGCACTGCAATGTAATACAATATCGGGTAAGCGGGGTCAATGATCTCCTTTGACGAGGGGCGTCCATCGGCTGACTTTGCTTTAGATTGCGGCTTATCGAAATAGAAACCCGCCGATGCAAAATGTTATGTTATGTTAATATTTTTAATACGCAAACGAGCATACGGCCCACCTGTTGGTGAGTGGTTACCATCGCCCGTGGACTTCAGCAATGCCAGGGGCAGAGCGAAACCGCTGTCCACCGTTAAGTACTCTCCACAAGCATCAATATTGTGTTGTTATAGTTGAAGTATCATTCATTTTACTAGCGTTTTGGATTCGATTATTTTTAGTGCGTTTCCCAAATAAATAAATACCATAAGAGTGTTTTATGTTACTATTGTGAATTCTACAGCTATTGTTCGCGCATTTCACGTATGACCGTGGAGGGCAGTGAAAGCGTGGCGTGTGACACGGCCCGATCGGCCTTCACACGTCATCCGATAAACCGGCTTCAAACAATCGACAGTAAGATAAAAAAAAATCAAGAATATCTGAAATAAGATAAAATAGATATTCGAAGTGTTCGTTTTTTAACCGACTTGAAAAACGGAGAAGGTTCTCAATTCGACTATATTATGGTTTTTTTTATGTTTGTTACCTCATAACTGCATGAATCGATTTTGATGATTCTTTTTTTATTAGAAAGCTGACGCTTCCCGTGTGGTTCCAATCAATTTAGTCCAGTTCTGCTAATGGTATCCATGAGAAAACCATATAAGTCTTAAATTTGCATTAAGTACGTGCGCGACAAATAGATGAACTCAACATCAAGCCAACCGATTTCGATGATTATTGTTTTTAGTGTAGGTATATTAATTTGTTTTGGAATAACTTTTTTTTCTATTTGAAGTCGGTTTTTGTTAAAGCATGTCTATTTATTTGCTAACGTATCCATGAGCTAATGGCGCGTGTTACCGGAGTCTAAAGTAAACTCTGCCGTCCGCTTCGAGAAATAATAATAAGCTGTCTCACCCATGAAGCCGGAATACATGACAGTATTTCCTGGATAGGTATGTG
Organism: Bombyx mandarina; assembly: GCF_003987935.1. The sequence goes on from NW_021011578.1 coordinate 593,542, forward strand.
GGAAATACGTCTTATCTAGTAAGCAAGACTGCCAGAGACTGAAGCAGATGGAGAAAGATCGTGCGGGAGAAAGTGATGCAGGAGACTGGTTACGACCTTCAACATTGAGGAATACGACGCAATGAGGAGTAACTAAGAAATCTCTTTGAAAAAAATTAAGCAATTATAAGTTTACTTCGATATTTTTTCAATTATTTCGATTTAAAAATCAAACTACGAAAATTTAAATTATGACAAAATTTGAAAGTACATTTTTCAACTAATAAAAACAATCTTTCAAATCAGTTTATAAATGACGGAAGTTTATAAAAAAAACATAAAAAAAAACGATTAGAAAGCATTCTCCTTTTTTGAAGTCGGTTAAACTGCCAGACTTTTCGTAGTAGGAATAGCCTTGAAATGTTTTCAGACATGCGATACCAACAGTTGAATTATATCTTGACCCAGAAATGAAAAACAATTGAATTAAAATCAAACAATTCTTAATATTTATGATTGGTTATTTTTGGCTTGAATCGTCAGTAAAAAACCTTTTATCAAAGAGAAGCACTGAGTTCAATTAAATTTGTTTACCACTCGGTTTACTTATTAATGTAGTAATACATATTTCCATCGTAGGACTACTTCTAATTGCTTTTTATGCTTTAAGCTCGCGTTTATTATTTTCCTTGTATTATTTAGGATATTTGTATATTTTGTCAACTACTGTCTAATATAGTTCATCATATATCAACGGAACACCGCAGTCGTTTGCAACCTTAAACTGTAAAATATTCGAATCTACTGGTGGTAGGATGTCTTTAATCCGCATGGGTAAGTACCACCACCACGCTTATTTCTGCCGTGAAGCAGTAATGCGTTTCGGTTTGAGGGGTAGGGCAGCCGTTGTATTGTAAAAACGAAGACCTAAGACCTTATATCTCAACGTGGGTGGCGGTATTTACGTTGTAGATGTCTATGGGTTCCGGTAACCATTTAACACCGGTTGAGGCGTGAGCTTATCGTAAATAATAGAATGAAAATACAAACGCCATATTAGTCCGTAAGATTAGTTTTAATTATATTTATTGTCAATTGGTCCGTCTACTAGATAAACTGGCATTCCTTCGACTAGTGTAATATTATATCGGTACCTGAGTGATTAGTGCGAGTTTTTTAACGCTCTCGATAGCGTAAGAGTTAACGCAAGTATGCAATTGTAACAGCGCCCCTAGCGGGAAACGTAGGCAAACATGCCAACACCATACAAATTTGCGTTAACTTTTACGCTATCGAGAACGTTAAAGAACTCGCACTAAGCGCACTGGAATATATCCTCGATATACGAACGAGCAGGCTCCGACCAGCGAATACAATGCAAGGTCGAGCTCATCGTGTCCGTACACGGTTGCGTTTTAAACTTTTTACTTCGCCTTAAACGTGTTTTTGCAAAGGATTTTTTGTCCGTTTTGGATCTGTTGGAAATTCGAGGACCCGGTTCTGTTTTTTTTTTAGGATGCTAGAGACACTAGAGGCTCTATCGAGGTTATGACTATTGTTTCGTGGTGCGCATATATGTTCCCTTTCTTTACTATTTGTTTCTTTAAACTATTATTTTTTATAGCATGGACGTGTGAAGGACCTCACGACCAAGTGATGATCGGAGCCTAAGAGACTATTCCAGCTACGCCCGGACGCATAGGTGAGCTCACGGACTCATCCTGAGAGACATCCGCAGAATCTATAACCGGATCGGAATCGCGACCCACTGAGAAGATCCGACGAGAAACTCACTAGGCTGGGTTGTTTGGTCTCACAATACGCCTTTTTTTTAACGCTGGGGAATCCATTTACGGATACCCAGTCGAGGTAACGGACCGGGTTATGTCGGACTCCGGCGCTTCCTGAGTTGAAGAAGGGAAGAAGAGAAGGACCAAGGTCCTCCACCTCCCCCAATTTCTCACAGGAGAGTACGCCTTGAAAAAGGCGCTCGAGGCATTTGCTCCGCAGAACCGACTACCGACTAAACCCCATCGAGCTCTACCACACCGACTACACGAAACTTACGGTACCGCAGTGCGTGCGTGCGTTTTTTTTCAGCTTCGATTTTTATTAAACCATAAATGAATATTAGCAAAAAATCCATTAGGGGAATTCAAACTGTTAAAACTAGATACGAAAACGACGAACTTACTGTCGTTACGATTCAGACGCAAGCATAGCTTTCCGACCACCTCGTGGCCTGCAAACACAAAAATTCAACATATTACTCTTTCAGCGGGCATTCCGAACCCAACGTTCACATCTCTGTGAAGTTTTATGAGACAACTTTCAATCGCGGAGGGCCGTCTTTAACACACGATCGACATCAGTGTGACGGAATCTTTCAGCATTACTTTCATCAAGACCTTTTCACGCAATGGGCAGACGAGCATACGGCCCACCTGTTAGCGAGTCACTGATGCTTGTGAACCTGGTCACCGATGCTCGTTGACCTCAGAAATGTCTGGGGCACAGCTGAGCCGCTGCACACCGGTCAAAAGGCATAAACATGCAACTAGATATCAAAGGCCGATGTGAACATTGTATTTGTTTTTTTAAGGGATTTTATGACCTGGTAACTAAGACCTTTAAGTCATGTCTCATTTTAATTTATATTCTTATTTTTGTGAAAAATGATAACATGGAGTGAAATGAAATGAGATGATATGGGATGAAATATAATCTCAGTAAAATGGTGGTCTTATTCTTTACTAAGATTTTTTCAGTAAACTTTTTGGATGATCCCGAGAAGTTACGTCCAGCGGCTTTGTTTCATTTTCCCACACTTGTGCACTTTCACAGATATTAAACAGTTAATAAGCCACTGTAAATACACATTTAAACCTGAAGAAACACTAAATAGACAAAATAAAACAAATCATACAACTTACTAATCACGTTCCCGCCAAAAAGTCCCATTGTATTTGTGAGAACTTAATATGTACAGATGAGATCACTGACCAAATGACATTAGACGATCCTTACAGTACGCCTTAGCGTAATCTATATATTAATACGAGAAGCAAAAACTTTGTACCCCTTTTTACGAATATCGCGCGGACGGAGATTTCACAAACAAATCAAAATACACAAATTTCCTGTTTTCATATAGGTACAACATCTTCCAAATCAACTCTGAATTCGGAAGACTGCTTGATAATATTTCCATGAATTGTATAGACCGGTCTTTAAGTAGACAACATTAGAAAACGTATGTCAGTGACGAAGATTCTACAAACAACAAAAAAACAGCTTACACAACACCCACACAACGGAGCCAATAGCACAAGCGTTTTAAGAATGATTCATTCAAATTACATCCTCCCTCCAGGACGATACGTTCAGACTGATAGCAGAATTATACACAATTATTTTATTTACTGGTGGTAGGACCTCTTGTGAGTTCGCACGGGTAGGTACCACCACCTATTTAGCCGTGAAGCAGTAATGCGTTTCGGTTCGAAGGGTGGGGCAGTCGTTGTAACTATACTGAGACCTTAGAACTTATCTCAAGGTGGGTGGCGCGTTTACGATGTAGATGTCTATGGGCTCCAGTAACCACTTAACACCAGGTGGTCTGTGAGCTCGTCCGCCCATCTAAGCAATAAAAAATAAATTTAGGCGCAATAATAAGAAGACTTACTGGTGGTATGGCGTCTCGTGAGCCCGCAAGGGTAGGCACCACCACCTCGCTTATTTCTGCCGTGAAGCAGTGATCCGTTTCCTTTTGAAGTGTAGACAATACAGTCTTTACCATAAGGGCACACGGGGCCCGTGCCCAGGGCCCCCATTCTCAGGGGGCCCCGAAAGACCGACAATTTCTTTCACACGTTTATTCTCAAAACATTTTTGTCGGGCACATTACACTTTTTTCACAAATCAGTAATCAGAAGGTATTTACAAGGCATATACTATACCTATAATAGAAGATTTTGCTCAACAGAAATCCCGAAAGAAACCGTTATCGAAATCGTAACTAAAAAACCAGCAGCGTTCTAATATCATTAATGACATAAAATATTATATCATACTGTATTTGATTACCTATAATAAATGGTCATACTTAGTAAAAAAATGTTATTCTAATTCGCTTTTTTTACTTTCCAAAAGGACCTCAAATTCTTGTGTGCCCAAGGGCCCCATCCTAGTTTAAGACGTCTCTGAGTGTAGGGCAATCGTTGTAATATAAAAACTGAGACTTAGAACTGATGTTTCAAGGTGAGTTGGCGGCGTAAACGTTGTTTATGTCTATGGGCTCCGGTGACCACTCAACACTAGGTGGTTCTCGAGCTCGTCCACCATATTAGCAATTAAAAAAAAGACCAACAAAAAAATCCTTGTTAGTTTTACAGTTTCATATCAACCTATTATATACCCTTAGTTTCTGAAATAGTCCAGGTGGACCCGTAGGAGTCCGCGGGAGACACGAGCGGGGTCATCGTTGGCGTGAAAGAAAAAAATGGGAGTTCACAATTCGTAAGCAAAAGCAGTCCACGAAAGTCGATCCATCAAGTACATCCCTCCCATTAAAATTATGACTATTTTTATTAATAAATCAAATATGTAGTTTCCTTTTTTCATTGGTATTAAAAATCTAAATAGGATTTCATTAGAACAGGTCAATGACCTAGTCCGGGCATAGAGTAAATTCGTAAAATCCTTTGATTTTTTTCTTTGTGTGTTGCCTTGAAATATTACACCTAAAATGTGGTACGATTTTTAGGCAATACGTCATCGCTCATGTTTAAGCTAATTTAAAGTGGGACAATTCAAAGGGAACAAAGCTATATCGGCCTAGACTTTCTATGCTGTTATCACCATTCTATTTTTTGGACAGCAGCGTCCTCTAAGCGGATAGCGTGCTGCGATCGCCAATCTTCATCTACTGCTGCAAGAGTGTACTGAAAGCCTGCACTGATAGGTACCACCATTCTGTCTATATTTGCCACGAAGCAATAGTGCGTTGCGGTATGATCTACGGGACAGTCGTGACGCAACAAAATTGAAACTTGGACCTCATGTCTATGGACTCCGGTGACCGTTTTACTCCAGCTGAACTCGATCAACTATCTTTTTTTTTATTGCCCTTGTAAGCAGACGAGCATACCGCCCACCTGATGGTGAGTGGTTACCATTGCCCATGGACTTCAGCAATGCCAGGGGCAGAGCCAAGCCGCTGCCTACCGCTTAATACTGATACTGTACTATCTACGTATTAAAAAAAAAGAGACAACACTAACACGAACTGACAGTTGGAAGGGCGTCAGTTCCGCGTGCATTTTTATATTGATATTCCAAACCATTTTTTTAGACGTTCCCAAATATAGCTGCTTCAAATAAATTTGAAAACAAAATATCTTTCAAACACACTGTGTCTGTCTAAAACACAAATATGATTCATTCAAGACTTGGTTCAAAACTGCTAGTTACGGCCATAGACAAAGATTCAATTACAAATATGACTAATGAGTTTACTGATAACGGAAACTTGCACGTTCAATTTTTTAAGTTTAAAGTTCCGTCCATGAATTGTTTCTAAATCAATACACAAGAAACGGCAAAAGTAATGTGATAATTAACCTAATTCAATTACGTAAACCCGAATAAGTACGTGAAGAACTTTCACCGGTGGCAGAGTCGGCAGAATACATTAAAAACGAAGCGTACGGAATAATGTCACATACATTAAAAGTAGTTTTGCCTTTATTCCACCAATTTCCAAATTTTTTGGTTTACGAAAAACAATTCGTAGTAAAATCTCTTAGGGCCGTGCAATAAAACGAGTTACCATCAAGCAAAAGTCTACTTAAGAGTTCTTAAATTTCGTTTACAGTAGCCCACGGTATAGTGCTTCGACCCACTGAGTTTCTCGTCGGATCTTCTCAGTTGCTCGCGATTTTACATAGCACTGCCCTTCTCAGGGATAGTGTTAGCAAATTCTCTCAGGTTGAGTCCGTGAGCTCACCTACCCGGGTGTAGCTGGAATAGCTCTTTATCTCCCAGCGAATAGGTAGGTGTTGGAATTTATTTTATTTTATTTTATTTCTGACAACAATAAGTCCATATGTGTACATAGTATCATTGAAACATACTCAAAATTAACAAAACCAATCAAATAAAAAAGATACATTTATTAAAAGTAATTATCAGTTGAATACATTTCAAATATTCTATTCAACTGATACTTACTTCGAACCAACTATTATTATTATTATTATTATTATTTAGTCCGCAAGTGAACCATGGTACAATGGTTCAAGTACCGACAGTCATAACGGTCTGTTAATGCCTTATATCCAATGTGTTATGTATTAAAATTTAATAATTTTAAATTGGTAACACAATTGTTCCACCTTCACTCTCTTCCCTCTGAATCGTCATAAAAATACACGTGTATCCAAGTGCTCCGAGGCTTCATTAAAATATGAGACCTAAATTCAGTCCACCGCTCTCAATTCCCTTCAGTAGGAAAAATATATGTATAATGTGCTGCGGATATCAGGTTGATGGGTCGTATTGTGTGCGTGTACGGGTAGATACAAGTATTCTACCTATATCTGCCGCATAGCAGTCGAAGTTTGAAGGATGGGACCGGCCATTTACTCAATTGAAACTCATTTACTAACAAATGAAAAAAGATCGAGTTAATTCGACTATTAGTAGTTTAAGGAGAAGTAGAAATGAGCTCTGGAGCCACATGCCCGGTTACTGGTGGTCCAATGGTAAAAGGTCACTTTACTATATTTAATAGGATCCTGGACAGATATAGTACGAATTTTTGCAGAGAATTACTTCATATATTTTATATTCAAAGTTTCCACATCAATTTTCTCCTAAAAGATAAGTGCGGTTTCAGCGAACAGCACATCCACACAAGCCGATCGAAGCTCGGGTAGACTTAAGTTAGACAAGTAAAACAGGAGTTAGTAAGACAGGAAAGGTAGATGGCAAACGTCCCAGAGGACGCAGTCCCACGAGGTGGTCGGACCAAATACGATCTTCTCTAAACATCAACTTCCACAATGCCCTTCATCAAGCTAAGGATCGCAGCAGATGGAGGGAAATCGTACGGGAGAAACTGATGCAGCAGGGGAGTTAGGACCCTCAATAAATAACGCAAGGAGGAGGAGACATAAGTTACAAATACAAAATCTTTAGTTGCCGACCGGTCGTGACGTCGTCAGATCCAACGTCAGCCGCCGTGCCTACGTAGGTACATACGTGTGCGTTGCAAAAACACCTTTCTATAAACAAGTTTTATGTTTATTGATGGCACGATGTGTGGTTACATTAGCGCGTGTGGTCGGATTGAATTCTTGTTGAAACCACAAGTATTAACGGTCGTTAGGGGTTATTATCGTGTGGCAATTCGAAAAGTAATCTGTTGGAATATACGGCTAGTCTTTGATTAAATTAATAGGCAGTTCAATGTAGACATTTTACTTATGGGGAATGTCAGTCCTACTACTGTATACTCGCAAATATTCACTGTAATTAATATATTAGGAGTTTAAGTATGAAATTGCCGATTTGTACTGAAAAGTTGCAATTCGTTTTTTTTTTCATTTAACATATTTATTTCATCAAAATATCGATCATTATTATCTATACATTGCTGCCATCTAATAGGAAGGTCATTTATGCCTTTGTGATAGAACTCTGGTGATCTAGATTCTATAAACTGTGTGAAAGCATTTTGTACTGCCTCCTGAGAAGAAAACTTTATCACGTAGAAGATTGTTCAAATCAGGAAAAAAATGGTAGTCCGTTGGACCAAGGTCTGGCGAATACGGAGGTGACGAATGGTTTCTAATTGCAGTTCCTGTAGAGTTAAAATGGTTTCTTCTGCTGTATGAGGTCTCGCGTTATCATGGAGCAATAATGGTGAAGATCGATTCATGAGTCGGGTCTGTTTCGCTGCAAGTTTTGCTATTATTGTTCGGAGTTCGGCACAGTAAACATCTCTCGTTATTGCTTGATCAGATCCGAGAAAGCTATAGTAAATAGCACCATGCTGAGACCACTAAACAGTTACCATTACCTTTTTATTGGTAAGATTTGCTTTAGGACACTGTTGTGGCGTTTGACCTGGAGCCAGCCATTGCATTTTTCGCTTACGGTTACCGTAAAGGATGCCCTTTTCATCACATGTCACAATTCGATCCAATATTCCTTCATTTCTGTATCGATTCAACAAGGCAACACAAATTTCAACACGAGTTTCTTTCTGCATATCAGTCAAATCATGAGGCACCCATTTTTCATTTTTATTTATTTATTGATTTGACGCAAATGAGTTTATATTGTTGGTAAGGTAACGTTAAAGCATGACGCTATTTCCTGGGTGGTTTGGCTCGGATCGGCTTCCACCATCTCTTTCAATTCATTGTTATTCACATGTGTGGGCGGTCCACACGTGGTTCGTTCGTTAAATCAAAATTTACATCACGAAAGCGTTCAAACCAAAATCTCACGGTGCGTTCATTAGCAGTCCCCTCTCCAAACGCAACATCGATATTGCGAGCTGTTTCTGCAGCTTTAGTTCCGCGTCGGAACTCGTATTAAAAAATCACTCAAATTTTCTAAGTATCCATCTTTCTTGTCTAATCTGAATAAAAATAAAATAACAACTGAAAGTCGATAATCGAATGTTGCACATTTTTTAAAAGAAGAGCCACATAGATACCACTATTTCAAAAAAGTTTCACTCAATAAATCTCAAGCCATGAAGGTTCTATGTCAATTCAAAGTACCTCTTACAATAAAACGGCAATTTCATACTTTAACCCCTATTATAATGTTTGCTGTTGCGTAAGCGACGTACGTACTTAATTATTATAAAAATAGTCTATACTAATATTATAAAGAGGAAAGATTTGTTTGTTTGTTTGTTTGTTTCGAATAGGCTCCGAAACTACTGGACCGATTTGAAAAATTATTTTTCCATTAGAAGCCGACATTGTCCCTGATAAACATAGGCCACTTTTTTTTTATAATATTTTTTTTTTTTGTTTCATTTGTGTTTTAATGTTTCCGAAGCGAAGTGAGGGCGGGTCGCTAGTAAATTATAAAAGTAGATGCTTACATAGAGACAATCTTACATAAGTTTACATTATGAAACTACTCAAATCTAGTCCCGAGTTTTTTTTAAAATACATACTATCGTGTATTCTAAGCACGAACTTTTAACAAAATAGACGATAAATTAAAACAATTTCTATATTGATATATCTATACTAATTTAAAAATCTACCGTGGTTTTTACGGATGTTCCGTTATAACTACTGAACCATGCATCCGATTGACTTGAAACTTGGTATTCATGTAGAAAATACATGTACTTAATGGATAGGCTAATATTTATATGAGTGTTGGACTCCCTACACCAGTTGCGGGGGCGTTAATGATGAGAATCTTTGTGGGGGTGAGAAATAATAATGTTAATTTTAAATGCCTAGCGAAGCGGACGGGTACAGCTAGTATCGAAATAAAAATGAATGTTTGTCCTTTGCACATTCGTACAAGGTGGTTTTTGGTGCTTCTTCTTGATTGTATTGTTATTCCCCTACCTATTTGCTGGTAGTCTAGGAGGCTATTGCAGCTACGCCCGGGCGGGTAGATGAGATCACGGGCTCAACCTGAGAGAATTTGCTAACACTAGCCCTAGCAATGCTTCGCAGAACCTACCACCGGATCGGAATCGCGACCCATTACGAAGATCCGGCGAGAAAATCAGTAGGCTGTATTTATGGAATTGTTTTACACGAATGGCTGTGAGAATACCACGAACAAACAAAGACATCACTAAACTCAATGAAGTGACGATTAGCGGGACCAAGATGTCTATGAGGCTTTGGCCTCGTATCAGCAGCGTCATACTCACAAGGGCGCGATGACGAGATATTTCAACTCACAACAACGTAAGAGATTACATTCGAAAACATATCTTAATTGATTTTTTCTTTATTGCTCTTGTAGGCGGACGAATCGAGTTACCGTCGTCCATGGACTTCAGCAATGCCAGAGGCAGAGCCAAGCCGCTGCCTACCGATAAGTACTCTCCATAAGCCTCGCTTGAAGAAAAACATGTCATAGTGTTTGAGAAACGCCGTGGAGGGGAACTCATTCTAAAGCCAGATGGTAGGTGGCAAAAAATATCTCTGGAAACGCACAGTGGATGAACGCAGTGGCTCCCGGTAATATGGATGATCTCTACTCCGGTGGCGGGCGGAGATTATGGAATCATCTCAAACAATTCCTCAGAGCACTCCCTACGGAACGGAACTACAACATCACTGCATTTATTCAAAACGATAAGCTAACGGCGTTTCTTTCAGTGCCTATCTAAGAATTTTTAGGGTTGGTTCAGTATATCCAGATATTATCGCCTGTATAACGACAACCCAACCTATATCGCAAACCCTAGATTATTCTGCAAATCCTGTATTTATGTTAGGCGCGATTCAGCTGTTTATTTTTGTGCCGAATATACAGATGTCTCTATGAACTTTAATACAGCTTGGACAATGGGCCGGTGCCGGTTTAGTCCGTTAACACTGATCTTTGACCCTTCGTTCTTAAGTGAGTTTAACAGTATAATCTACTTTAAGTGGTTTGACTTTTAGACTGACCAAGAGGGAAGTAAAATTACGAGGACTAAATGGCCCACACTAAGACATTAGGTTTTTTTTTATTGCTTAGATAAGTGGACGAGCTCACAGCCCGCCTGGTGTTAAGTGGTTACTGGAGCCCATAGACATCTACAACGTAAATGCGCCTTGAGATATACGTTCTAGGTCTCAGTAGCTACAACGGCTGCCCCACCCTTCGAACCGAAACGTATTACTGCTTCACGGCAAAATAGGCGGGGTGGTGGTACCTACCCGTGCGGACTCACAAGAGGTCCTACCACCAATATGGGCATTCGTAAGGATTTGCGAGTTACTTTGCGCGGCATCTTTGTCTGACCAGATTAGACGACGAAATACGTGTTAGATCCCAGGGCGACCTTACATGACGTTGACGGATTATTGTTGACTTTCTCACAATATTTCACTTAGACAAGCGATCGAGCGTTGCATGTCCCACGGACCCTGGCCACCTCCCAAATATAAGCTGTTCATGTCAATAACCTGAATATTTGGAAGCTCACCAAATTTTCGTGCAATGTTCTAATAAATATTTCTCTTATTACCAATGTTTGATGACTAAATTCGTTATGTATAAAACAAAACGATCGATTTTGCAAGTTCTAGTAAACGATAGAAGATTGATGTCTTATTAGTTAAAATCAGTATCTGTCGAAGATATAATGGAAAAAGACTTTTTCTTCTGAGATAGGTAATCACTTAGATGGATAGTCCACGCTCATAGCCCACCTGGTGTTAAGTGGTTACTGGAGCCCATGGACATCTAAAACGTAAATGCGCCACCCACCTTGAGATATGAGTTCTAAGGTCTCAGTATAGTTACAACAGCTGCCCCACCCTTCAAACCGAAACGCATTACTGCTTCACGGCAGAAATAGGCAGGGCGGTGGTACCCACCCGCGCGGACTCACTAAAGGTCCTGCCACCAGTAAGATAAGTGAATGCTTTTTCCCTATCAAATAAAACGAGTGTTGTTAATATAGAATTTGTATGGCCCACGTGAGCAGTGACGTCAATATTCACCATAGCGCGCTCTCTGTCTAACACGAAACTACTTCCTTATTTATATTTAGTTTTCGTTGATCTGTTCTACTAATGGAAAATTTTTTTCGACGTAGCAATAAAGCATCCGTTTTTCGCAGCGCATTGTTTTCTGTTCACTATTTCATTGCTAAGACACACCTGACGCAATAATGGCATGTAGCTTCAAATATCTTTCGCAAGATTGACTTTATAGAAAAAGCGTTATTAATTAAATATTTACTTGGATACCACAACGTACAGGCGGCTACAAAAGTACATGGACACCTTACGTGGGTGGGTGGGTGGCGCATTTACGTTGTAGATGTCTATGGGCTCCAGTAACCACTTAACACCAGGTGGGCTGTGAGCTCGTCCACCTATGTAAGCAAAAAAAAAAAAAACGTTCTATATTCGTTTGAACACGACGGCGACGGTGACGGTATTGTAAAGTGTTCGCAAAAAATGACCTAGATAGCGATGTTAAACAGTTTTACAAATTAATTATAAATTTATTGAAATGCTATTTCTACAGTACTATTAATGACCTACTCACGTAAGACACGAGAGTTCGAAATCTTAGGTATCTCATAGTAACGCCTATCTTGGTATCAGGTAGTAAACAGTCGGTTTTGCGGCAGAAACAGGCAATAGATTCCGGTACCGACTCATGCGAGTTCGTAACACGCCCTGCTCAAATAGGAATCGAGGGTACCAGATTGAAACGTAAGCGCTCAATGGGAAACGTGTGTTCAAATCTTAACCATGCGATCTGTGTGCTTAGGGCGAGTTTTTTAACGTTCTCGATCGCGTAAAAGTTAACTCAAATTCGTATGTAGTTGGAACGTTTGCCTACGTTTGCCGCTAGAGGCGCTGTTCCAACTGCATACTGGTGTTTACTGGTGGTAGGACCTCTTGTGAGTCCGTGCGAGACCACCACTCTGCCTATTTCTACCGTGAAGCAGTAATGCGTTTCGGTTTGAAGGGTGGGGCAGCCGTTGTACCTACCTAACTATGAGATCTTAGAACTTATATCTAAAGGTGAGTGGCGCATTTACGCTGTGGATGTCTATGGGCTCCAGTAACCACTTATCACCAGGTGGGCTGTGAGCTCGTCCAGCCATCTAAGCAATAAAAAAAAATAAAAAAATTGAGTTAACTTTTACGCTATCGAGAACGTTAAAATACTCGCACTAAGCACACTTTTGCAGTCTTTAACACCGTGATCTCAAAGTACCAACGCATCTTTGACAATTGGATTGAGATTACGCAGTCTTTACGTATTCTTTTTTTTGTAACAAAACGTGCGTATCTATTTATTCTCAAAACACGTACATTTTCTAACTATTTTTACAGCACATCGAATAACATTTCACGTTACACTACGTGATACATGTGGCATTTAACAAAAATGCCTAGACATTCTGTAAGCCCGCAAGAGTTGAAACAACGAGAACAAGAGAAGAAAGAGAAAAGAATAACTAAAAGAGACAAACATACATACGTCTATACGAATTAGCATGAGATAGAATGAGATTTAATACTTCTTAAAAAAAAAACTTTCACATATTTTCATTTCAATAGAATTGAGATCCCGGCCTGGTATTCTTATTCTTAGTCAAGGAGCGAAAGTATCTTCCAGTTACAATCAAAGAAGACGTTTAATCGTAGAGTGACGAAATCCGACTTAATATCAAGAATCGAGAAAGATGGTTTTGAGAAATAAATTTGAAATATTTCATTTGATACCGAAAACATAAAATGCTTAGGGACAAATTCGACAATAAAGTTTATTAATAAAATATAGATATATGATAAATTCCTGCAACGCGGGCCAGTGCATCAATAAATTATTACCGATAATTATTTGTGCCCGATAAATAATATAAGCTACAGAACACCTGCTTTGTTCTAGTTATTGAACGATAACGCAATGTACTGAAACAATATGGATGTAAATCAATCGAGACGGCAGAACGCGTGGCGTCTGTACCTAATGATATAAATATTAATTATTTTAGAAATATATTTAATACTAGCTGACCCGGCAGACTTCGTAGTGCCTCAATCGATAAATAAAAGACCTAAACTTTTGTATAAAATAAAAATCCGTCCGACGCGACGGGGTACACATCAAAGGAAAAAAATTGTTATTTTTATTTAATTCTGAGCATTTATATGCATCATATTTATTTACCTTTTAAACCTCTGGATTTCCACAAATAATTTAAGACCATAATTAGCCAAATCGGTCCAGCCGTTCTCGAGTTTTAGCGAGACTAACGAACAGCAATTCATTTTTATCTATGTATATCGAAGAGAAGATAGAAGATATGGATTTTAGAAATATATTTAACATTATAAATAAATAAAATATGGAAAATATCGACAGGCACGTACCTACTTGTTTCTTACAGAGCCACAGTTCATGGAAGAACAGTGCTGTTCGCTTTGTACAAATCGTATCGGTTTTTTTATGTCTTTTTTTATTTATTTAGTACAAATTACATCTTCAGTACTCTCAGATTATACAACAAACAAAAAAATGTTTACGTCTACGTCTACAACGCGTTGCACATTTTTCTATATGTATATAAATTAGAGGCCGCGCCGCGCCGCTGTGGTTGGTGTCTTTGGACAAATTACCGTAGTAAATACATACATACTTTCCCCCTTTGCCTTTTCATGAGTTCTGTCTCTTGCGAGGTTTGGATGCTTGTTGTTGAGCAACAGGAGGTTTTAGTCGGTTCAACTCAGAGACCAAAAAAAAAAAGGAAATACAAACATTAAAGCGCAAAGGCTGTAAGCTTCTTCTACTCATTTATAGGAATAAAAGTATATTTATCTATGATTTATTGTTTCAAAATTGGAGATGAATTTGTTAAGCCATACGCGTTATTTTAAAAATAATTAAAGTACGTTCATTTTTCTAGTTTTAATATTCGGACATCACAATCCTTGTTATGCATCAACATTTCCGGGTATTAGCGGTATTACGAGAACAGTGGATCATAGTGGAATCAGTATAGCATTTTCGTTAACAAAGGCGCACATTGTATAGCACCATCACAACCGCTCTATACCGATAAGTGTCTAAACAGAATTTAATTTTTTTTAGTTCCTAGATGGGTGGACGTGTCACAGCCCACCTGGTGTCAAGTGATTACTGGAGCCCATTGATATTTACATCGTAAATGCGCCACCCACCTTGAGATGTAGGTTCCAAGGTCTATCAGTATAGTTAAAACGGCTGCCCCACCCTTCAAGCCGAAACGCATTTACTGCTTCACGGCAGAAATAGGCAGGGTGGTGGTACCTACCCGTGCGGACTCACAAGAGGTCCTACCAACAGTAATTACGCACGCAATTATGTTATTCTTGTGGAAGTCAATCGTGAACACTTGTTAAGTACGTATATCATTAGAAAAATTGGTACCCACCTGCGGGATTCGAACACCGTTACATCGCTAGATACGAATGCACCGAACGTCTTATCCTTTAGGCCACGACGACTTCATGTACAGTATATAATTTATTTAGTTATGAGTAGGTTCAGATATCTACATATTTGTCGTGCGGACTCACAAGCGGTCCTACCACCAGTAAATAAAGAGCTAGCTTTTCTAGGGCTTTAAATATTTTGGCCCGTATCAACTATTAAAACCTCAATCATCCGAATAAACAGAATTTGTTAACTGTCGGACCAAAACTCAATAACCGATGGATCATCGAACACAGAGTGATTCTAAAGCCGATACTGTATTTCTTTTCAATCGACTCGAGTTCGTAATTTTATGAGCAACGCCTACGCAGCCCAGTTGGCGTTGTGCCGAAATCTTGCTAATTTCAGAGTTTCGAATCGAAATATCTTACGCGTGCTTATTATTGCAGATTTTGCAACACTAACCCTTATTTAGATTCGGTTTATCTAGGATTCAAAGTGCTAATTTTTCACCAATGGTTTCCTGGTATTACTAATTTTTTAACGATTATTGTCATACATAAACTAAAGGATAAAAATACTTAAACGAACAATCTCTAAAGCCTTGTTCGAACTAGGCGAGTAATTTTAGTCGAGTACCGAGTAATTTAGTGGCTAAACTACTCGCTACTCGCCCGAAAAAATAGAAAAAAAATGGATTGACTTGACTAAATTATTTACTAACCTACTCGACTAAATTTAAAGTGCCTCCGTCAGATTTTGAAAATCTTCTGGCCTGAGAAGATCACTAACAAAGAGCTGTGGAGGATCACTAAGCAGACACCAATGGAGAAGGAGATCCTTACGCGGAAGTGGCATTGGATTGGTCACACTTTGAGAAAGCCCGATACACACCTATCAAAGAGAGCACTGACCTGGAAAGTGTCTGGTAAAAGGAAGAGAGGCCGCCCCAGAACAACTTGGCGTCGCTCGGTGNGCATTGGATTGGTCACACTTTGAGAAAGCCCGATACACACCTATCAAAGAGAGCACTGACCTGGAAAGTGTCTGGTAAAAGGAAGAGAGGCCGCCCCAGAACAACTTGGCGTCGCTCGGTGGAGCAGGAGCTAGGGGTCTTGGGCATGACGTGGGAGGAGCTAGAACAGACTGCCCAAGACCGATATAAATGGAAAAATTTGATTCGAGTCCTACACCCCAGCAGAGGGTAATAGGAAAGCATGATGATGATGATGACTCGACAAAATTTTTTGTGCTCAGACACATTTAGCTACTAAATTACTCGGTACTCGACTAAAATACTCGCCTAGTCCGAACAAGGCTTAAGTAGCACTTTCGTTTTTTATTAACGTATATCGTATTTAAATTCGACCTCACATTTAAAATTACTATGAAACAAAGAGGCGATACATGTACGTAACAACAAAATTGTTAGCTTGTAGGTTGTCATTATCGCGCGCGTAAAAAAACATAGGTACCTACATTAGAACCGCCATTCCAAAAAGCGCGGCAAACCAATTGCCATAACCTGATATACCACTTTCGAGCATCCGGTGTTGACGGAAATACCAAACACGATGGATAGAGAGATTTTTAAAAGACTTAATCGCGTCATTTTATACTGTTCTATAGCAAAAATATAGTTTATAATGGGCTCTAATGGATCTCACTGTCTTTTGAACATATTTTCTATTAAAAAATTGCGAAAGAAGTGTATATTGTAGGCGTTTACAAAAATTAGTTATGTCATGGTAAAGGTTTCCTGCACTGATATTGAAAAATACAACAAGCTTGTTCCTATCTGACACACCAATAAGCAGCATTATTTCCTCATTTTCTAGTTTTTTTTTTTCTTTGTGTTGCTACCTCACACAGTGGCAGTAGTTTTTTTTTAATAATACAGAATCAGAATTACAATTGCTAATTCTTACATACCTATATTATAATAATGAACATTGTAAGCTTCATTTACATTGGTTTAGTTTTTGTGAATATTAGTGTGCACTTAGATTACAGACTATAAGCAGCTATTGCATCAGCTTATATAGTCATAAGTTGATGCAACAGCCTGACAGTCTCTAGATTGAATCACAGTTACAATATTTGGTCTAGTTTTGGTATGGATGGTAGGCAATGGTTTGGCTCTGCCCCTGGCATTGCTGAAGTCAATGGGCGACGGTAACCACATACCATCAGGTGGGCCGTATGCTCGTTTGTCTACAAGAGCAATAAAAAAAGTCATGTGGCAGTTCATTTGGACATATGTTCAATCACCTTTTGTTTTCATTTTATTTCTAACTGTAAGTATGCACAGGACTTGAACTTTAAGCTTCATTATTTGTGATAGGCTGTGGAATTTAGCTGACATGGCTTTTAATATTGCATTTTTTAATATTGCTCTGTATCTGAAAAATGTCAATGTGGAATCAAGTGCAACCCCAAAGTTGAATATTGTAAACCCAGATTCGCACTGTATTGTTTTATTAAACAGACCCTTATTTACTGAGAATATTGATTTCTTGTCTAGAAAGCAGTCAAGATCTCAATCTCTAATTAAGTTCATCATTTTTGTTTTAATGTGCACAGAGATATAAAGTTGATTAGAATTTTATTATACTAGATAGAAATGTAATAATGAATTTGTAAGAATTATAAAATATTAAAAATAGGGCAAGAAATATGAAAGATAAGTGAATAATAATGCAATAGCTGATAATTATGATAGACAACAGATTATCACTACCGCTACTGAAACAGGTTTTAGAGTAAAAATGTATGGAAAAATCTGAAAACATGGGACATAAAACAACTTATGATATCAGCATTTTAGATAAACCTAACAAGCATATGAGTGATTGCATTCTTGTAAAACATTTCCTCCTTATAATCAATAGGAATAATTCAGATGAAAGTTCATAAATTGGTAATAATGTAATGTTTTGTTAGTTTTAAGAATTCAAGCCTACCTGTTTTTTAAAATACAAGAAAGAATTATGACTAGATTATAGTATTGTTTGCCTAATTATTGTTTTTTATTTACTTAGTCAATCGTCTAAAAAAACATTAAACTTTATATTAAGATCAAATAATAAACATATGTTTCAGCTTGCAATAATAAAACAATCAAGTTCCTTCCCACTTAATAACCTTGTGGTGTTTTATTTCTTTGTTTTACAAAACAAGATCTTATTACAATGCATTATCAGTTTATGCATGACATTCCAGCTAATGCTTGTTTTACACGTTATTTTTAAGGAGTTAAGCATAATGTATATGATTGGTCTGGTAATGATACGAGAGACTCGTATTAAATAGTGACGAGTAATACCGAAAAAAGTGTTTGATGCAATACTCGACGAAAGACCAAAGTTCAAGTAATTATGAAAGGTTAAATCTAGTACATAACAACAGTCATGTATCACGCGGCTAAACGTTAAGTCCGGAGTAGCGAAGTAACTACATTAACAAACAAACAACACTCAAATACCTGAGTCGAACGTCTTCTCGGATCCCCCGGTCATTCTCACGAAGTTTGATGCCTAATGAACCAGTCAAAGCTCGAGGTTGACCGTGCGCTCCGTTCCTGGCAGCCCAGGACCACGATCCACGCAGCAATTATAAAAAGAACCCAATTTCAATGTCACAAATGCAGCACGAGGGTACTGGAGACGTCTCAACCTCGCGCGGACGTCGAACACACTAACCACGGACTATACGCAGAAAAATCGTAACATAATTTACCTTCTCCCTCATGGTCATAGCGTTCCCGATGTTTATGTCCTTCGTTTTCAGCCATATTCAATTTATTTATTACGGACACTAACTTCACTGAACATAGCGACGTAAAATTTTTCCAACACGACGCAGGTTGGTTGACAATATTGACAAGATGACATTTACGTAAATTGATAGACGTGTCATTTGTCAATTCTGGAGTAAAAACAAAAAACCGGTTAAAGCTATGGGTTAAAGCCGTGATTTCATTTGAAACTGTCATTTTTGTGATATTCTTTATGATTTTATGGCCTGGACCTTTATATCAATCATCTTTAGGAAGTAATTATACATAGAGATAGAAATTGAGAAAGTATTAAATGATTACTTTTGTGGAGTCAAATAATTTATTTAGGTAATTTGTACAAATTACTTAAACTTGCTAAACGATAAAAGTGTCAAATAAAAGTGCTAAAATCAAAGCTTTGTTTATAGAGGGCGTAGCCAGCTTTTTCATTTAAAGTTATGCTAGTGATTTTATTGGTTCTTTCTCAGAATCATATTCCTTGGACAGACGAGGTGATGAAATGGTTACTGAATCTCATAGACATTTCAGTTCTCTTAATATCTAAATGACATCGATCTAGTCCTTGCATGCTAAGTTTTTCACATTATTTTCAAATGGTATTGGGATGTGTTCAATGTTTGGCTTTTTTTGATCAGTTTGAAATTGTAGAGTATTTATAGGCTAACTATTTATTCTTTGTGTGTGTGTGGAAAAACAAAATTCACTGAAAATGGCTTTTAAAACTCTTTCTAAATTTTAATGACAGGTTCAATAAGTACCTATTGTTCTACATATTTCACCACATATTTCATAAGTTTCCTTTGCCTGTCTCAATGTTAAGTCTATGGAAAAAATATCTGGTGTCAAATTTCCTGAAGAGCTTGAGCAAGTTTATGTATCTCAACTATTAGAATTTTAATTGTTAATTTAATAAAATGCAGGTATAATAAATGGAACTTATCAGTAAAATGATGTGCAGTACATTAAAGTGAAAAGTTTAATTTTATTTTGTTTATTTTTAGAACCCCAATGAAGATACAGAATGGAACGATACCCTTCGAAAGATGGGTATTATACCGCAGAAAGAAGCGGAGTTTTCGGAGGCCGATATTGTGAACATGATAGAGGACACAATACAGCAAAAGGAAGCTGAAAGTAGGTCAACAAATACGAATTTTTGAGGTTAAGCTCTACGATGTAAATGCAATATGTATTGGCTCATCAGTAAAATCAGCTCAACAGTGAATCATTACCCGGAAACACTGAATTTAATGAACTTAGAAACTTTTTGGTTTAAGTACCCATTATTTAATTATTCATTATACATTCCTTTAGACTAACTAGTCTAGTTTGTAATTGATATACATCACCAGTACCCTAAATTAATCCTGGAATTAAACAGTCACCAAATTAATAGTCTTCTTTCTGCAATTCATTCATTTTGTTAAGAAAATTCTTTGCATCCAACACCTTATGAAATGTTCAGCCAAGCGAGACTCATCACCTAAATTAGCTCTAGTAAGTACAGTTAGGTTGGACGCATTCATTTTTGTACTAGCATAGATAATGAATATTCACCAATTATTAATTTTTTGGTGATTACTTGTTACATCAAAATACATTTGCTTGAATTTATATATAAACTAAATTGAAAATATTCAGGAATAACAAGACATGTTGAGACACTACTAATGTATAAAGAAATATTTTTCTTAAAGATCTGACTGAATGTTAGTCACACTCTGTAGTATTATAATTATAAATGTTCAGCTATGAATTTACAATGAACTTTGTGTTTTGTTTTCCATTCTGACATATTGAACAATTAACCCTACGAATTTAAGAAGTGACTCCTCAAAAATGTAGTAATCATCACCTATTGGGTGCAGAGAATTGATGGGATAGTTAATGAGTTCATTTCATTGGTAGAATGCCATTTCAGTTGATAGGGACACTTTTTTTAACATCAGCCAAAACACCATCATAGATAGTTGTATGCTGAGGACGAGAGTACAAGCCACCCTTGGCAAGTGTTTTGAACACTATAAACTACATAATTAACTGGACTGACTGTGACGGTCTCCAATAACAATTTTTACTTATTCACAGAACAAAAACAATTATCTGAGTTAGACCTTGATGGATTGGACGAACTTGAAGATTCAGAAGATGAGGCTGTTATAGAAGAGTACCGCAGAAAACGATTAGCAGAAATTAAGAAGCTGTCTGAGAAGCCTAGAATCGGAGAAGTGCGAGAAGTCTCTGGTCAAGATTATGTGCAGGAGGTTAATAAGGCTGGTCAAGACATTTGGGTGGTCATTCATTTGTACAAACAGGGGTGAGTGGAACGATGAATAAGATATAAAGACATTAGATAAACCAATATCAATGTATGTAGTTTTTTTCCTCTAGATAACCTAGCACTGACTTTTTATGTCATTGGGCCATTATGACCCTTTATCTGCAGACTGCTCCAATGATTATTATCAATCATATAAATCAAAAAATTTCAGAATACAACAATGTGCACTAATAAATCAACATCTACGAGAATTAGCAGTCAAGTTTCCCTACACAAAATTCTTGAAAGCCATTGCTCAGACTTGCATCCCAAACTTCCCAGAGAGGAATCTGCCTAGTTTATTTGTTTACTTTGAGGGCGAAATGAAGCAGCAGTTTGTGGGGTCCCACGAACTAAGGGGCACCAGTTTGACTTGTGATGGTAAGCTATGAGAATTGATTTTTATAGTTTTTTTTATTTAATTATTTTAATTGTATACATTTTTAGTACGGATTGCTATTAGTGATTGTTATCATATAACAATACACAAATAGCACCACAAGGCTTGCATCTCAACAATAGCAAATTTAATACAGTGAGTAGCAGTATAACATGTGTCTCCATTGAGAAGCATCCGTTTTGCCACCAAGAGTGAACTTCAATACAGTGTATTGTAGTTTACGTTTCACTACACCAATTTGTATACCTGAACCAATGAATAAATCAATTTTTTAATTATGGTAATTGATAGCTTGATACCTTATATAGCATGACCAATAGTTCTATGTGAACTTTGTGAATCAATTCACTTTTGTAGTGGTTGTTATAGATTTATGTATGAATTAAATTATATTGACATTGAAAAATAGACAAAAATGAAAATATAATGAATAAAATGAGTCTAAACCGCGAGAGAATTAGTGATTATAGTCAAATTGAGATGAGCTAGTGGAAAGTAATAAAATAAATGTATTTGAATTTCCAGAACTCGAATACATACTCGGTAAGGTTGGAGCTGTCGAAACGAGCATAACAGAAGATCCCCGACCAAAGATCAAAGACAAGTTGTTTACTGACCTTGGAAGTAATGACTGGTGATTTTAGAATATTAATTTATGTTAAAGTTAATTTATATTTTATGTTACATCTAACAGTATAATTGTTTTTAAACTGTATTCTGTCGCTTTACTTATCAAAGGCTTCTATGTGAATTAATGTGAACTGCATTAAATTAATATATTAAGGTTTGTGCTAAATGAGCATCATTATCAAGTGAACTTGTGTTGTTATATAGGACTCCCGTTGTAAACAATTTTCTATAGTAATGGCGTATATACAGAGACCGGTTAACCCATGTCCGATGGCAGTCTTTTTGTGGTAATTGATTCAAATAAATATTAAAATTCCTTTAGTCGCAAACAATTGATATAACTAGATTTCATTGTTACAACAAAACTTGCGAAAGTATGTGACTATGAAATTCAAGTCATATATTTTGATTTAAACGGTTATCAGTGTAACATTTATTTAATCCTTTGAAAAAAATCTATTCGCTCACTGACCTCATATAAATGGGGACCGATAAGCCTCGCGTCGCAGCGCAGTTGGTCACTCACACAAGGCTACAGGTTTTAGTTCAATAATATAGTAACAAATATATTTTTATACTAATGTATTGTAGATAGACTAAAAGAAATGAATTTGTAATTTTTTTCGTTCAAACATACACTAGGGCCTATCCAAAACTTTATAACGAAGGCGCGAATCATGTCTGTCTTAATAGAATGAAATTATTTATGAAAATATGAATATATTTTTGCCTTATTGTATTTATAAAAGTTATATTGAAAATTTTTTACTTCTGGGATGTAGTATTACTAGTTTCTTTTTTAATGCACAATGTTAATTTATTTATTTATTTACTCATTGTCCATAAATACAATTCGTAACCGGATGCGAATAACAAAATAGCCTGATTAGTACTTCATCAACCGCATACAGTTTGTATCCCCATTTATGGGTCTTTTTGGGGTTTTAATGCTTCATTGTATTTCTAGCTTTCGTGGAGTAAATGCTTTTCTATAGGTATATGTACTCTTCCCTGATAACTAAGACTTTGATCCAATTTGTGCTCATCAAATCATAGTTTGAGTAGAATACTCCAGCACCTTATGCTTTACATTGTCGATTACCGACTACACGACATTATATGTGGTTAATCATTGTGTATTTATATACAATCAATGGTCAGATCGTAGTATGTATAGATCTAAACCGATAAGTGTAACGAGGAATAGCACTCACACAAGAGCGGTTCGGTTATCTGTTGTAGCATAATTGTTTAAAACCTTTGTTTTAAGAAATGATGTATTTTTTTTTGCTCCATGCAACACTTTAATGTCAATTACATGTCATTTAATTTAATTACACACATACCAATATATAATTACTAAAATAAAACGAAGACTTAGTGTAAATATGATAAGAATTTACATCTGTATTCAATTATTTACAATTTTTATTAATAATATAATATTTGCTGTTCATTGGTTTTTTTTTTCAATGGCATACACAATAGCTACTATTTTAAAACGCAATAGATTATAGCTGTATTTTATTCTTAAATTACTTTTCGACGAATTCACAGTACATGTAATCTATGTAGTAGTAGTAGTAGAGTTCATCCATACTACCTGGAGCCACTGCGGTCATCCACAGTGCGTTTCCAGAGATCTTTTTTGCCACGTACCATCCGGCTATGGAATGAGCTCCCCTCCACGGTGTTTCCCGAGCGCTATGACAGTCCTTCAAACGAGGCTTGTGGAGAGTATTAAGCAGTAGGCAGCGGCTTGGCTTTGCCCTTGGAATTGCTGAAGTCCATGGGCGACGGTAACCACTCACCATCAGGTGGGCCGTATGCTCGTTTGCCTACAAAGGCAATAAAAAAAATATATATGTAAATATGCCGTCCATGGGCTAGATCTATCTTGGCTATTTATGGCTTTAAATGTTCCCTAACGGTCTTAATGAAGTTCCTTTGGAGAATATGGAAAATTAGATATTGCTGTAATCGAGTTGTACATTGTTTTACGTGTGAGGGAACGTCATGTACCGGATTGTGCAGGACTGAGCTTACAAGGTTACTATGAATTTACGGTCATTTTAAATGACTTACTTTATTACAATTCTAAGATTGAAACCATGAATATTCACCTTGTGCCTTTAATGTATTTCTATATGTGAGCATATATGAACATAGCAGCTAAATAAAATTGTAGTCATGGCTATGATCTGCTGCAGGGAATTATCCTTTAATCAAGGTCACATTGTGTTTAAGTGTGTGAAGTACCTTTGTGAAAATATCTTTCGAATGTTCTTGACACATAATTTCGGGTTTCTACTCCGTTTGAACTTCCTTGAATCCTGAGAACTATTGTCACTTAAGGCCCGTAACATCAATCGTGGTTTAAACCAAAGATTAACAAAACTTAGTTCAAGTTTGATATAGATTCAACTTCTTTCAAATTATCAATACGAAAACAAACTTAATTTAGCTAAACTGAGATGATGTTTTGCAATATTTTGTGTTCAATTCATTCTTTTCAAACTTTTATCAGGTCTCAAGTTAAAAGTACTTTACTCTATTTGACAGTTAAATCGTTATTGAAAAAAATAATGTTAGCAAGATTTATTGAAAAACTGATTTCTTAGAAAGCTTAGAAGCAATATGGCAAAATATTGGAAAATAGAATAAAAATTGACGTTGTGAATAATCAGTGTGCTCAGTGCGAGTTTTTTAACGTTTTCGATAGCGTAAAAGTGAACCCAATTTTGTATGCAGTTGGTACAGCACCCCTAGCGGCGAACGATCCCATTCCATACAAATATGAGCTAACTTTTCACTATCGAGAACGTTGATAAACTCGCACTAAGCACACAGATGAAGGAGCAAGCTTGGTCCAAACTAACCAAATATTTCAACAGTCTGTTTTGTTGTATTTACTTGAGTCTTGTACGATCCAGTTTCGGGCATAAGTTTATAGATATCATTATTTACTAAGTTCGACACAAAACAACAGCTGTTGACTTCAAGCGGCCATTTTGTAAAGAACAGTTTAAATCCAACTCGAACTTCGAAATTGTTGGAACCCCGAAGGAGAGGTTAACTATAATTGAGATTACGAGTCGATCGTCATTGAGCGCTTAAACTTTCGATTTTTGTTTAAGCTACGACTGATATTACGGGAATTAATCTAAGCTATCCTGGTGGTTTTATTAAAACGTTTATAGAAAGTTTCTTTGTCACAAAAGCCATGTTGAGATATACGTGGATTCTATGGAAGCGAGGAGTGTCCCATTGTCCCGAGATCTATATATCTATAGAATTAAGTTTGCGCGTAAGTAGCCTACTTTATTTAAAACAATACTATAATTCTTATAAATATCTCCATGCTAAACGGGTCTTAATAGGGTAATAGGAAAAACCAGTCAATTGTCCCTACAATTGACTGTACATAGTCAGTAATATTGACTCTTGATGAAAGTAATCGTTCTGCTGTCCAACCGCCATGCTAAAGTCACACAGAACACCCAAACTGCTTTAATCCAGATTGAGAACTTCGGAACAAAATGTATTAGCACATAATATATTAGCAAGCCCGGTGAAGGTTCAACGTCTGAATGGTCTTGGCGAGGTGCGTCTCCACGTTGAGTCGCCCGCGGACGCCCAGGTCGAAGACGGCGGCCAGCAGCGCGGCGGCGTACTCCTGCATGCCCACCACCAGCTCCGGGAGCTTCTCCAGGGCAGACTGCGCTATTTCCGCTTGGTCACATTCCAGACACTCCATTATTGCTTCGAAGGCTGAAATTAAAATGGACGTTTGATTTCAACTCTTTGGCCGACACAACAGCTGTTCCGAAGCATAGAACAGTATCGTCGGGTACAGTGGCGGTACGCACCCGGGGCAGGGTCGGGCGCGGCCGGCAGCAGCCTGGCGAGTAGCGACAGCGCGGCTAGCCGCAGCGGCGCGTGCGCGTGCGCGGCCAGCGGCGCCACGGCGCGCAGCACGCCCCCCGCGCTCTCCGCGCCGCCCCACCCCCCGCCGCGCCGCGCGCCCCACGCCTCCACCTCCTGCACAACAACATTCTACAGACATTTGTTGCTTCTTGACATATCAATTTTGACTTCTCGAATTAGTTTATGAGTAAAGGTAGGCAGTGACTTGGCTGTACTTCTGGCATTGCTGATGTCCATGAGCGACGGTAACCATTTACCACCCGGTGGGCCGTTTGCTTACAAAGGCAATAAAAAGTATGATTAGATCTATTTTAGACTCAAATTAGTTGGGTAGTCTAGTTTGAAGCACCGCAATATTGGCAGTAGGGTGTGACCTGTGTAACATATAGTGCGACGGTTACCTGCACCAGCCAGTGCAGCGTATCGGGCGGGTCGGAGCGGCGCTGCAGCGCGCGCACGGCGTGCGGGGGGGGACTCCAGCTGCCGCTCCCTCCCTCGCCCTCCGACACGCCGCTCAGGGCGGGGGACGACCTGTCACAACAAGTACGTTTCATTAATTGAAGTGAAACTTCTTTAGAACGGTTGTGATTTCAAACTCGATGAAACGAAAAAGTAAGTCCATAGAGACACAAACACATAAACGTATAGGATTCAGCCGGCGAGAGAATGAGACAGAACACACGTTCTCAGTGTAGTGTTTTTTTAGTACAGTGCCATCTATGAGATTTTTGAGGTTATTCTTCTTTAGGCGCGTTATGAAAAATTTATGAGTGAAATTTACCGATGCGCGCGCACCGTGACACAAAATGAACAGAATGAAGTTGCTCACTAAATCGCTCATTACAATACGACCGACGTAACTTGGCGAGTCTGAATATAGCCGCAGGTGAACTTTCCGAACCGTACCGAGAATTACCGAATTTATACGATGTCAAGAAAAGGGATGTCCAATATGCGTGTTTGAGGATGTTGTTTAATCGATTTTTTTTCAAATTGATTAAAATTTAAATAAATAAAAAAATATTATAAAAATAAAGTATAACTTCTTACGCGCGTACATAAGTACACACACCCTTTTTTAATACTAACGTGTTTATGAAACCTCTTGTAGTGAATTTAAATTTAGGATTATACGTGAAGTTAAAATATCAATTCACAGAGGGCGCTACCTCATACTATATAACAGATAATTTACAATTATACCTCATACTATATAACAGATGATTTACAATTATTTACTAATGACAAAATTTTATATATACTTAGACATTTAGGATAATTGAGTCGTCTATTATCAAAGGTGGCAATCTGTACATTTGGACAAAAAAATGTTATTGATATGTCAATACAGATTGATTTGAATATAATCGTCTCCTTCAAAGAATACGGTTCAAAACCTGCATTAAATAAAGGTTAATAGTTAACCTGTTATTTATCTAAGATGTCGTTCCGAAGAGTTTTGTGACTGCCAATGGAATACAAAGTCAATAATTCGTTTTTCTGATTTACCAATAATTGTCCAAAAGTCAGATTGCCGGCTTTGATAATAGTCGACTCATTTGTACATATTTTAATTTTTGAAGGTTTCACTTCTACCACGTGTGAATGGCACACATGTATTTTTGAATAGCCGGCTGTATGCGGTATGCAGGTGGTGGCGCGTGTGTGTGGGCGGCGACTCACGCGATGGCGTCGCGGTGCTGGTGCAGCAGCAGGGCGGCGCGCGGCGGGCGGCAGGCCAGGTAGCGGCGCAGCAGGGCGGCCACGCGGTGGCTCAGCGCGCTCGACCCGCCCTCCGTCTGACGGACCATCTGCACGAAGCACTCCAGGATGCTGTGGATCTCCTCGCTGTAAATTATAAGTTACTGCACTCACACTGTTCACTGTCAAAAATATGTAGTATATAATTAATATGGGCCCCATATTAACACTGGAGTATCACACAACATGACCTAAGTAATAATAACGTACGAGAAATTGTGCCTTTATTTATTACCTACAATTAAAATAAATAAAACTATTTATCTGTTTCTTTTTCTAGCTGTTCCTTCCACAGAGAAGTAGGGGGTCAGGTTCCCTTATTTTTCTCCTTCACTGCGCTCTGTCTTCGGCAACATCGTCAGTATTTGCGGTATTGTATTTAAAAAAAAAATTTAAAATATTCCGTTTCACAGTATGATAAATGTGAAAGAAAAAGTTTAAAAATAAATTCTGTTTGTCTTTGTTTGAAAACTTTATTTAATTATAGCTTGGAGTAGAACATCAACTTTTTATTTTTAATTGACTTTATATCTAACAAGACTGGTATTCAACTAGAGGGGTGTTTGTTAAATAAAAATATTTGTTTTAAAAATAGCAACCCTAATTCGCAGATCATATACCTCACAGCGGGTGCAAATATCTCCGAGTCTGGCAACACTTCGAGTGCGGAGAGTAGGTACTGATGTTGCTTTGCGTGCAGGGCGCCGGCCCCGCGCAGTAGGGCTCCGGCCAGGGGCAGGGCTCTAGCTCCCGCGCCCTCCACGCGCGCCCACATTGAGCGGATGTCGGCCTCCATGCGCCATAGCCTGGGAACCAACGCAAGCTAGTTTACTGGTGGTAGGATCTCTTTTGTGTCTGCGCGGGTAGGTACCACCGCCCCGCCTATTTCTGTCGTGAAGCAGTAATGCGTTTCGGTTTGAAGGGTGGGGCAGCCGTTGTAACTATACTTGAGACTTTAGAACTCATAGCTCAAGGTAGGTGGCGTAAATGCGCCACCTACCATTGTAGATGTCTATGGACTCCAGTAACCACTTAACACCAGGTGGGCTGTGGACTCGTCCACCCATCTAAGCAATAAAAAAAAAGCTGTTTCACACCTTACAGACCCTCTGGCCTGACTGATTATCTGCCATGTTAGTATAAAACACAGACACTACTAGCATTACTCGTCCCAGTTTGTGATGTTGCGAATGCTGTTTGCGGGGCGCCGCTTTGAGCCCGTTTTACTACCATCGGCGCATGTGAACGGATTAAGCTCACAGATTAAATTTTATTTCAAGATTCCTAATTTAACTTCTGTAAGTCCGCATGTCTCTCAGAGACACGAGATAACATCAGTAATACTTCTGCGTGTGTTCCTTGGTGTGCGCGTGGTGCGGCGCGGTGATGGCGGTGAGCAGCGTGTGCGTGGGCTGGTCCGTGGCGCTGGGCGTGCAGCGCGCCGCGCCCGCGCCCAACCCGCGCGCCCGGCCCCCGCCCGCCGCGGAGACTCCGCGCGACGCAGCAGTTCGGCTGTCTTCGGAACCTACACTCAACGATTATTAAACATTTCAATGACGTCATAAACGCATAATGTTATATTATGTTGTTGAAGGTAGAAATTGTTTGTTCTTTGTTAAGCCTAACTTTATCATTTGTTTCCAATTAATTATAGATAATTGAGTAACAGAAAATAATGGACGCACGACGAACCCGCCCTGCCTATTTCTGCCGTGAAGCGGTAATACGTTTCCTTCACCGTGGAAGTCAATCGTGAACATTTGTTAAGTAAGTATTTGATTAGAAAAATTGGTACCCGCCTGAGATTCGAACACCGGTGCATCGCTCAACACGATTGCACCGGACGTCTTATCCTTTAGGCCACGATGACTTCACTACTTTGAAAAAATCCGTTACATAGGTACAGGTTGAGCACCTTGAGATAGAGCATGAGCAGCAGCACGGGGTGGTGGTGCGCGGCGGCGCGGGCGGCGGCCAGCAGCGCGGGGGGCGTGGCGCAGCAGCGCAGCAGCAGCGGCAGGCGCGCCTCCACGCGCCGGCGCAGCGCCGCCTCCCCGCCGCCCCGCTCGGCGCGCACCCCCTCGCTGACGATGTAGCCCACCAGCACGCCGACCTGGCGGTGCGTGAGGCGCAGCGCGTCGGGCGGCTGGTGGTGCTTGGGCGCGGCCTTGTCCCGGCCCTGGCACAGCCGCGGCGAGCTGCACAGCGTCTCCAGCAGGTTCAGCACGGAGCCCGGCGCCCAGTCCCTGCGCACACACAGTACCACAAATATATACATATCTGAACCTACTCATAACTAAACTATATACTGCACATGATTGTTAATATCGTCTTCTCGCATTACAGGAGAGTATTTTATAGGTTTAACATATTATATTTATAATATTAATCATCTTTGCAATAATTTTTACCTGTTACATTATCTTTTAAAGTAAGATATAATTATGTATTAATTTTTTTAATAGTAGCCAAATATAGGTAAACTAAAAATAAAACTAAAATTAAACTACGCTCTTTTGACAGTATTTATGAGAAAAACACTGGTGATACCAAATGATTCCGCATATTAACTCAATTTCGAATATTTTTGGAAATTGTACACTTTTAGATTTGACTTGTAGCTATTGTTGATATTTTATATACCGAACACCAGCATCTTTTTTGTCTGCAATTCTTCCTCTACTTAAAGGGAAGAGTTTGCCTTAGCAATAAGGTCTATAATTATTGTTTTGGTGTTTGAATAGTTAGCGAGGGTCGCAGCGAGTGCAGCCGCATACCCTGGGTGGTCGAGCAGCATGGTGAGGCAGGTGTGCAGGGTGCGCCAGGAGGCCCGGTGCGCCAACAGCGTCACCAGCAGGGGGCGCCAACTGCCGCCGACGCTGCCCCCCGCGGCCCCCCCTCCCGCGCGGAACATCAGCTGCATCTGATTTAAACAATTTACATAGAAGTCTTTTAATTTGAATTTATCACATGTATAATAAATAATTTTCAATAATTTTATCCAACCCTCATTGAATAGTTTAATGCCGACGGAGGACGCAGCGGCACGTACGTCAGCCGCTATACCAATATATGTAGGTTTACCTGCTTATGTGGATCGGGCCCGAGGGTCTCTTGCTGAAGCTCCGAGAGCCAGTCCAGCAGCAGGCCGCAGCCTCGACCGGAGTTCGAGAACAACGGAGCATCACATTCTATACCGTCTTCGGGTTTCACCTGAAATTTAATTCTGTTATTAATACTTTGAGGTTAAAATTGGAGTAAATATTTTTGTTTTTCAATAATTGATGAAGTCACAAAAAAATAAAAAAAGAAGTTCAACTTCTGACACGTGTAGAGTTGAAAGAAGTTCAACTTCTGACATGTATACTAAGTTATACGAGGCTTTTTTGTTAAATTCTACCTTATTTTCGTAATAGCCTTCCTGGTTTCTCTCCAGTATGAGCGAGATGACGTCGACGACGACTGCGGTGTCCTGGCTCTCGATGATCTTGTTCCCGATCGCTTCCAGTGTACTCGGAGTGGCGGATTCCAATACTGAATCAAACATTCCATTTGTATATTCTTTAAGCATTATCATTAATAATATCACGACAATAACTGGCGGTAGTTTTAATTATTTTTACGCACTGTTCATTTCGGATTGTTTGGATTAAACAATTTACATTTGTGTTTAGTTCTTAGTTAGAAGTGTTTTTTAATTTGAAATTTTACTTAATTTAATTTTAATCAGTTTACTGGTGGTAGGACCTCTTGTAAGGTGGGTGGAGAGTTTACGTTGTAGATGCTTATGGGGTTCAGTAACCTCTTAAAAAAAAACAAAAAAAAAAGTTTATATGTTGTCGTTGACGGGCGGGACAGCCGTTGTGCAATTGAGACTTCGACCTCACGTCTCAAGAGTTTGGTTATGTTCATGTCGCGGTGTTCTGGTCTTTGGAAACCGTTGAACACCAGTTGAACCGTGGGCTCGTTATATATCGAAGTGAAGAAGTACATTACGCGCAACAAGATGTTCCCTGTCTGCCCTGGGCGGCAGGTCGGGCAGCACGGCGGGGTCGGCACGCACCAGCCCCCGCAGGATGGTCACCACGGGACCGGAGAGACACTTGCAGTGCGACAGGAGGGACGACGCCAGCTGCAGGACGATCACAATTGTACTCTCGCCTTTACACACAGTTCATACTCGATATGATAATAATATGATAGATAGACGATAGACATGTGTACAAAATATTTTTTTTTTTTTCAAAACTTAGGGAATGTTAGAAGTCTATATAAACACACTCTTTAAGTACCAAATCAGAGATTGATAGTTTACCAGAAAAATGTTTATTGTTGGCCATTAAAATTTATAACCGTTTACCCGATCTTTTCAAGGATAAAAACAATCGACAATAAAAAAACGATGTAAAGTTTTTTTAAGGAAATGTTATTATGATATCGGTGAATTTATAAATTATAATAATATTTAATTGATTAGATCTATTATTTTATGATTTTAATAATGGATTATGAATGTAATAATTTTTTTTATGACTATAGCTTATGAATATACATATTATAAATAATATAAATTAACATGTTAGTAAACTTCAATTAATTCTACATTTATATTATAAAAAACTTTTTATTAAAGTAAGAACATGCTGGAATGTTCAAATTTTATAATACCATCATTTATGTACCATGTCTGGCAAATAAATCATTTTAATTGAATTGAATTGAGACCGCCTGTGGAACGACTTTAATTCCTCAATAAGGTTTATGAATATGTAATAATAATTTAAGGTCTATTTCGGTTGAGATAGGATTTTACGAATTTTAATATAGTTAATGGATTCAGAAGGCTGACAGTGTTGGAGTGATCGTCTGGGTTTCTTATAATAAAGATGCAGATTTTCATGGATAGTTTTTATTCTATCGGCGATACACTTTTTTGTGTCCGTACTCATAGACGACGCAAGAAGAAAAAGGGCGAGCACGACGTAGACACATATTTAACGAGTGACAGCTGTCAGTTGGTAATAACATAAAGATGCGTTTATGAATTATACAACTCTAACAGACAGTGTGGTATGGGGGGAGTATGGGCGGTACCGACATGGGGCCCGGGGCGCAGTGCGCGCAGCAGCGGCGCGGCGAGGTCGGGGCGGCGCGCCAGCGACAGCACGCCCGTCGCCGAGCAGCACTGCAGCAGGAATGACGTCACGCACGACGAGTACAGCTTCGGCACGCGGCTGTACTTGTTGTTCGACGTCTCGTTCGTCACCTCCTGTTCAGATCGTGTTGCCTCGATTGAGTTATTTGTAGTGCCAGGGTCTGCGAGGGGACAGGCCAACCGGTCCCTCGCTGAGGGTAGCCGGAGTACTGCAGGTAATTCCACACTCAGGATACAATCAATACGTTATTTAGAAAAAAAGTTACAACTGAGACTAAGAAATTATATTTCAAGACGGTTGGCATGAGCATGCACTTTGTTGAAGTGTATGACCTTTCGTAACCACTTAACACCAGGTGGACCGTCAGTCCGGCCACCTATACTTATGGTAATATTAACACATTACTAGCGTCTCTACAGCATTGGAAATTTATTGTTTCAAAAATCATTTTTACATCTTATAAAGAGTGGACACATCGAACTACTCACGGCGATGAGCTTGGTGAATGAGGTGTCTACATCTCCCGGAAATACGACCGTCCCGGAGAACACGGCGGCCAGAAGTGTGGGCACCAGCTCCAGCTGTAGCCGGGGGGGCGGGGCGGCGCTGCCCCACTCCCCCTCCGCCTCCTCGGGCAGTGGCTCCGAGGCGAACAGATTGAAGTCTGAGTGAGGAATTGAATAGTTAGCAGGGCGGGTTCACAGGCGTGGCGACATGACGTGTAGGTGCGCACGTGCCTGGCGGGTAGTGCGGCGGCTGCAGGCGGAGCGCGGCGGCGAAGGCGGCCCCCCCGCACGCCCCGCGCGCCCGCTGCACGCGCAGCAGCTGCGTCATGTAGGCGCGCTCCACGCCCAGCCGCACCACGGCGCCCGCGGGACACGCGTCCAGCGCACCCAGCAGCGCGCTGCGCACGCACCCGCCTTACAGTCTTACATTCATTCTAACTAAACGTAC
This sequence comes from Bombyx mandarina, assembly GCF_003987935.1. The sequence goes on from NW_021011578.1 coordinate 627,621, forward strand.
ATACAGCAATTCATGGTTTTAATTTCAAGAACGAGATTGTCGTTTCTTCTTTGCAAAAGAAAGGTAATTATTATGTGGCTGTTTTTATGTTGGGATAAAAGGCAGTATACGGCCCACGAGAACAGTGACCGCCCACAGTCCAGTTGCCGTGGCCGCTGCCGATCGCTAAATAATTTAGTCGAATCTTAGTTGTTTAGCGGTTACCAAAGAGGTATTATACGTATAGATGATGTGTAATAATACGCAAAGTGGGTAACCTCATGGCGGAGACTGGCATGCCGAAGGTCTGTATGAAGAGCGCGAGCTTGTGTGCGGGCAGAGAGCGCAGGCCGGCGTCCAGCAGCGCGGGGCGGGCGGAGCGCACCAGGTGCAGCCGCAGCCAGTCCGGCAGCAGCCCCCCCGCCGCGCCCGCGCCCCCCGCGCCCGCCACCGCCTCCAGCCACGCGCCCGCCAGCCCGCTGTACATGGCCTGCTCCGTGTCCACTGCCACCGAATCAAACACGCGCATTGCGCTGTCATGCCTTTGTATATCTGATCAAATCAATCATAATCAATTTATGGATCATTGATGTAGCTCGGAAGCCTTTTCACACCGCGATAGTAGACCGTCCACCTAACTTATATTTGAATAATATATGTACAATTTGTAAAATCGTGAAATGTTTTCAATGAAAAAAAATTGATTACTTTTTAACACCATTGTAATTTGAAACTCTATGACCTGAAAAGCGACAAACGTACATCGTCAATGTACAACACGCGGTGTCAGGTGGAGTTAATGTATACGCATTCCAATACAAATATTTTGGTAATTTTTTTTATGGCATGCAATATGCAACGCCTACGTGATTCGCTGATAACATTTGGTTCTTCAACATTTATATAACATTTTATTACATAAATAACATTTCTAATTTCGATTTGATTAGTGGATAACATTAATGGTCACATGCATTTTATTGTCATCTATTTAATACACTAAATTAATGTTAATTCGTACCGTGCCCGGCGCTATATTGCAGCGTTGAAGGTACTGTTACCACAAAGACACTACAAGTTGCGTGCTAGGCGTCTCAACACACGAGGCCCTTGTAGGCAGTGGATTGTTTGTGCCCCCTTTTTTCCGGGCAGTTTTAGAGGACGCGCGTGGTATTTAGTAGGACTTGACGGTCCGCTTTGTACCCCTGACATTGCTAACGACCATAAGCGACAGTAACCACTCACCATCAGGCGTGCCATCTGCTCGTCTGCCTACAGAGAGGCGTGACCGTGTCTTACATTATAAACCAAACGTGAGGGCACAGAGCTGGGGTGCAATAGTTGTTTACTAATGATAACTTCGGATTTTACTAAGGCACTTTAATACACACAATCACGTACAAATGTTCTATGTTATAAATGTTTTTGTTATATGTTATATATGAGGGTTCTAGTAGCTTTAATGGCGACCGACCTCCGACAGAAGATGGCACTTCAAGATAAAGGGTGTTGTAATACTAATGTGATGCAGTTATAGCGCTCAACAATTTGTGAAACTTATTTTTGAAGAAGTTAAACTTCTTTAGGCGAAGTTAAACTTCTAGAGAGAAAAGATACAATTTTACGAAGAGCGAAAGTGAGAAAATAGCGTCTCGCGGACAACTCGACCGTGGACCGTGGAAAGCACAAAGCGAGTTGGGTCGTTTCTCTTATACACAGCATTTAATCTCAGAAATTTGATTTAAGAATGAAAAATGAAGAAAAACACAATACTGTATACCACAAAAGAAGTTTCACTTCTTGCACATACCGCAAAAGAAGTTTCACTTCTTTCACATATCGCAAAAGAAGTTTCATTTCTTTCACGTGCACCAAGTTCCACGTGTACCATTTTTTATTGTTATTAATGGCTTTGAAAAGAGATCAAAATTTAAACTATAATCGTGTTCTGACGTAGCAGATATTTTTTTTATTTTATTTTTTTTATTGCCTAGATGTGTGGACGAGCTCACAGCCCACCTGGTGTTAAGTGGTTACTGGAACCCATAGACATCTACAACGTAAATGCGCCACACACCTTGAGATATAAGTTCTAAGGTCTCAGTATAGTTACAACGGCTGCCCCACCCTTTAAACCGAAACGCATTACTGCTTCACGGCAGAAATAGGCGGGGCGGTGGTACCTACCCGTGTGGACTCACAAGAGGTCCACCAGTGTTATCGAGATACCACAACATCACTCACTAGCAGAGGGTCCGTAGCACAAGAGCTTGAGGTGCGCATGCGCTATGACGAGCGGCAAGTCCGTGCGGCGCCCCGGGGAGAACTGCAGCGAGATCCTATCGCCCCCCGGCCACCCGCCCTCGCCCTCCTCCTCCTCGGGAAAGGTATTGTTGCGGACCTGAGTTAACAGATGATTGCCACGTAATTCAATACATATTTTCCTCCTTGCGTCGGTTTCCTCATGACTGAGGGTCGTGGTCATGGCCTTGAAACAGTTTGTTTTTTATAATGCACCGCCATCTGTTGCAATCTGCAGCTGAGTGCAGAGCATCGTGCACTGTGGTATCAAGGGCTGCACGAATCTGGTCCGTCCAACGGGTCGGGTCCCTGCCTTTTGGTCGCTTGCCCTCGACCTTTCCAGTGACCACCAATTTCTCCAAGTTCCAATCCAATACATATTTAATACATATAAAAAATGCATCTAAGTGAGTTTTGAAATGATTACTGCACATATAGATATGTAAAGAGAAAACAGTTAACTACCATTTTCTCCTCTGTTTGTCGAACGATTTCATTTGTGTATTTAATTTTGTTTTGTAATCTAAACCCTAAGGTTTCAGTAATTATGGTCGAACTTCGATCATTATAAGAATGCACAGATAATTGAAGTACAAGTTGATACGTTTAAGGCCAGCTTTACACCACGAACCCCGGGTCCGCCAGGGGGGTGGTCCCCTCACTCTAATCAATGAGCTTGTCACCTTTTGAAGATGATCGTAAAAGAGCGAAGTGAGCGCCAGCAGCGTCCGATGCTGCTCCGGATGCGAGGGGCCCGACGCTCCGCCGAGGACGCTGTTCATCACTGTCGACCGCTCCATCAGCACTTGGCAGAGGTCCTGTAGGTGTGAGGACGTTTGTACTGGCGTAAACTTACAGATGACTCAATGGTCCAGCTGACGTAACAAGGGTCTATAGCAGCGGTCGGGGAACCGGGGTAAATTACACCAAATGGGGTAAAATGAAATATTAGGGGGTAAAAATGAAACTTTTGCGAGTAAAAAGTATATATTGAAGTGAAACTTCTTTAGAATCGTTGTGATTTCAAATTAAATGAAACGAAATGCAATAAAACGAAAAAAAAAATTTTTTTTTTTTAAATTATCACGGGGGCTATAATATGAAAGATGCTAAAAAGAAGCGATTTTGTTTTTTTTTTTTTTTCTTCGTCATGTGGTAATATCAACTTACACAAAAATATTTTGGGGTAATAATTAAAAAAGTTCTCCTACCGCTGGTTTATAGACATCACGGCGCGAATGTCGCCACCCACCCTGACACACGAAGTCTCAACTGTTCCATCCTATGAACAAGGCTGTTCCATCCTATGAACTAAAATGCGTGATTGCAGCTCGCAGAAAAATTATCATCGCGTCTGCAGCGACACGTACCAGCACGATCTCGGTATGCAGCTTGTGGGGGGTCTTGGCTGCGTAGCTGGCCAGGAAGTCGATGTAGGCGGCCACGTGCCTCGGGATGCATTCCACCAGGCACGCCGCCCGAATCCTCGCCACCACCTCCTCGCGGACAGACTCCCAGTGCCGGAGCTCCCACAGCAGCTCCAGCCACTCTCTGTTCCGGACAGATCCACGGTACAGTTAGCTTCTTTTTTACTGACATTGTATTACAGAGGTGTAAGGAATAGATCAAACTCACTCGGGATTAACTTCGGCGCTAAAATCCATTTCGTTCGTGTCTTCTGAGGATTGACTCAGCACCAACTTCAGGCCCTGGTGCAAAATGAATGAATGAAAGTTTTATTTATTTTTTGAATGATATTAAACTTAATTGTTTGTGACATAGTTTTTATAAATGAAAATTAACAATATATTATTTCCTTTAAAATTATGAAATAATATAATCATGATCTTCTCTCTTCCGATGGTATGCCTTTGTCTAGCACACAACGGGAACTACGGCAGTTGTTTCGGCCTCAATGATAACGGAGTTTGCAGTTACCCGCGAGGCCCGCGCGCGCGTGTGCTTGTGCGCGTGCGCGAGGCGCTGCACGTAGTAGAGCAGCACGGCGCGCGCCCCGGCGGGCGAGGCCGCCAGCGTGCGGCGCACGTGCGCGCACAGCTCGCCCGCCCGCCCCTCCGCGCCCCCCGCCTCGCCTGCCTCCCCCGCGCCGCCGCCCGACGACAGGAACTCGCACAGGCACTGCACCGGCAACACGCTGCAACACCGAGGTACGGTCATTGCCACCGGGGACTTGCAGGTACAATAACTTAAATTTTTTTTTTTTTTTTTGGAAACAAACAGTACAATACAAACATATAATATTTTAAAAAATATAGCTAAAACAATAACCAAATATGTTTCCACAATCAAAATCACATATAAATAGAAAGTGAACAAAGAAGAGAAATTTAGAAATTTAAATTACAAATTTCTCTTCTCTTGTTTTTCAAAAACAACACAATACGCACATATTATTTATATATTATATAACATAATAACTATGCATAGTACATTAACGAATTTTTACGACGATTTTTTGTTCATGAATTGTTCATTGAATATTTTAACGTTATTACAAGCGCCATGTTCACGGGTAGACCGTCCACCTAAATTACATTTGAATAATGTAAGTACAAATTTTAAAATCACGAAATGTTTTCAAAGAAAAAAATAATTCCTTTCTAACACCATTGTAATTTGAAGCTCTATGACCTGAACAGCGACAAACGTACATCGTCTAGTAGATAAGTAGTTACGGCTCACCTCAGCTCGAGCTGGTCGTGCCTCAGCAGCTGCAGCAGCCAGGGCATGGCGCGCCGGGTGCCGTGCCGCTCCACCAGCTCCAGCAGCAGCGCGGGCTGGCGGCACAGCAGCTTCCCCAGGCGCAGCTGCGCGTTCAGCGCTTGCAGCGACTCGATGATGGCTTGGGGCGGCTTGCGAGGTGCACCCAGGGGCTCCAGGGTGGTCAGCTAACGAATACAAGTTTCACAATAATCGATTAGGTTTTGAGATACAGATCGACCACCATCCCGCAAACGAACACGTATTTGTGTTATGTTAGCCCACTGAGGTTCTCGCCGGATCTTCACAGTGGGTCGCGCTTCCGATGCCGTGGTAGATTCTGCGAAGCACTGCTCTTAGTAGGGTCAGTGTTAGCAACACTCCGGTTTGAGTCCCGTGAGCTCACCTACTAGCTAAGGTTACACTGAAATAGCCTCTCAAGGCTATCAGCTTAGGTAGGAAAAAAAATTGTTTACGTCTCGTATGATGGTATTCTTATTTGATTGCATCAGGACATCGGATATGTCACCTGACTGAGCAGCCTGGAGTTGTGCTCGGTGACGGGCAGCTTGGCGTTGCTGGCGGCGGCCAGGTGCGTCTCCAGCTGCAGGATGGCCGCCCGCTCGGCCTCCGCGCGCTCCGCATCCACGCCCGTGCCGCTGCCCCACTCGATACTCGGCTTGCTGCTCACGAGAAGGTCCCGGGGTTAGTGTGAGTGTTCACCCGGCCTCACGTCGGCTCGTGCACAAAGACAAAGTGCACGCTGGTTTATTCAATGAGGACATTCACCTCAATGCACGGAGATGATTTAATTTGAATGTTATCTCATGTCTCAAGGTGACGGTATAAAACTCGAGAACGGCTGGACCGATGGAGAGATAATTATGAAAATGCTCGGATTTAAATATTTAAGTTTATTTTATACAAAAGTTTAGGTCTTTTATTTATCGATTGAGACACTACGAAGTCTGCCGGGTCAGCTAGTTTGTTATAAAAATAAGTTATTAGGTTACATATTTAGTGATTTAAAACGTTAATCACGAAAATAGTAACTGATTGAATACGTCTCGAGTTATGCACGTATTTTTTACGTTGTACTAATGTTGGCCCGCGGTCGCTGTTTGTTTTTTTTTATTCCACTCTGGCATCTTCGTGGAGCCGCGGCAAGTTCGCGTGATTAATTCACAAAAGTTGCAAACTCCACTCTGTAAGTTTACGGCAATCAATTATATACCTAAGGGTTTTGTAGCCACATTGTTTTTTTTTTTAATTTGCGTAATCACTGGTGGTAGGACCTCTTGGGAGTCCACACGGGTAGGTACCACCACCCCTGCCTATTTCCGCCGTGAAGCAGTAATGCGTTTCGGTTCGAAGGGTGGGGTAGCCGTTGTAACTATACTGAGACCTTAGAACTTATATCTCGAGGTGGGTGGCGCATTTACGTTGTAGATGTCTATGGGCTCCAGTAACCACTTAACATCAGGTGGGCTGTGAGCTCGTCCATCCATCTAAGCAATAAATAAAAATAAAAAAAACTTAACACCAGGTCGCGAAATTGCTGATGAGAATACGAGCAAATAGATAAAATCCAAATGAAGCCTCACTTGGTGATGCACATCTCGATGAGCGCCCGCAGGGTGGGGTAGGTGGTGGCGGCTCGCTCCGCGAACTGCTGGGGGTTGTGCGCCGCGATCATGGTCAACAGTAACCATCCGCGCCAGTACAGCGACGTTATCGCGAGCGGAGGGGGACTGTACCTGCCGACAAACAAACGAGGATCGAGTTAGTCATCGGTCTCCATTCTGCCGCATTGAACAGGTGACGGTCAAGGTTGTACTACGATCTGATAGCAAGATTGTAGTGAAAGTTCAACCCATAGACACAGCTCACTGAGTTTCTCGCCGGAGTCAGTCTTCTCAGTGGGTCGCCTTTCCGATCCGTGGTAGATTCTGCGAAGCACGGCTCTTGCTAGGATCAGTGTTAACAACACTCCGGTTTGAGCCCCGTGAGCTCACCTTCACGTCTAGGAGAAGCTGAAATAGCCTCGCCAGGCTATCAGCTTAGGTAGGAAAAAAAAAATTAAAGTGTCTGGATCCATCTCACCCCTGCGGCAAAGTGATGTTGTCTGGAGGATTGAACTGGCACAGCTGGAAGATTAAGTCAGCTATCTCCAGCTTGTCGACCTGTAGAGGATTGTCTTCCGGAGGTAGGGCACAAGCTCTCCGTACCAACTGTTCCACCAGCTCGAACACTTCAGCTGGAGCCACCGGCACTTCCTGGAGGACGGTCATGGAGAATTAATTAATTTCATAAATTACTATTTCTATTATCTATACTACTAATATTATAAAGCTGAAGAGTCTGTTTGCTCGAACGCGCTAATCTCAGAAATTACTGGTCCGATTTGAAAAATTATTTCAGTGTTAGATAGCCTATTTATCGAGGAAGGCTATAGGCTATATAACATAACGATAAGACCTATACAAGTGCACGGAGCACTAATAAATAATGTTTTAAAATAGGGATTTAATTAGCTCCTTAACATTCTATAATTCAAAAATATTTTCACTTTCTACGTTAATGAAGAGGCGGGTAAAATTTAGCGTTATGCCAAAGTAACTATTCCACGCGGACGGAGTCGCTGGCAAAAGATAGTTGTTATTATAATATAATGGCTTTTGTAACGTATACATTGCGATCACGTAAATAAATCAAGTTCCTAACAGTCTTGTTGAGGGTGAGCTATCGGGATTATGCGGGTACCTTGGCGAGGCCGATGAAGATGAGTCGGAGCAGCGTGGTCTGCGGCAGCGGCGCCTCGCAGCACAGGCGGTGCAGCGCGCCTCGCTCGGGCTCCGGCGGCCAGTTGTCCGCCTTGCTGTACGCGTCCGCGCTCTCCACGAACATTATCTGCACAGACACGTCCATACCCCTACAGCTCTACTCCCCTACTCTTCCCCTCATGAGGTGATGCCACAAACGCCAACAGTAATCAAGAAAGGCTTACATTAAATCTAACGCGAACTACACTTGAGACCTTAGAACTTGTATCTCAAGATGGATGGCGCATTTACATTGTGGATGTCTATGGGCTCCAGTAACCACTTAACACCAGGTGGGCTGAGCTCGTCCATCTATCTAAGCAAAAAAAAAGAAGAATAGATAACAGACTGTAATTAAGACATATAGTGAACCTGCATGGGGCGGTACCACCGTCCTGCCATTTTGTGTTGGCGCAGGCACGTTCCACAAGGCCTTTGAACAATAGAACGGAAACGTCCACCTCATGTCTCGAGGTGGATGTCGCTATCCAAGCCAAGACGACTGTGGGCTCCGGCGCCACTTCACAGATAGTTCGTGTAAACATCCACCCAAAGAAGACAAAACACCAAAGTTCTTACTAATCATTCCATGTACATCACGAATGAACAATTTATTTCTGTGACTAAAATAAATGTTTAAGAAGTCATAGACTGCAAATACGAATAAGAATTCATGTTTGCGCCGAAAGCAATAAGTTTTTTTTTTTTTTGATATCACTATTTTGTTGTATCTTTAAAGCAGTTAGTTGCTCTGAATTAAGAAAAATAGTATTATTATTCGCCAATATACGTCGGGAAGAGTCATAAAGTTGATTATTGATAAAGATCATTATTGAAAACACGAATAAAACAACATTTTCTGAAAATAAATCGTAGCTAGATCGATTTATGGCCCAGAAATCCCCTGTATACTAAATTTTATGAAAATCGTTGGAGCCGTTTCCGAGATTCAGATTATATATATATAAGAATTGCTCGTTAAAAGGTATAAGATTACTATTGTTAATAATTATAATATTACAATCACCGCAACACTTACCAAGAGAAACCGACACATTGTAGGATTCATAGAGAAATGAACCAATTACCTACGTTTAGTAATATTCTTGTCGGTTTACGGTCACGTTGGACAGAGTGGAATACAGAGTAGAGGACAGTTCGGCGGCGTCCCCGCGTACCTTGTTGAGCGCGAGCTGGCAGTCGTGCCTGGAGGGTCGGTACACGGGCACGGCGGTGTCCTGCAGCCAGCCCAGCGCCGCCGCCTGGATCCCGCACAGCTGCTGGCGGTACTCCGGCTGGTGCTTGCTGTGGGAAGCCGTCACCAGGCAACAGCAGCAGAACAGGTCCGCCAGGGAGGCGAACGCTCGTTCCCTAACCTGTATAGTTTTATTTTTATTTCGATGATATTACAGGACACGTGTGTATATAATAATTCGTATTTTATAGTTTGCATTCCTCCCGCATCATCAGTTTGTAGCAAGTCTCTCTAGCCTCTTTTTCGTTAGTATGTACAAATAGCAATGTGCAGGATTGTCCCGCTGCAAATTCAAAACGAGTTAATGGTTACTCTTATTCTACTAGGGTTAGGCCTGGGGAGGACAGTGGCGGACCTCGGCGGGGGGGTCGTGCGGGGGCGGCGCGGCGAGCGCGCGCGCCAGCGGCAGCAGGGCGTGCGAGTCGGCCCGCGCCGCGCGCACGCACTCGCGGGTGAGCGCGCGCAGCGGCCGCAGGTAGTCCTCCGAGCGGACCAACAGCTCCTGACGATACAAACAAGAATACATTAGAATCAAATCCAATGTTAATATTTTACTCTAAATTGCACAAAATAAAAGTGTTTGTTCTAAAACCTCATATTTCGAATCTGTTGAAAGTGTTTGGTCCTAATAACTGATACGTTTGTGTTATCCACACACTTCTGGAAACTTTCATATTTCTTAAAACTAGTGGTTCTCCCGTGTCTCTCTGGTTCTCCGTATGTATATTTCAACATTATTTTATCCTTAGTTACATGCACGGAAATATTTCTTTTTCACGGAATGCAGATTTCAAATCACTATTTTTATACAGAACTAATTGGTTCAATTGCTATAGCTAAAGAGGGCACCGGTAACTCATTAAGGTTCCAAGAGTAAGAATGCGTGCGTGCGTGCGTGCGTGCGTGCGCACCTGGAAGGTGTCTGCGAGCGCTGCGGGCGCCAGCTGCGGCTGCGCGTGCACGAGCGCGGCGAGCACGGCGAGGTTGTTGGGCGAGCGCACGTTGGAGAGCTCGTTGTAGACGGTGTGCGTCACCACGCTCCGGAGCAGCGCCGGGCTCTCGGACACCATCTCCCTGATGACGTCACGCGATGTAATGTAGCGGAATGGATCAGGAAGTATTTAATTAGTGACTCTGCGTATATTGTAGTTTATTTCATATTTTGGAATTGAAAAGCGACCAATAATAAATAAAAATTAAATAAGCAAAAAAAAAACGTAAAGGATTTCTTCGAGAAAGGGGCGCGGCACGATAAGATCCTGTGACTGCTTCGAATTACTTTTCCGATCCAAGTAACTGGTAACGGCCAATCTCCGTTGCCCTAAGCATGTCATGTCGGACCCTCCCGTTCCACTTTCGGTGCTATTCGGCATACCAAGCACCAGTCACAGTTCTCGAAGAGGAGTTCAAGGTGCAGCCTATACATACAGCCCACCTAGTTCACCTTACCGGATCTCTTCAACGTCGCGATTTTGATTCAAGGATAGAGCCTTAGAAAGAGCAAGCACTGCTCTTGCTAGGACTAGTGTTCTCCCAGATTGTGCAAGTAAGCTCGCCTACCAACCTAGATCCAGCTAAAATAGCCCCTCGAGACTATGTGCAAAGAGGTAGAAAAAAAATTAAGAAGTGACCGGACATGTCACAATCGTCAAACTATCAAACATATAACCAGTTAGTGGTACTTGGCGTTGGCGTTGGTTGTTGGTGGGCTCCTCTAGTCAACTGGACGGTAAAGAGACCCTCACCTGAGACAAGCCTGATAAGCCAATTGGAGTTGCTTCGTCTTCAGCCGCATCCGCACCAGCTGGGCCAGCACCTCGTGGTCTCTTGGTGCAGTCGGCTCGCAGTTACAGCACACGTAGGCCAGTAGCTCCTGAGCCACCTTCCACAGTTTGCCGGAGTGCAGCCAGGCTTCGAGACGCGACGCTGCCACCATGCGGATCTGATAACAAAAAGCATTTAAGATATGATTCCAGCTCGACGCCAAGAGTTTACAGCGTATGGAGTCGCAGGGGCGGGCCGCCGAGTTCTGAATGGTACATTAACGATAACCGACAAACAACGACTTGGCTATTCCTTGTTAAGTTAGTGACGTTATTAATCCCTATCTTATCTTCTGTCTCTTTCAATGAAGTTTGAAGCTGGACGTGACTGAAAGAGACATTACGCGGAACTGATCTCCACGACTATGATAAGTGCGCAAGGCCTGTGGTTGGATCTACTTTCGTCGCTTTTACGAATGAGGCTAAAGATAATCTCACACTCTTTCTCGCATTATTCAATGAAATCACATCCCAATAATTATATCTTTTTTTTCCTACCTATGCTGATAGCCTTGAGAGGCTATATAAGCTTCTCTTTGACGTGTAGGTAAGCTCAGGGGGCTCAAGCCGGGAGTGTTGCTAACACTGGCTCTAGCAAGAACGGTGCTCCGCAGAATCTACCACCGGATCGGAAACGCGACCACTGAGAGGATCGGGCGAGAAAATCAGTGGGAGAAATGATATCAGTGACGACTTTAATATCTAAGACGAGTGATTACCACTATGTGGTACGCGCGCCCCTGCGGGTACTCAAGGATTACTTATTGACAAGCACTCACTTCGGGAAAGCCACAAGTAGCAGAGAGCAGTTTGAGGAATCCCTTCCCTATTGCGTCAGGAGCGGCCGAGCGTCGCTGTATCTGATCCTTGATTGCTTCCATGACCAGGCCCTCGACTGCTTCATAACTACTTGAATACCTGATGCAAAACAACTTGTATTGTCATAAAATAGAGGTGTCAGAGGTGTTTGTATTGCGGTATCTGTTAAAATTTTTTGTATAATCCATATTCTATAGTACATTGTGCACTAAGGGAGAAAAGTTGGACATTTCCTCCCGCGTGTAAAATTGCCAAAAAGTGGCAAACACGTGGGAGGAAATATCCAACTTTTTTCCTGCGGTGCACATACTATTTTTTCTTCTACCAGGCCGAAAGTTCGTGGAGTACCGAGCCGCGGTTCAGGGGCGAAGCCCGGGTGGGGTCCAGGGGCGAAGCGGGTACGGGGGTAGGGGGAGCTGAGCGCCCCCCCTTGCTCATAAAAAAACAATTAAGCTGTTTTTTTAATTTTTAAATAAACTACTACTAATTAAATAAGAACTGTCTGATGAACGTGGACGAGCTCACGGCCCACCTAGTGTTAAACGGTTACCGGACCCCATACAAATTCTATAACTACTACAACAACAACACGTCCTATTACCAGTACGTTTGCGTTACTTTGTTTTTCTTTACCATCGAAACCATAGGAACGTATTTATGTTTTTTTTAAAAGCACAATGGCTTTTATTTTACCGCAAATATATCTTATTCCCTCAACTTATACTGACACTTTTCCTAGACCGTGGGTAACAGCTAGTGATTCATAACTCTTTGTTATTAATGATCAATCATTACATAGATATATTTTTAATGCTTACATGAGAAAGTTCAAATATTCCTCACCTTGGGAACACTGTATACTCCAATTCAGTGTTGTCTACATCATCTTCGGTGCTGCCCATCAGAGGTGAACCGGATCCTGAGGGTGACATTGTACCTGTTTGATTTTTTATTAATCATTACTAAATAGACTCTTACAATTATATACATCATCTTTATCAGCCCACGGACGTCCACAATTGTACATAGGCCTCCCACAATGTACGCAAAAAGAAACAATAATTAGATGAGATGCAGATTCATCTTAGCCAAAGGATTTGTCAACTCCACACGTTTAAAACTTACAAGTTCACTATCTATTGGAAATACATATTGTGTATTGTTTCCATCTTGATAAGGCATATAATTGGTTATGTATCATTAATTGAATAACAAAAACTCAGTGCCCTAACACAATTGGAAAACCTATGTTCAATAATTAGCACAAAAGCACTTGGCTCTTAAATTCTCTATCCCAATCTTCAAAGCCAACCTCAATTTTATTATTTCAACATTCAACTCCTGTCTAAAGAGCCGATGAAGGATACTAATTTGGCTATTTAAATGCTACTGAGATTTTTTTTTATTGACCTTGTAGGCAAACAAGCATACGGCCCACTTGATGGTGAGTGGTTATCGTCGCCCATGGACTTCAGCAATGCTAGGAGCAGAGCCAAGCCGCTGCTACCGTTCGTATCTTTATAAACAGACTGCAATATGATATTATTACGATGCGAAAATGGAAGTTTGTTATTCAATTTACCTAAAGTACTTTCAGTAGGTTTCAGACTGGCAGGCGGATGTTTTGTCCCGAAAGCAGTCAAAATGTTCTCAACGAGGCACTTGCACCAAGAGCACTCCACCCACCAACGTTCATTTAGGGCATCTTCTATATAAACCTTTGAAAGAATTGTAGATAATTAAAGTTTTTATATGTACGTCTATCTACGATCTGTATGCAGCGTCTCCTCGAGTACTTCAGACGTGTGGCCCGACGAAATCCTGACAACTTGGAAAAACTAATAGTTGTAGGTCACGTGGAAGGCAAGAGATGTCGAGGAAGTTGCCAACCAGGTGGATATTGTCAAGGAGGCCACAAACACCAGCGTCCCGGGCGCCATTAAGCAGGCAGCATTGGAGAAAGCTGGTGTAAAAACTAGACCAAGGTGGTCACAACCCTCAGTAATAAGGAAGCAACGAAGAAGAAGAATTAATATGGAGAATTTTAAATAAAACTAACCTTTATAAATATATCTGGCCAATTCGTACTATCTCTGTGACCAGCATACAACATATTACAAGCCAGTACAAACACAAGAGGGTTGCCTTTGTTCTTGAATGCAGCTCCTTGTTCCCTTTTTAGCAGCGTACAGAGGCTCTGAGTAACAGTGTCATGAGCAAACATATTGGGTCTTATTTTTGTCAGGTATAGGAGACTCATTGCCAGTATTGGATCTGGTTTTGAACGCTGAGATTTCAAAAGACGTATGGAGCCTGTTAATAAACCCAGCTGAAAAAAATTGATTTTTTATTTATTAGCTTACCTTTTTCTAAAATTTAAAAGACTACAGTTTTTTTTAGTATTATAGGCAGGCACATAAGCATACAATCAATTTTAACCAAAAGGTTCACTGGAGCTCATGGACATGAGCATTTACTATTGGTGTTCTTATAAATTTAGTATTTCTGTCCCGAGAGTGTCAAGTGTTCTAAAGTGAGAGGCCACAGTTCTGACTTTTGATTCTCAAGATCCAAAGGACTCGTGTTTAATAGAGTATAGGGAATGTCTTAACAGGAATGACTTGCAACACCAATAAAATGTGTTGAATATATGATTTAATAGTGAAAGAAGTATTTTAATACAAAACATTATTGTGTGAATTAAACTGCTTCTTGGTGGATTTTTAGTATTAAAATATTAATTGTGTTATGATAAATATTTATTAATTAGGAAATAGTCTATTGTCTGATTATTTAGGTACTCTTAGCAAGACTTTCACTCTTTTTATTCTATACCAAACTATCATCATTAAATATTCTTATTAAATAAGCTTTAACATTGAATGAAGTGGGATAAATGTGATCTAAATTACCAGTTTATCAGAATTGTGAGTGTCCAGAGCTTGTAACACATTAGGTACAAGGTCAACAGGGTCTACTTCCAAAGACGTTCCCCCAGTAGTCTCAGCAGGAGATCCAATCCTTGAACGCTTACTTGGAGGTTGACTACCATAGCTTGATGCATCTCTTTTACGATCTGCTGCTGTATATTTAAAATATTATTTAATAGATACATAAATTCATGTCATTTATTATTAAAGTAGAACTAGTGAATTTATCTGCACTCATTGAATGTTGAGTATTCTAATATATTTATGAGAATTTAATGTGCTTACAAAATATTGACACATTTCCTAGGATTTTTTATTTGTATCTTACTAAGAAACAATACTAGGAAAAAACATGGGTTTTCTTTACATAAATAAAATAAGTTATCTCTTTTTTAATTAAGGACCTTTGTGTATTCCTTTATGAATTCTTAAGTATAATAACACACAGTCCATTGTTACAAATATATAGGTTTTAGAAAATCATCTATATCAATATCTCTATCAATATCTAAAAATATTTGTACGGTAAAAATATTCTCTAGTTTTTTTAATTACTTCAAAGCCTTAACTAAGTCATAGGAATATTAAACAAGCCAAGCCTGCTGACTTTTGATTCACTGGTTCTTCTCAAAACAGTGTTTTTTTAACCATCAGTAGAAATAATATATTTCAATGATATTTAAGTTCATCTAAAGTTTGTAAGCAGCCTGGTAAAATCTAATAAAAAACAAAAATGCCATACAAGTAATTTTGATTTTGATCTTAAATTGAAATAAAAATAACAAACTAAATTTGATCTATCTTATCTTAAATTAGATTGAACAAAAATAACAAAATAAGAATTTAACATACAATACGAATATTCACTTAAACTTTAGCCTCATCCAAGTGTCCACCTTTTTCTTTAATTGTCTACTTGTTTTCTACGCATTCTAGGTAGGTCTTTACTTGTAGCACAGTGGGCACTTGGATCTAATGTCTCACTGGGTTAAGAATACATGAAAATTCTCACACTTAAGAGCTTGAGTGAATTAAGCACTTTCAAATAAGGAGTCTGAACTATTAACTGATTTCTGACAAAAAAAGGACATATTAACCGCTAGTGGAAGGCTTATGAATATTTCTCTTCTCGGCATCTCTAGAAACCACGACGGTGGACTTAGTTCCCAATGCAAAGATATCTTGAGGGTGCTGTGGTGCCTTGCTCTTTGCTCCGCGCCCTGTAGACGGCATTTTACCACGATCCATTACTTACTTTAAATAAAATTAAAACAAACGGAGGAAATATAAGCTTTATACTATTTAACATAACTTTTAAGCAACATTGACTGAATTCTGCGCGTTTATTTCAAATCTAAACAAAACTAATCATGACACCGCTTCATCCTGTCTACTGTCAGACAGACACATGCATGACACATGTATTATCATTATCTATGGACAGATACATAGATTATGCACTTTGAGAGACGCATCAGAAATTACTTAAGGTAGGTAATAAAAAGCGAAGGTTTCGTACCATACAGCCTAAACTTTTACACATTTTGCTATCTGAAAAATAGAACAATGAAATGATATAAAGTTAACATATTTGAAACTGTAATCTGAAATTGGGATGAAATTAAATGAAACGAGATAAGATGAAATAAGATTGTGAACTTTCACGGGTGTTAAGCCATTTAAACCTGCAGAAACACAAAATTAACAAAATAAAATAAACTTTGCTCCTCGAGTTCACATCAAAAAGTCCATATAACGTCTATTTATTTATATGTCCAGCAAATACATGCAAATAGTAAAATTACTTAGTGATGTGCTATTGACAATGTTCGATGACTTGGAATTTAAAATTTATTACTAAAGGTTCTTTATATTTTGACCTGAGAAAACATTTTAGTAACATTACAAGATTTACCTATCCGTACAAAACATAGATAATACACATAAATTAGTTAATGTTTTACTAGCGGTGACGTGCGGCAAAATACAAAACAACCCAAAGAAACAGGGGCGGTTTCTTAGGGGCACCTTTCAAAGTGTTACTCGAGTCGCCCTTGAGTGATCGAGTGAAATTAATTGAGATAAAATTTAATAGCAGTAGCAGTAGTTAGGTAGCAGTAAATAGGGAAAAGTTCGTAACAGCAATGTCCCCCAATTTCGTTGTACAAATTAGCATGGAACGCGGAATTTTTAATTTGTTTTCATTGACGAGCTTACAGCACGAGCACGTTGGGGTGAACGCTGATTTAAAAGGTTGTTTTTTGTGAAATTCACTAATGCGATGCCGATAATTGAAAAGAATACATTCTGTTTAGAGAGTTCAGAATTAAAAAGCAACTATATATCAGGAATCTTTCTCCTCGCGTCGTTTTCCTCATTACTAAGGGTCGTGACTCCCACACTACATCAGTTTCTCCGGTACGATTTCTCTTTATCTGCTGCGATCCTTAGCTTCATATCAGGAATAAGATATAAATTTGAATAATTGAATTCTTGAATTGAATGAATAATTTATACAATTTGACAACCGTGTTAATAATAATTATGTCTTCAGTTACAAAATGTTCAGTTGAGCAGCATTCAATATTATATTGTAGTTTGAGTTAAGCCGCATTCGTGTTTGGAAAGATATTATAGATTGTTCAACACAACGTGTAGCTACCATTGATTATAGAGATAGTTGTTATGTAAAACCTATTTTCAAATATACTTTGCTTCTGTGGGTGGGCTGTTATGGTTGAGCTGCTTAATTTAACGATCATTTAATCCATCGACAATACACCACAGATTAGTATAATAGTTCATTCGCTTGTCACAGCTCTA
The DNA here is from genome assembly GCF_003987935.1 of Bombyx mandarina. The sequence continues at coordinate 645,094 of NW_021011578.1, forward strand.
AATGTCAACTTTTTGACTTTGTCCACTCTTTGTTGTTTGTCAATTTCACTGTCAAAACTGAATATTCTTGGAGAAATTCCCTGATCGATAGGAATTAGAAATGTAAGTTAATATTTTAAGTTATAATGTATTATTATCTAAAAACAACGATTTATTTTAAATATGCTTATTCTAACTATCCTATAAACGATACAACTGTTAACAGAGTACTTCTACGCAGTTATGTAACTTGTGTTTGAGGTTAGATCGATCATTTTCAGATGCTCGTATCAAAACTGGTTGGTTTGAGGGCGGCGACCACTTCCATGATGGTCACTAGAAATTTAGCGGCAGCTCAGAAAGCTACCGATCCCATCCAACAGCTGTTTTTAGATAAAATCAGGGAATACAAACAGAAGAGCGCGTAAGTTGAAAACTAAAATTTTAAACCCTGATTGCCGTATTCATTTCGTCTTCTTTGTTATTCAAAGGAGTAACAAACGACCCACTCGATAAAAAAGGTGCTAAATAAATTATTTTCTAAACTTATTTAGCCTGACATTCAATATCCTTTCAAATAGAATTATAAGATTACCGAAAAAAAATTGGTAGGTACTAAGTAATTCGTGGAGTATTAAGTGAGAGTCCTGAAGACTATATCATTATAGTATTTTCTTTGGGTTTCACAACTATGTGATTGTGTTTACGACGTAGGTCGTAGTCGTAAACACAACAATATGTGTTACTTTTATGGTTAACCCTTGTCCTTTTTATTGTTACAATAATAATATTGTTTCAGATGTAAATTTTTGGACAGTAAAAAAACATAAAACTAAACTAAAAGTAGTTGTACTTATATAAAAAAAAATCATGAAAAATTACTATATTCTGATTATTATTTACAATATGGTGACTAGTTCAAAGTCGTGTAGTTTTAAGATGACCAGTTTAATAATAAATAAGTACAATAATAGGCAGTGTTATCACTGAGTGATTTCTTCAATCAATCAATGAAAAAAAAATGTGTGTCAAAAGAATAGGTAGCATATGTTAAGTGCGAATTATATTTATAAAAAAAACAATTGCTTATTTAAAGATATTAAATAGATTTGCAAAATGAACATTTATCTATATCTGATTAAATTGATATTACATCTATTATATTTTATATCTATTATATTTTTATATATTTTTTACTGGTGGTAGGACCTCTTGTGAGTCCGCACGGGTAGGTACAACCGCCCCGCCTATTTCTGCCGTGAAGCAGTAATGCGTTTCGGTTTGAAGGGTGGGGCAGCCGTTGTGACTATACTGAGATCTTAGAACTATATCTCAAAGTGTGTGGCGCATTTACGTTATAGATGTCTATGGGTTCCAGTAACCACTTAACATCAGGTGGGCTGTGAGCTCGTTCACACATCTAAGCAATAAAAAATATAAAAAAAACTGGAAAAATTGGCTAACATAAATATTATTAAATTAAAATATATACATACAACTGAGTTCAAACACTCCTTAATGTCTCTTCTGAATTATCTTGCATGTCCACTTACACAAATTAATACAATTCCAGGGGTGGCAAAGTCCCAGATGCCAGCCCTGCTGTCGAGAAAGAGCTGAAAACTGAATTAGAAAAGCTTGAGAAGCAGTATGGAGGAGGTCCCGGAATCGACATGACAGCATTCCCATCTCTGAAGTTTGAGGAACCTAAGCTGGACCCCATTGATGAACAGGCCGCCCCCAAGAAGTGAATGTAGTGTCTAAACTGAAGGACGTTTAAAGTTATAAGCGGTTACAATAAATTATTGTATTAGTTTTATTTTAGTTTTAATCTTTGTGCTATTTTCCAAAATTAATAATTATTATTACACTAGCTTTCCACCTGCATCGTTGCTTCCGTGGACTACACTTTGTATCATATGAGCGGAGATCTAAGTGGAGCACTGGAATGAAATTGTTATCTTCCTCTATGTCTCCACTTAATCCCAGGGCTGAAGAAGTATTGAAGAAGTATCATCAGAATTATTTTAGTGGACTATTGTGTTTACAAACTACAAGATGGTTTGTTTTTCAGGTTCAATACCTTCTACAATGAATACACTTATGAAACTAAACCTTAACTAAAGAAAAATTGATCCAGATCATTGTAACCGTTTTATTATAAATGCCAGTTATATGTGTGGAGGGTTAATCAGTGAACTGGAGGTCTTTCCAGGTTCACCAAAATGGGATGAGAACCAGTTTATCCAGAAGAGCAGGGACTGTGCTGTTCTTTTCAAAATATACAGATAGACTACAACTACTTTTCCATCCAAATTTAGTTTTAAATACCATATCTGTCATATTTCTACTTCTTTACCCTTATATCTATGTTTAATATTTTGTAACTAAATAAAAAAGTAGAAAATGGCTATACGAAATAACAACTTGATAGATTGAGCATCATAGCCGATTATGGAATACGCTTGGAAAGGGTTTTTTAAGTCCGGATGTTTTGGTACGCCGCCGTTGTTTTATTAATGGGAAAGAAACAACCCAAGACAACCTAAGTAAAGTTTGAGGACATTTGGGTCGAGCATAACCTTTTTTCTTTGCCTCCCAAAGTAAATGAGGTTGCGGACGCAGCTGATGGACAGTTACTACCGCCCATAAACATCGACCTTGCAGGAGAAGAGTCGTCCCAAATAATCTGCTTAATCTGGTCGGTACCTTCATCCTGACGTTCTGTTGCAAAACAATCATGCGTTTCGGTTTGAAGGGTAGGGCAGCCTGTATAAAAATTCTTATCAATATTGTGGTGCAGAGCGATTCACTGTCTATGGGCTCAATGACCTTAATATGAGTTTTTTTTCCCTGCCTATGCTGTAATCCTTGAGAGGCTATTTCAGCTTCGCCCTAACATGTAGGTGAGCTCACAGGGCTCAAACCGGACTGTTGCTAACACTGGCCCTAGTAACAGCAGTGCTTCGTAGAATCTACCACCGGATCGGCAACGCGACCCACTGAGAAGATCCGGCGCGAAACTCAGTGGGCTGTGTCTATGGGTTAATTCGCTCGTCGAGCTCTTCGTACTTCGTCGCAAGCGACGGGTTTTACGAGGACGGTGACCGGAATATATGAGGTGGCCCGCCAGTCCGCTATTATAGTTACGTAAAAAGAACCCTTTAAAATGTTATTTATTTATTCAACTTTATGCACAAACGTACAGTGGTGGCCTTAATGCCTAAGGCATTCGTTACGAATCAATCAAGGGTGTTGTAGAGAGTGCTGTGGTATGTGCGAGTATTCCATATTGAGAAATAAAAAATTTATAGAATACATAGGTATCTATTTGTGTAACATAAAACGTATACTAGGCGTCAAAAATAATTTTATTCCTTAATTTATCTGTAGTGTTCCAGTCCATCTCTAGGAGATGTATGGAAATGGTAGTGCAAGGTAGAGGGGGAAGAGGTTGACCAAAGAAGACATGGATGTAGTGTGTGAATGAGAAAGAGGAGTGAGTTTTTAGGTGACGGCTGATAGAGGAGAATGTTATAGAAATATACGCGGGATAAGGTAGAGGCAAAGAAGAAGAAGATCTTCATCTCTTAATGACGTTAGTATGGCATAAGTATAGTGAGGTTTCAAAGCAATAAATTCTATCCTAATCCTCAATTTCCGCAAGACTATCACTGGGTAAACTCCATCAAGAAATTATTGTGTTTATCGGTGTTCATGGGATGGAAACTATTGCGTTTCATTCGTTTGTTCATATGACAGTGTAAGTACTGTGTAGGATTCCTACAATTTCTATAGAAGGGTCCTTGACCTATGATAAGACGCCCCGTGTGCTCGTATCGAGTAATACGACAATGCCAGGATTCATATTTTAAATAGTTTTTTTTCCCAATAAGAATAAACATAAAATAAGAATTGAAACACGAACCTGTAGTGTTTTTTTTTATTGCTTACTAGCTAACCCGGCAGACTTCGTAGTGCCTCAATCGATAAATAAAAGACCTAAACTTTTGTATAAAATAAACTTAAAACAAACAAAAGGAATCCGTCCGACGGGGACACATCAAAGGAAAAACAAAATTGTTTGTTTTATACAATTTCGAGCATTATCATATTTATTCACATTTTAAACCTTTTCTGGACTTCCACGAATAATTCAAGACCAAAATTAGCCAAATCGGTTCAGCCGTTCTCGAGTTTTAGCGAGACTAACGAACAGCAATTCATTTTTATATATTATAGAGATTGCGTGATTAGTTGAGACTGCTTCACGGCAGAAATAGGCAAGGCGGTGGTGGAGGTCTTACCACCAGTAAATGTAATGTAGGTATATGTCCCTTCATTGGAATATTCACATTGGCACATTTCGACTTAGAAAATATTTTATGTAAAATGCTATTACCAGCCAGTGCATGAACACGTCTACTCATCTAGGGCAATAAAAAGTAAGTACCTACATAAAATATATTCCAGTGAGTAGTCCGAAAATGCAAAATAAATGAAACTTCAGTTGAACAAAGAAATCTCTATTATTATGTATTGTTACAAGTTATCAAAACATTAATTTCTGATAATTTAAATTATTGTACTAATATTGATTATCTAGTACATTTATTGATTTATTTGTTGTATTTAATTGAAGTGCCTATAGCGTGCTAACTGGTGCTGACTGGCCAGTTTTCGTGTGGTGTTGTCGCGTATTAGAAATCTATTTTCCAGGAATGCGTAAAACTATACTCACTGATAAATTGATTTAAAGTTAGACAGTCTAAAATAATAAGTCTAAGAGGTGCTAATGATTAAGGTACTTGTTAAATAAAAAAATAATATAAGTATTTTATTAGGTACAGATTCTGATTTATCAATCAAAAGTAAGTAAAAATTCAGAGGTAATGTGGCGTAGGCTTGTGTCTAGGTAGATCATAAGCGGGCCAAGAAGAATAATACGATCCAATAAAATACTTACTTTGAGCTAAATCTAGAAATATAGGCATCCGATCAGACGGACATGACTTAGAGCCACAATGTCTATTGGTTTACAGCTATGATTAAAATCTCTTCTTATCAATAACAGGATATTTTGTATTCGTTGAGTACACAATTCCGCGCCGCATTCATTTATTATCACGGAATTTATTTCGTAGCAACTCTCCAGTCCGCGTCCTTGCAGTTATTGTAGACAAAGCGCGTCGTGAGCACGTGTCTCGCGTTAAACACTGCTAAAAAACTCATGTAATCGCCATGGCCGCAGGATTCGTTGGTTCAACGAAGAATTTTCCATTCTCGTTCGATGTTGATGTGGAAGATGAAGAGCCGGGCAGGACAACGCCACTATTGAATAAGCGAGTCGGTGAGTAGGTACTCAGTTTGCGAGTAACACAGCGTGGTTTGTTAATTTGTTTGTCGTTTGTCAGTTTGTTGACAAAATATTATTAATTGTTAGATCAATGGTCCCATAAATGTGACGAATCAAAGATGAAATTTTAATGGAAAATAATTAAGTTTTTATAATTATATTTAAAAAAATTAAAAATATGATCAGATGAAGTAATAAAACGGAAAAACTAAAACGCGTGTAATATGTGGCGTACCATATGACTAATTAAGAATCATTTCGAAAATAAAAATCAGCTGTTTTCATTTTTTACATTTCATTTCAACTACATATAAAAATCCCAAGAGACTAACATGATTTTCATGCTTTGTTTTTAGTTATTTCATTAGAATTAATGCGTAAATTCATTCTTGTAATAAGCCATACAAAGCTACCAGTACGACTTGACACTGAAATGCTGTGACACTGGCTGCCATACGAAAATATACTTTCAGGACTTCGTATCTACGTTGAAATGCTAACTATTTTATTCCGCCGCATTGCCAGATCAATATCTATGCACAGCTGACCGGCTCGTGTGTCTAAAATATGTATTTACAACTCCTATTTTATAATAATCTAATTATATGAAAATATCTGTGCGATATTCTACCGCGAACTTGACCTAATTTGGGCACATTACTATTTGTTAGATATAATATTTAATTGATTGATTATAACTTACTCAAATTTATAAGACAGAGTTTTCTTGATCTTGGCGTTCTATTATACATATTATTATGAGTTTTTTTTGTCATTAGCTGAGACTCATGAGACGGACTCATGCTTACGGCCCACGCGGTATCTTCAGTTGATCTCCGGAGTCCGTAGAAATAATGAATATCCAACCGTTCCGGAAGGCGTTATTACTTCGAGTTCAAAATAGGCAGTAGGATGTACCAAACCGTGAGAAATTCAAACACCAGGAGAATTGTGACCTACAAAAATGCCTATGGCGACTTACAAAAAAAAAGAAGTTAATTCATGATATGGAATCTCCATAATTGGCATAAACAGGCTCGTGTTTAACATATTTTAGGCTCTGGATATAAGAAAAACGGGGCCACGGCGACTATAATCTGACTGTAGAGCAGTAAAAGAGCTGCCATATTAAAATCAGATGTATTTCCCTTATAACAATCGAAAATAATTTGTTATTTGTTGATGAAGTGTTAGGAGGTCCTGTGAGATCTCAGGCCGTGAGTGAGGGAGGGCTACAGTGGCACTAGATAACATGGCGGTATTCCGATTTAGATTCAATAACATCAAAAATGACTCCTTTAAAATTCTTTATGTACTCGAGGTAATCGATTTTAATTTTATACTTTTGGGAAGTGGTTTGGTTTCACCCCGACATTAACACGTGTATTTAGTGACGGTGACCGTTCACGATCAGATGAACTGTATGGTCATTTTACTACAATGACAATAAACAAAACTCTTTGAAGTGAGTTAACGTCGAAACTGTGGTTCAGAACCTATTTGGTGTTGAAATCGAAGTTTATATTTATTTCGACTGATTTCCCGATCTCTGTCATCTGTATAAATACCAAAAGGTTATTTCTGGCCATTATAATCCAGAAAATACACCGAGATTCTTAATTTAGATCAATCGGCAGTTAGTATCAATAAATCTTTTCATAACGAATTTATACGCCCACTGAATTACGAGCAAAGAGAACATATTATGTTTATTTAACCACTTCACACGCCTGAGTGTTGTCCTAGAGCTTTTGTTGGCTATGAATGAATTGAATAATGTGACTGTGATGTTGAATGATGTGAATGACAATATAATGACCGTATCCATGAGTATATCACTAAGGGGGCTTGAAGGATATAGATTAGGTAAGGGTTCCTCAGGTGTTAGGCAAGTTACAAAGATGATATAACTACAATGGCACGGCAGCATTATTATGGTCAAGGTTTCTGAAATACTAATCGAAGATTGACCTTTACGATGAATATTGTTCCTATTTGTTCTCTGATCCGCGGGCCCGAGTGTGGGAAAATCACGCTTATTATTATTATACACTATAAATAAACACCCCCCCCTTCCTCCCTTACATCGTGTTCCTCAGTGTTAAGGGTCGTGACCTTTACGGAGAACTTTTCTTAGGTCTATGTTCCACCATTCTTTCCTTTCCTCTGCGCAGTGGATAGCGACATTGATGCTGGAATCCAATGTCGTCTTAATTTGATTGGACCAGCGCATGGGACTACGCCTCCTAGCCCTCTTTCCTTCCACTTTGCCGATGTTGAGTAGTTACTAATATACACTTAAAGATTAAAAGTGATGATTTTTATGATGATGATGATGATTACCTCGAAAAATACCCTACGCTTACTTCTATTTGACTCAATACAGAAAAGAACCGTTCAGCTCATTGGCAGTCTTTGTTCCACGGATAGTTAGTTCCACCTTCCTATCTACGGGCTGATTTGGTCATTCTGTATTTTGGTTTTCTATTTACCGTATGTTCCATGGGGAAACGCTTTGGGAATTTGTTCGAAATTATCTCTTATTGTTCTTTAGTCATTACACTAAATTCTACCTGAGCAAAGTTCAATGTATCTACTTAGAAATACTGTATTTTTTCATATTTTTCGAGAATTCATTTTTAGAGCGTCGTGACGTTTCTTGCTGCAAACCAGGTTTGAAAAGAGTATTGCGGTTTTAGGTGTGTCCTTGGCATTTTCAATATTTGTAAGGAATGGTCACCACACGTAAAATACCAACTTAAAACCCCTTTAGCTATAATAGGTATTAACTGTTTATTTAAGACCTCATCGAGTATCACGTGCACTCAAAATTGCTTTCAAATGGAATGCTGCCTTTATCAAACAAATAAAATGGTATGCTTTCACACGCTTGTTTAAGACGTGAATATAGTGTATAGTATGCATTGTTCGGTATAATGAGCTGTAAACAAGCTACTGATAGTGAAATTAGGCCTCATTGCTTCATTGCTTACTTCATCAATAAAATAGAACGACCTTGTTTGTAGATACGCATTTTATGTTTCGCTTACGTATTTATAAGTATGTTATAGTGATCGAACCACTGAGTTTCTCCCCGGATCTTCTCAGTGGATCGCGATTCCGACCCGGTGGTAGATTCTGCGAAGCACTGCTCTTGCTAGGGCTGGTGTTAGCAACGTCCCCAGGTTAGAGCCCAGAGAACTCACTTACTCGTTAGATTACGCTCACATAGCCTCTCAAGGCTACCTGGATAGGTTAGGAAAAAAAGAAGGAGAAAAAGTAATCGAAAGCCAAACAACTGTCAATATCGAAGGTATTGGCGGGTGCATAAAATTTAATTTACTCCCCTGAGCCACGAGGTCAAACCTACTTTTTTTTCATTGCCCATTGTAGGCAGACGAGCATACAGCTCACCTGATGGTGAGTGGTTACCGTCGCCCATGGACTTCAGCAATGCCAGGGGCAGAGCCAAGCCGCTGCCTACTTTTGAGTACTCTCCACAAGCCTCGTTTGAAGAAAGACAAGTCGTAGCGCTCGGGAAACACCGTGGAGGGGAGCTCATTCCATAGCCGGATGGTACGTGGCAAAAAAGACCTCTGGAAACGCACTGTGGATGACCGCAGTGGCTCCAGGTAGTATGGATATACTTTACTCCGGTGGCGGGTGGTGCGATAGCAAAAACGAGATAATGGAATCATCTCAAATAATTCCTCGGAGCACTCTCCATGGAACATACGGTACATAGAGAAGCGAAGTCCCTCCGCAGACACAGATGTTCCAAACGATCTGTCTTACTGCTAGTGTACGACGTGCCTTAAATCCACTAAATGGGTGACATCCTGTTTGAATAGCAGTTCATAGGAGAGCACTTTCAAAGGTTCATTATCATGCTTCCTTTGATAGACTGTCTGAAAGAAATTACAAAGAGTAGGTTTGATGGCTTGTAGCTTACTTGTCAAGTTTTCATACTCTCTTCGAGTACGTGTTCTGCGTATGTTTGCTTTAGTTGAAAGCTGCTGTACTGACTGCTGTATCCAATATATATTTTTTATTTATTGCGTAGATGGATGTACATACTCACAGCCTACCTGGTGTTAAGTGGTTATTGGAGCCCATAGACATCTATAACGTAAATGCCGCCACCCACCTTGAGATAAGAGTTCTAAGGTCTCAGTATAGTTACAACAGCTGCCCCACCCTTCAAACCAAAACGCATTACTGCTTCACGGCAGAAATAGGCAGGGTGATGGTACCTAGCCGTGCGGACTTACAAGAGGTCCTACTGCCGTCATTATACATCATTATACACGCTAAGTAACAATCAGCCTCGCATAGATTAAAACGATTAAATTGATAAGTCTAACAAAAAGATTAAATGGGCCATCTTGTTATACGTGCTTTTTGACTTATCTGTACGTTGCTGAGAACAATTTTATTATCATTTAAGTACATTCTTTTTGATAACGAAGTGTACCACGCTTGTGCCAGAATCCCATCAATGCACCGTTGCTTAGGAATATAACGAATAGCCGAGTCTAATAGAATTAGTAATATAGTTATACAGTAGTCTGAACACCTATTTATTGTCTGGTGATTTCAGTGTAGAGCCGTACCAATAACGCAGATGTATTTTCAGGAACAATTTCCGAGATCTACTTCATTGAAACTTGTACCATAAAAGTGCCCGAAATAAGTATGTACTTCACTGGTTTTTTTTTTTGGAAAAGTTAATGCAAAAAAGAGTAATGTAAAAAATCTATTCAAGATCCTGGTCGAAAGATAATCATACAAACGATCTTCAAGCTTTTATGATATCCGCTACACTCAATGGGATAAGATACGAACTGTATGGGATGATAAGATAAAACATTTAACATGTTACTATGTCATTTTATTTTTTACTGGTGATAGAGTATATTTTGAATAGAATTGGACGACTAATGCTAAGTAATCGACCGGACACTTGAGCTTGAGGCCGTGTAGACGAGCTCACGGGGCTTAGCCTATGCGCTGTCTGTTGTTTTGGTACTTTTTTCCCTTACCTAACCCTGCCTACCTAACCTACCTAAGGTCTTGAGAGACCATATCAGCCTAGCCGGGCAAGTAGGTGAGCTCATGGGGCTCAAACCTGATGTTGTTGCTAACACGAACCCTAGCAAGAGCCGTGCTTCGCAGAATCTACTACCGGATCGGAAATCGACCCACTAAGAAGATCCGGCGAGAAACTCAGTGGGCTGTGGCTGTGGGCTAATTTACTCGCCGAGCCCTTCGTCGCAAGCGACGGGTTCGACGAGAACGATGACCGGTGTTTGGGATACCTAGAAGCACCGTTAGTGGATTGGGAAGATCCGAAATGACGTGCTTTGGGCGACGTCGGCTGTTTACCATTCGGTCCACAGGACCGGGAATGTAGTTATCGGCGGCCACGATAAGAAGGTTCTCGTATCATGCCGCTTTCTCGAAATGGCACACTGATGCCGACCGTAGATACTTACTGAAGTACTCTAAGGTCCAGATCGTCGTGGAGGTCGATGTTCCTAACGAACCGCGGGGCTCTGACGGCTATCCTACAAAAACGGGATTGAATGATTTGAAGGGGTTTCAAGTTAGTGCGGGCCGCGTGAGCGAACACTACACTTGCATGACGGGGCGTATGCAAGTTTTGTAGAGTGTCACCTTATTTCTAAGGGACAATATTTTGGCACCTCTGTGGAACATTAAACGATTTTTTCAAACGATTATGATTTTAAATACGGAATATAATATGAACATTTTCATATTTTAATTAAAATATTTAAATAATTGATAAGCATTATTTAATATGAACACGCACTTATTCGAATACTATTAGGGAAACAAGAGAGAAGTCAAGTAAAGAGCGAGACAGCTATATTTGAGAACGACATAATATGTCGTATGCGCTTAGAAATTAGTTTCATATATGATCTAATCTCCTTCCGTGGGGGTCGGAAGCGACTCAGGTATTTCTTGAAGAATGGACAGCAAAGTTCTCAGAGTATTGTACCAACGTACTGCTAATTGCTATCATTTACCGTCATTTACTGTTGGTGAAGCGTACGCCTACGTTGTGACTATTTCTGCTGCGAATCAATATTGTGTTTTGGTGTCATAGGTGAGGGGCAGTATTTATTCAATATGATTGAGTTTGACCCCGTGTCTGATAATCGGGGTTAGCAATCGCGTTTTACAATTTCAATACGAACTTTACTTCAATTGACAACAACCTCAACCAGCATTCGTTAGTAATTTAATCATTATCTTATTTATCTAAATAAGTATATAGATCTTCAAAGTTTTTAATGCAATGTGAATTAAGTGTGTGCAACTGACGTATGCAGTGTGCTCAGTGCGAGTTTTAAACGTTCTCGATAGCGTAAAAGTTAACTTAAATTTGTATGGAATTTGGAGCGTTTGCCTGCGTTTGCCGCTAGGGGCGCTGTTCCAACTGCATACAAATTTGAGTTAACTTTTACTCTATCCAGAACGTTAAAAAACTCGCACTAAGCACATAGATAATAGCAGTTGTACAGCCCCTAAGGCTACCAACGATTAGGTCGGGGGGTTAACAATAGCCAGTGTTAAAAACGTTGTCAATGTTGGACCTGTTCGTTTGCATGCGTACTACATATACATATTCCCAAGCGATATCAGTGACATCATACATCTAAAATATATCTTTGAAACGAGTGGTAACCTAGCTATCTTATCTCTGAGATAATTATAGTACCTAGTACAATATCTAGGGTAACAAAGATATAATATTAACGTAAGTTTAAAACGATATTAATTTGTAAATCAGTACTTGCCGTTCTTGTTGTTGTCTTTAGAGGCAAAGTATATGACCCAAGGTTGGACATCGATGCTCGTGAACATCACCGAGGAGCACAGTAGCTGTCCACAACATAATCACCGTATTCTTCATTTTAGTGTTTGCCGATTTTGTAAGTCGTCACACAGGACGCCGACTGACACCTGATTTTGAATACAATGTAGTATATTGCGGATGGCATCGTGAATTGAAGCGTTGAGAGTACAGCGTATTTGGTCCGAACAACGCATTAGACTTCTGCCTCTGGGTCTTCTTACGCATACCCTTCTACCAGCAGCTTTATTAAATAGTCACCGCTTTTTCTGGCGATGTATCATCCTCACATCCGAAGTAGAGTTCATCCATACTACCTGGAGCCACTGCGGTCATCCACAGTGCGTTTCCAGAGATCTTTTTTGCCACGTACCATACGTCTATGGAATGAGCTCCCCTCCACGGTGTTTCCGGAGCGCTATGACATGTCCTTTTTCAAACGAGGCTTGTGGAGAGTACTAAGCGGTAGGCAGCGACTTGGCTCTGCCCCTGCCATTGCTGAAGTCCATGGGCGACGGTAACCGCTTACCATCAAGTGGGCCGTGTGCTCGTCTGCCTACAAGGGCAATAAAAAATAAAAAGAATAGGGCTGGCGCAGGATAATCCAGGAGAAAGCTATTAAGTCTCTTTCCGTGTCAGGTATGATTGGACTGGATACCCTAAACCACAGGTGAAAGTTGCATTTACTCGTACATACAGTTCTTTATTACAGAATACAGTCAATAATCCCTTGGCACTACGGCAAATGACACTTCGTCCCGCAACAGTATGCGCGGGCGGGAGTGCGCCGCCACCACCACTTATTCGCGGCGTTAAGGACCCGTAGAGCTAGGAACTGTCCAACGACCACGGCAATTGCGCCTATAACGAATTTCTGTCCGAAATCCAGGATGCTGAGGTGTTTGCCAATAGTTGGGGAATACTTTTGTCTAAAATAATTATTTTTAACATAATAATAATACTTAATAATGTGTAAATAATGTTTTTTGTGTTAACGAGTTAAGCGTTTTGGTGCAAACTTTAAGCCTGACTTTGTATTGAATTGAATAAATAAATATACAAATAAAGTAGGCCACGGCTCTCAGCATTGAGGATTATCGAAGCCAGGAAAAGAAGTATTTTGCAGTCGCCCAGTCGCCAGTAAAATGATCAAAATTCGATCGATACGATATTTACTCGTTCATTCAAGTAAATTAACTTAGTAAAATATTAATTAATTCATACATTTTATAAATACGGCATTGGGTTTTTTGTTTTCAGTTTGCGATAATATTCTTATCATTGAGTTTTCCGAGATCTATTTTGGTGCGTTTTGCGGTCGATATGAACGTGGACCGTTAAAAACGCGGGTTCAACGACTGCGCCCTTGAATCATGACTTTGGGGATTAATATAAATATACAGAAGAAACGTTTTTAGTCATTCCTAGCCAACGTGCCGCTAACGATTGAAAAGAGCGCGTAGTCCAGATTTTTTTAAAGGATATATTTGTAGATGGATGTACAAGCTCACAGCCTACCTGGTGTTAAGTGGTTATCGGAGCCCATAGACATCTACAACGTAACTGCCGCCACCCACCTTGAGATATAAGTCCTAAGGTCTTAAGTATAGTTACAACGGCTGCCCCACCCTTGAAACCGAAACGCATTTCTGCTTCACGGCAGAAATAGGCAGGTTGGTGGCTGAGAAGAGCAGGTGGGTTTTGTCTATGGATTGGTTCGCTCGTCGAACACGATCTACATGCTATTTAAGACAGGGAGGCACGAAAATTTTTTCGTGTAGCCCCTATGTTAATGTAATTAAATGGGCAATCGAATTCAAAATATAATAGATTTTTGAACCAACCGGAGTCACTGAGGAAGCTTAAAGTATTGTATTTCTTAATAGTCGTATTTAGCTGAGGGGGCGAGCCCACGGTGCGCCTTATTTTAAATAGTTACCTGAGCCCATAGATATGGACAACGTAAAGACCGCCCCCCATTTTGAGACACGAGTACCTACTCTAAGTTTGATAGTACAACAGCTATCCTAATCTTCGAACTGAAACGAATTACTGCTTCAAGGCAGTAATTAACAGGGTGATAGCTACCCGTGAGGGCCCACAAGAGTCTTTTTCACCAGTAAGGTACTAATTGGCAGTAGGCAATGCACTTTGCCGTGATTTTTTCAAACACGTGCTGTGGAAAGCATACCTAGTTAGAACGCCGCTTTTTTCCTGTCAGAAAGGGAAAGAAGAGATCGCGAATGGAATTTTCAGCAGATACAAAACAAAAGTTTCCTACTTGACACAGGATTAAATCCGGACGGCATTCGACGTAAGATTGAAGTCTCAAATGCAATGTAATAGCTATCAATATTGAACTCTTGACCATGTATACAAGTGAAGCCACGTCGCCACCTCGATAATACCAAAATACATTTAAAAGTACATTGACTTGACTAAATGTATCCGCAAATAGTTCGAGCGTGACGATTGACATGTTGACGTTGTGAAAAACGTGTCCAATGTAGACGACGAACAAAAGTGTTTCGTAACACCGTGCCAGCCAGTAGCCACCGAGCAGAGCAGTCCCTCTCTGATCATTCACACAATAACATATACTCTAACTGAACAATGTGAGAATAATATAAGTGCAGTGAATTTTAACTATAATATTTAAAATATTGTGAATTTACGCGCGAAATACTAACGCGTGGTCGCCATTTTTAATTTTGCAACAGTCAAGAACAGGTGCGCGGTTAATATTTCATTCATTAAGTTTATTGGACGGGATTAATGTTGTTGTATGTGCAGCGAGATTTGCAGGATATCATACAGTACTTGGAAAACGATTTTATTACATTATCATTAAGTTGATTTGTATGAAAATTGAAGTCACGGTTGATTAGTGTCCGATTAAAAATGAACGTGGAAGAAATAGGTACACATTATTGCTACGTGCACGTAAGATATCTGTGCATTTAGATATACCTACTTAGGTACTGTTTAGCTCGCGTGGGTACATATTCACATCAGAAGCCATTACAGGTCATATTTTACAGTAAACCACAAGCTGCCGCATTATTGTACCTAAAGATTGCATAGTAAAATTGTACATTCGTATCGTTCGCGTTAGAAAACCGTAACAATTGTCATTTTCGTTTGACCTTCAATAATAATGATATTCATTCAAATATATATTTGTTATGATAGTATCAAGGCGAATTTCATGAAGTGCTTACAGGATAATTTTGACAAGTGTCTTTTTAATTTAAAATACTTTGCTTGTGGTATCGTTGCGATGAAAATCTAATAACGAATATCTAGAATATGCATTTGTTGTCGAGTCACAGATAGAGAGTTGGCGGATGCGTACATACGGTAGGTACAGAAATCTACTAAACACATGAATATCACTCCAACAACTTCAATAAATCTGACAACTTCTTGTATAAAAGGCTCTAGCAAAACTGAAAACTTTATTTTACAGCGAAGTCACCCGCTTCATGGAAACATACAAAAGTTCACTACAACAAAGACAAAGAAAGTACCTACGGCATTTGCAATACTGAACTTTCATTAACAAAATTTTGATGATGAAAAATAGTGACAACATTATTTTAGCTATACGAAATTTGAAACTGTTTTATTCTTCGAACAATAATGTCTCTAAAGACGTTTTATATTAAATAAGTAGTCCTTTTATACGAGTAATTATACTGAATTCTCTAAAGAATCAAGTAAGCTAAATCAATAAAGAATGTTCTAGACGCATGAAGGTCATTGAGCATTACCTGTGGATTAGTACCGTGTAGCTTTTAACTACACACACAATATACTTAAAATATTACCTAGTCTTAGTGATATTGCATATACATACGTCTAAAACACACAGATGATTTCGCTTGCAAAGCATTCTCGTTATTACTTCCTGACCTTCCTTTTTCAACGTGATGCCGCTTAATAAGCAAGTATTCATCATCATCATCATCATCATCATCATCATCATCATCATAATCGGTTGCTCTTGGCAGAGCAGTCGTGGTCATGTGGAATTCTTGCTCATTAAAGCCTTGACAGATGCTTTCCACAGTTTGCGAACCGAGGCCCGGCGCACACACTCGTTAAGTGGGGTTTCAGTAAGGTCTTTCACCTGATCAGTCCAACGTATGGGGATTCGTCCACGAGATCTCTTACCATTGACCCTACCCTGAACAACAAGATTCTCGATAGACTCTGCTGGCCGACGCGATACGTGTCCAAAATATTAAAGCAAGTATTATGAAGCGGCAAATAATTTTTCGTCCAATTTGAATTCATTTGCCGATGCCGTATGCACTCGTCATAAATTTGACGGTATTTATAACACAGCTTGTTTACTTTCTACAAGTCATGTTCTTGAGAGTTAGTTCTTTGACTTTGATACTTACGACGCAAATAGCTTACACGAGCCGTACACGCGTTACTAATTCGTGTGAACTAAATATAAACTGTAACCTACATTCGAGATTTGTTATTTATCATAAAATTAATAAATTCGTAAATGACTATTCTTGTTACAAAGCGCAGCGTAAAAGCGTACTTATGTATTATGGTCCTAACTTTTTACGTATTGTAGTAGGTGCATACGATTCATCATCATCATCATCATTTCAGCCTATCGCCGTCCACTGCTGAACATAGGCCTCTCCAATAGATTTCCAGTGCGACCGGTTCATACGATTAACAAAACATATTTACGTTTTTATTAATTTTTATTTGTATTTATTTCGTTTATTTTATAAGAATTCTTATGTGCTGATCGCGAAAACTTCGGAGTGCTTGAAATCTCTAAAAGAAAATCAAAACAATTAGATTGAGGTGCTCAGACGCATGTCGTAGTTTGTGTTAATATCCGGATATTAAATGAAGCCCGTTGCCAGAAGCTATTGCATAGAAGAACACGTGCCACTAGTCAGGGACAACTAAATCCTTAAACCACCGGATACTTGTGACGATTCGTAAATAAATCGATAATAACATACGTAAATAAAACACATATTATACACGCGAACAACACATTTCAAAATGATAGTTATTGATCGATCGTAGTGTTATCTGTGATATCTATTGCACAGACTGTAGCAGCCGGTTGCGGTCGTCGCGTCGGTCATATAAATATACAAAAATTAATTACACTAGAATAATGTAATAGACACGGATCAGAAATTGAACTATAAAAATATTTATTCTGTTGATAATTTTTAACGAGCTTCTTGGACGGAGAAACAACAAATATTGCCTACGTTACTGGTGGTAGGACCTCTTGTGAGTCCGCACGGGTAGGTACCACCGCCCTGTCTATTTCTGCCGTGAAGCAGTAATGCGTTTCGGTTTGAAGGGTGGGGTAGCCGTTGTAACTATACTGAGACCTTAGAACTTATATCTCAAGGTGGGTGGCGCATTTACGTTGTAGATGTCTATGGGCTTCAGTAACCACTTAACACCAGGTGGGCTGTGAGCTCGTCCACCAATATAAGCAATAAATAAATAAAAACGTTTCGACCAAAGACTGCATTTTTATTTTTTGTAAATATCTTCAATGTTCAGACACGCTTCCGTCACTTTCATAATTATATAGATTGATATCGTTATAAAAGCTATCGGCTTACTGGCTGCAAATCTCGTCACATAACAACATGATTACTATCGCGGGTTAAGTGTTTGCATGAAGGTGGATATTTGACAACCACGAACGTGAATGGTGCAGTGAAAGGTGATTAAAAACTTTTTGGTGAAATAATGTCCATCAGGGGTGTCCAGGACGGCTCCAGATCACCGCTGATCATCACCGATTCGTTCTTCGATGATGGCGGTAAGTCTATTGAAGACGAGTCTTCGGAAAAAAGAGTAATTTAACTTTAATTACACAATATGTAAATGGGGCATTATGTTTACATGCAGTGAAAATCTAAGGGCCTAACGAATTTGGATATTTTGGTTATTACGCGACATTTAATATTTGTAATCAAAAGTCCGTTTTATTTGGTATTAGTATCAATAATCCCACAAACACAGCCCACTGAGTTTCTCGCCGGATCTTCTCAGTGGCTCGCGTTTCCGATCCGGTGGTAGATTCTGCGAAGTACTGCTCTTGCTAGGGTTAGTGTTAGCCACCACGCCAGGTTTGTGCCCCGTGAGCTCACCTACTTGTTAAGGTTACGCTGAAATGGTCTCTCAAGACCATCAGCTTAAATAGGTTAAAAAATATCAACAGTTTGATGTTTTTAATTGAACATCAATTATGTTTACCACGTTTAAATGGCTGAAGAAGATTTTTTGTCATTATATGTTTTCCAAATTTTAAACTTCAAATGGCTCTCCGGTCTAGTTGCAATTTTTTTTTATTTTTTTTTATTGCTTAGATGGGTGGACGATCTCACAGCCCACCTAGTGTTAAGTGCTGTATACGAAACGAAAAATTATATTAGACTGTGTTCCCGTGCTTCTTATGCGTTTTTAAACATCTTTCATGTAATTATTTGTTGGTATTACCTTGATCTGTACGTTTGTAGTTTCTTTCTTGCAATTTTTCAATTGACGAGCGCGACAACCTGATGATGAAGGGTCACCGTCGCTCACGGTCATTGGCGATGAGAACCGAGGTCTTTTTAAAACCTCCTTTGAAGAAAGGAAATGTCCTAGCGTCTACAGCGTGAAGGGAAGTTCATTTAAGTTTTTCACAGCACCCCCACGGGAATACGTATTTACAACACAATTGTTGATAACCTGATGATGGTCACCGTCGCTCACGGTCATTGGCGATGAGAACCGAGGTCTCTTTAAAACCTCCTTTGAAGAAAGGGAATGTCCTAGCGTCTACAGCGTGAAGGGAAGTTCATTCAAGTTTTTCACATGGGAATACGTTATTACAATACACAGAAAGAAGAACACTGAAGTATCTCTGTAATTCCTGAGGTTCCAAACGATACATGAAACTGAATGAGCGTATTTTAACTTTTCTGTTCACACCCATTTTCGGATCTCTAACTGATTGTTATCGTTGGAGACTAGGAACATCAGATAACAGAATAAATGCAAGCAGCAAAACGTGCTGGATTTTTTTTGTTCTACCACGAAGCAGCGGTTTGAAGGGTGGGGCAGCCGTCGTAACTATACTAGAGCTTTAGAACTTACATCTCAAAGTGGGTGGCGCATTTACATTGTATATGGCTATGGGCTACAGTAACCACTTAACATCAGGTGGGCTGATAGATCGTCCACCCATCCAAGCAATAAAAAAAAGAACTTCTACTTGTATTAAAATATTTGCACAATATTACTATTTCTGTTAGATGTCGTATTGCTGCCGCAGTCACATTTGTGGAAAATACAAAAACCATTAAAATTATCGAAGTCAATTGAAGAAAAAAAAAATACAAAAAGACTCCTTCGAGCCGGATTTGAACCAGCGACCTATGGATGTCAGCATTCAGTCTCTACCTCTACAGTCCACCGCTCTACCAACTGAGCTATCGAAGGCACACATGAAGTGCTGAAATTTAAGAGCACATTCGTTTTGAAGCGAAGAACAAATAATAATTAAGATTTATTGAATTTTCATCAATTTCACAATCACTACATATTTGGAGAGCGGTGGTAATCTTCAACACTATTTCTCTAACACCTACATTCGCACTACGTATTATTAAGACGTTCTGGATTCAAACTTCAAACCGACGCGACGACCCAAGTATATGTCATCGTTGTCAAATAGCACTGAATATGATTCTAGAATAATCGCCCCGACACGTGGGGCTTTTGAAATTTGGTAGAGGTAATAATATGTTTTTTAAACTTAAAATACTTGTAAATATTAATACGTGAAGCAAAAAGTTTGTACCCCTTTTTACGAAAATTGCACGGGCGGAGAAGTATGAAATTTCCCACGCTTATAGAGAATATAGAGAAGGAGTGCAGAATGTTAATTTGTTTTTTAAATTATGCATAAATAATACACACACTACCATGTATTTAACACACACGCGAATGCATACTATTTGTTTATTGTCAAACTTTTCTTATTGCTTATAATCTGTGGTCTAATTGAGAATAGATTAAATATTGTTTGTCTTTATTAATACATAATAACATTTGTCTAAAGTGTAGTCTTGGCGAAATCTGTTGTTGTAGAAGCATAATAGTCTTTGACAATAGAATAATAACAGTGTAAAAACTTTTAATTTCAATTAATTTTAGTCGAATTTCGACTACTGCGGGACCACTAGTACTTGTAAATACAATACAATAATAACGTATAAATGTGTACGAGTAAGTAGACATACTTACAAATTGCACACGGTATTGTTAATAAACAGTACTTACAGTACTCACCCTTTGAGCGCGAACCGTCGATATATCGACTCTCAATTAATGCGTGTAAAGTGCGGAGCGTCGGAATACCGACTATATCCGCAGTTTTATTATAGGTCTTACGTGGTTATAGGTTACGGGTCGACGTGTCTTAGCGCGCGCATGTATAACGTTTTTAATAAGTTATTAAAATTCATAAATAACCATCTAAAATTATTTTGATTTAGCATTACATTTTTTTTAAGATACAGTGTTTTATACGGTAATTTTTTCAAAAATCTTTTAGCAATTTTTGCAAAATATGTGAAAATAAGCTCAGCACTAAAAGGGTTAAGATGTTAAAGGCTACCCACACACGTGCAGCAAGCCGTGTACGGTCAGAATATTATGGATAAGCACGACTTATTATTCTTAGTGCTTATTTACGGTAGGCAGCGGCTTGGCTCTGCCCCTGGTATTGCTGAAGTCCATGGACGACGGTAACCACTCACCATCAGGTGGGCCGTGTGCTCGTCTGCCTACAAGGGCAATATAAAAAAAGCGCGATATTTGTATCAAAATAAATACAAAAATAATAGGTATTGGTTAGACTTGTGAACGAGTTAAAGGCTCGCCTGGTGCTCCGTGGTCACCGGAGCCAATACACATCATTACGAGAATATCTCACATAACCTTGAGTCTCAACTGCATAGCTTAACGCGGCTTAACGAGTTCCATAGTTCGAAACATCATGCATTACTGCTTTGTGGCAGAATAGGGCTGGGTGCAACTTCCAGTGCGTGTCTCACAAGAAGACCTACAAACCAATTAGTAATTATTTACGTATGTTGTAAATATGTTGTATTTTGTCCTATTACTACGATTGCCATCAATAGTGCTTTTCTGCGGGCGGCCTTAGTTAATACAACCGTTCCATGACACGGATTAAGTAAATTGATAATAATAAATCAATACGCTAATTATGTTGCGACTTGAAACACGTTTATAGTCACATTGTTTACACTTGAGCTTCTAGCGATTCGATGCGGAGAACGAACGAGGGGCGCTGGAAAACACAAAAACAATATGGGGTCAGTCAGTGTACGGCCGTGAGTGCGACCGACGCCACGCGCATTTTTCGCATCGGCAGCCATCGGCACAAGTTCGCGACGCCATTAAAAAATGGCGTAATTAAATTACGAATTGGCATTACTTAAAATATTAGTTACGTGTACTTATGGATTGTTTGTAAGGATATATAAAATTACAGTGCATATTAAAATGACGGTTTGTCTAGATTCGTTTTTACATTCGAAGTGACGCGTTACTATTAAGTTTAACTGCACAGCTGTTTCGGAATGTTTTCATGGAAAGAATTAATTCGCATTCAGATTAATTTTTTGAATATGTTAATAATCTTACTCCAATGAATTTTGTAACTAAATAGGATTTTGTTTTTAAGTTAGGTTTAAAATTCTTTCGAAATGTTTTTCTGAAATAATTAGTTATTTGTGAAAGTGAGTACCTTGAGAACATTAAATTAACTGAAGGAACATATCTCGTGATAGTGTAAAGCTGGCTTCTAATTAATGTACACGTTATTTTGTTTTTGACATTTTCCTGTAACCTAAATACCTACTATACGGAGTTAAAGTTAAGATTATTCATAAACTTAGTATTCAAATGTAAAAAATGAGCAACAGAAAACTCTAGGCCCAAAATTAGAAATTTATTCCCATTTTAAAGCCTGCTGGCACCATGAGATCAAAATTACTTCCAAGAGGATTATAATAATAATATGAATAATTGAATTGTTTTTTACCGGTCTTGTTTTGAAATATCTGTTCAACATAAACTTTTCTCACTATAGGTATCTTAACTCTCTGAGAGTTCCTCCTGCGAGAAAATTAAACTATCCCACTTGCAAAATGCACTGCGTGACATACGATACACTGTTAATGTCAACTTGATTTTACAGCAAAAACGATAATTTCCATAAAAAAGTCGTCGAATCCGTTGTCTGTCCGAACTTAGTGAAACCGTTCCCCTACTCAAAGTAAAACCGGAAACTAATTATAGTCAAAACGTGGACCTCGAGATGGAATTGAGCTTAGACGAGTTTGTGTTGAACCAGAATTGATCCAGTTTTGCTCGTTCAAAATCAGTAATGAAAGCGTGACCACCGAAAACAAATAAACGAAAAATTATATGGGACGTCGTAATGTACCGATAAAAAAAATTTGAGAGCCTCTGGCGCAGCTCTCAGTTCTTGATAACGCTATTTGTTTTAGAGAATTCGATGTATCATCACATTGTATTGAAAATTCCTAAGTAAAGTACCTACTCGCCGGTCAGCGGTGTTGTGCGATCTCCCGTACAAGTTTAGGTTTTAATCAGATTGTGTGTTTATCTAATATATATTTATTAATTGACTAATTATTTAAGAAAAATGTAAATTCTACACGAACAAGTATACTGGAACTGCTGTTGGACTTGACTAACGAGTAGTCTGCTATTGACATGAATGGTGATTTTATTTCAATCAGTTAATATTTTTCTTGTCTGCACTAGATTCTTAATTTTTTTGCAAACAATCTCTATGAAGATAGAGGAGTCCCCGTCATCATTTTATTATTAGCAACGTGAAAGCCCTGCAATTTTCAAACAACCTTTCGATGTCAAATAATGCTGTAATATTAACTTACAAATTACTCTACCATTATCAGAAACGATCAATTGAATTGAGTAAAATCAAAAATATGGTTCACCAATCACATTTAAACTTTGAATAGTTACTCTCTAAAGTGAAATTTGCGACAGTCAACTAATCTGTGATTAACTAACAATAAAATACGATGTACGTTTGGCTTTACGGAAGGTTTAATTTACCACAAAACTCAACAACGGTGCTCTATGACAAAACAATCTAAGCACCGTTTACATTAACCAAAATGACCAATCAAAAACATGCTTTATGTCATTGAATCAAAAGACGAAATACCCTTACCATTTAAATGTCACATAAGTTTCATTAAATACGTTCAGCGCCAACGATGTCTAGACGTTATCGATCAGGTATCATTGGAATTCTCCAAAGTTAGGCTAAAGTTACATCGCACCATTTTCGCTAAATCTTTTTTTATTATTGCTTAGATGAGTGGACGAGCTCACAGACCACCTGATGTTAAGTGGTTACTGGAGCCCATAGACATCTACAACGTAAATGCGCCACCCACCTTGAGACATAAGTTCTAAGGTCTCAAGTATAGTTACAACGGCTGCCCCACCCTTCAAACCGAAACGCATTACTGCTTCACGGCAGAAATAGGCAGGGTGGTGGTACCTACCCGTGCGGACTCACAAGAGGTCCTACCACCAGTGATTATATCACTCTAAATGATAAATCATGCTAAATGCGCTGGTATGGACATAGCAACCGTGTCTCCCTGACGTTACGTCAAAGGGTAATTTTGACAATTACCTTATTCTTTAAAGAAATGCATAAGTGCCTCACAGAAGTGAACGCTAAATTTCGTTTACCAAAACACAAGCTACTAAAACTCTAACAAAATATAAATTATGCTATTTATTTTTGATAATTGACCCGGTTTTTTAATATGTATAATCGGCATCCGTTTTATAGCACATAAATACGGTCTGTATCTGATCTAGCTATCTCACATGCTGTGGATAGAATTAATTAAGTGTGTGAATAGTGTAGCTATATGATTTTTAACTTCAAGTTACGAAACTATGCGATTGTCTGAAAAACAGAAGGCATACTGTTCATGGGTCGATTTATAGGGGCTTTTGCGGTAGCTTTGTATGTATAGCCAGTATATACAAATTTGAGTTAACTTTTACGCTATCGAGAACGTTAAAAAACCTGAAGCACACAGACCATTCAAACGAGATATACTTTCTCTCTTGGTTCTTACATATGAGTCGACTATTATCAAAGCCGGCAATCTGACTTTTGGACAATGATTGGTAAATCAGAAAAACGAATTATTGACTTTGTATTCCATTGGCAGTCACAAAACTCTTCGGAACGACATCTTAGATAAATAACAGGTTAACTATTAACCTTTATTTAATGCAGGTTTTGAACCGTATTCTTTGAAGGAGACGATTATATTCANACATATGAGTCGACTATTATCAAAGCCGGCAATCTGACTTTTGGACAATGATTGGTAAATCAGAAAAACGAATTATTGACTTTGTATTCCATTGGCAGTCACAAAACTCTTCGGAACGACATCTTAGATAAATAACAGGTTAACTATTAACCTTTATTTAATGCAGGTTTTGAACCGTATTCTTTGAAGGAGACGATTATGTTCAAATCAATCTGTATTGAAATATCAATAAAAAAATTTTGTCCAAATGCACAGATTGCCACCTTTGATAATAGACGACTCATATATTACATACTTCGTCCACACGAGAATGCTCCAGCAGTCGAATGTGTGACGTACACCGCACATACACCTGTAATCTAAATGGTATATGTATATTATATAATGTATTATTTTATTTATATCAAAATACAGTTTAGCTTAGTAAAAGTATAGCACAAATTGAGTTACTCTTATAAAGAGAAACAACATTTAAAGCTATTGCTTCACCACTGTTTTTATATCTTTTTATATTTTAATATTTCAAAAATGCTTTTATAATACTAATGTTCCTTCTAATGTTCTAATGTTTCAATATTCCAAAATCTATTTATGTCATCTTTATAACACCTCTTTTAAGATTAATCGTATAGAGGTTACATGTATAAAAAAATAATTAATTGGAAAATCACACACGGTCATCCGACCCCAAATTAGGATTCCCTGTGTCACGAGTACCAGAGACTGACATACATACTTAAATACGTTTAAACATAGATGTATATAATAACATAATATATAACTAGCCTTACCGGTCCGCTTCGCTGGGCATTTAAAATTAACATTATCATTTCTCACCCCCACAAGGATACTTCCTTATCACTTTTTATTATTATTCTCATTATCCTCTCGCAGGTCTGCTGGAAGAGATTTCTCAAAGAAATAAGCAGTGCCTTTGTACATAATTTTCCTATTACTCTGTACTGTGTCTTCCCCCGCAACTAGTGTATTGAGTCCAACACTCATATAAATATTAGCCTATCCATTAAGTACATGTATTTTCTACATGGATACCAAGTTTCAAGTCAATCGGATGCATGGTTCAGTAGTTATACCGGAACATTCGTAAAAACCACTGTAGATTTATATATTAGTATAGAAGTATAGATAAATAATTTTTACTGGTGGTAGGACCTCTTGTGAGTCCGCACGGGTGGGTACCACCGCCCCGCCTGTTTCTGCCGTGATGCAGTGATGCGTTTCGGTTTGAAGGGTGGGGCAGCCGTTGTGACTATACTGAGACCTTAGAACTATACCTCAAGGTGTGTGGCGCATTTACGTTGTAGATGTCTATGGGCTCCAGTAACCACTTAACACCAGGTGGGCTGTGAGCTCGTCCACACACCTAAGCAATAAAAAAAAAAAACAGTCGGCAAAAAACAAACAAATTTTTTTACATGAATTTTTGCCCGATGTGGGAATCGAATACACGACCCTCGTCGCGTCAGAGTCGCTGACTACCGCACAACCGAGTCAGTCGAGATCATATTCGTTGAAGACACATTCTTCGTCTGCCAACTCAAGGTTTGTTTGTTTGAAGACATTTCATTGGCACTAGCAGACTAGCTCAGGGTGCGCTGTCCCTAACCCATTACCAGTGTCCTTAGACATAACCAGTCTGATAATTACGATGACGTCACTTGCTTAGTCGTTCCTTTGTGGCCATTGTTTGCCATCCAAATAAGCGGCTGTGAGGTCGAACGCCCACCATGTTTACTGTTGCTAACTACATAGTGTCTACTTCAAGCATCGTTAATTTTCTAACATACGATGCGCGCTTCAATCGATATCCTGTATTGTTTTCTATTTGAATGGTTTTGTATTTGAGGTCAGCTTTCACAATTATGAGATTCCGTGTTTTGAGGTTCGCTTGTCACCGCCAATACCATGAGTAAATTTCAATGTTTGATCTTCTGGTAATTAAATAACTAAAAATATAGTTTTACGGTTTAATTTTGCGTTATTTTTATTGTCATTTTGTTATTTAGGTTTCAAATGTGACCACAAAATAATTTTTTTTTACCTAAGCTGATAACCTCGAGTGGTTACGCCACCTTCACCGAGCGTGTAGGTAGGCTCACGGGGCTCTAACCTGATGAAGGTGCTAACAAAAGCTCTAGCAAGAGCAGTGCTTCGCAGAATCTACCGCCGGATCTGAAATGCGACCACTAAGAAGATCCGGTGAGAAACTCAGTAGTCTGTGTCTGAGGCTTAACGAAAACTGTAAAGTATTTCAGGGGTAATGGCAATAAAAAACGCGAAATTAAATCGTAAAAGCGCTTTTAGTTATCTTTACGATTCGCGAATACCATAGACAATACGATGATAACTTTCAAATTTGTTGTTTACGATGAAAATTAGATTACTTTATTTACTTATTTACTGCTTCGGTTGATACTATATGAAATAATAGAAATATAGCTAAAAAAAACGACAGAAAATTACGAACAAGATAATATTTTAAGCCAATTCTATTACAATATAAGCTACAGTTCTCAACGCAACTAATGAATTATTACATCAGCAATATTCGCTCTATGATAACCCCCAGGAGAGACCGATACACTGTGCTCGATACAATCAAACAACAGTTTCGCTTGAAACAATAAACACGCGTGAATATATTTAAGTACCGTTGTCTCAGTGAAAGTGGCGAGAAGAACAATAAAATGTACAGTTTCGATAAAGATCTGTGGCACGTGAGGACCCCGGAGGCGCCGCAGGACAATACGGAAACGAGACGTAATTTGCTTGTGCTTTTTTTCTTATTATATATTTTTTGTTGTGGCTACTTTATTGAGTTTTTAATCGTAAGATCTCAGTAATCAGTTTATAATCTTTATATAAATGTCTGTAAATTAAGTGCATATAAAATATGATTTCATTGATAAAATCGTAAATTCTAATGTATCTATGTCGTATTTCATCATATAAATATTTTTTATCTGACAATTGAAAAATAAGGTCTCACATAGTCAAATCTTTTCTTTAATAGCGATCGCTGGATTTGAATGTCAACAAACACAAATTGATTGGCAATATCTGTACTATCGTACCACCATATAAGAAACGATTTCGAAGTCTGAATACTATGGTAATGCCCCACATTAAGTACTACTTCTAGTAGTAAGGCATCTTGTGAGCCCGCACGGGTTGGTACCACTGTCCTACTTCTATAGTGAAGCAGCCATGCGTTCCGGTTTGAAGAGTCGGATAGGCCGTAATCACATCTATGATCTGTGGCCGTAATACTATGAAATTGAGACTTAAAATCCTGTCTCTCAAAATAGGTGGCGATATTCAAGTTTTGATAGCTATGGGCTCTGCTAATCACCTGTCGTCAGATGGGTCGATTCTTCAACAGTCTAAGCCGTAAAAAAAAACAAAGATAAATCGAATCCTAAATCCACAATATAATATGTACGTCATTTCGAACCTGCAAACACACATCAATTTTCACTAGAAGTCTCGCAGTAGTCGAAATTCGACTATCATTAATTGTGTTTTATACTTCTATAATCACAAATTTCGCCAAAACTACACTATAAAAAATATTAACAAAGACAAACAATATTGAATCTGTTCTCAATTTGACAACAAACGTCAAGAACAAAAGTTTGACAATAAATTATTGTATGCATGCGTATGTGCGTCAAATACATGGTATGTAGTGTGTGTAATGTTTTCTTTATTGATTTAATATATCTTTTATGTATTACTTTAAAAATATATTAGCATTGTACACTTCTCTATATTCTCTATAAGTGTGGAAAATTTCATACTCCTCCGTCCGCGCAATTTTCGTAAAAAGGGATACAAAGTTTTTGCTTCACGTATTAATATATAGATACTGATTTTGAAACAAAGAGTGGATATTTTACAAAAGATTATACGAATTATTACGACTTGGTATCAGTTTCGTATTGTTTATATGTAAGTGCTTGTGAATCATAACACGTCTCGTTTGAATCTAATCATTCGAATTGCGTTGCACATGTTTAATTTTGTATTAATAAAGCCGTGTCCAGTTTCTGTTGTAACTACCTCTACAAAACGTTGCAAATCGATTTGCTTTTCTATTATCTATACTAATATAATAAAGCTGAAGAGTTTGTTTATTTGAACGCGCTAATCTCAGGAACTACTGGTTCGTATTTTATTATTTCAGTGTTAGATAAGTCATTTATTGAGGAAGGCTATATATAGGCTATATAACATCACGGTAAGGCCAATACAAATGGAGCACCAATGAATAATGTTTCAAAATAGGGATTTAAATAATTCCTTAACATTCTATAATTCAAAAATATTTTCACTTTCTACGTAAATGAAGAGGTGGGTAAAATTTAGCGTTATTCTAAAATAACTATTCCACGCGGACGGAGTCGCGGGCAAAAGCTAGTAGTCTATACTTAATATTATAAAGAGGAAAGATTTGTTTGTTTGTTTGTATTGAATAGGCTCCGAAACTACTGAACCGATTTGAAAAATTCATTCACTGTTTGGAAGCTACGCTATCCCTGATTGACATAGGCTGTATTTTTTTCTTAACAAAAATTATGGATTCTTACTAAAACTCTAATAATGTAACCAAAGGTGTAAAAAATTTACCTAAAATTTTTGTTAAGGACCCGAGCGAAACCGGAGCGGGCCGCTAGTAAATTATAAAAATGCAATCTCTACTTTACGAACGAGAATCAAAGAGTGAATTCTTTGACAGCCATGTAGGTCACCAGTACGTGACGCAATGATGTAATTAAGTAAGATTACTGTTACTAAGCACATGGATTGCCTAACTTTGCCTTCTTTTGTTTTTAATGTATGTTTTAGTATATTAGTTTGGGGTGATTTGAACATGTGAGACACGAAATGACAATGAGGTTGTTAAGAGAGTTTTAACTATTAATGTGGAAGGCTTTAGAGGAAGAGGTAAACCTAAAAAGAAATGGATGGATTGCGTGAAAGACGATTTGTGTAAGAGGGGAGTGAGCGAAGAAATGCTATATGATAGAGGAGTATGGAAGGAGAAAACATGTTGCATCGACCCCAGGTGACTGGGAGAAGGGCAGGAGAATGATGATGATGATGTTTTAGTACTTCAGGTCTTTTGGAAATAGACTAATTCTCAGTATCTTCGGATCTGTCTTTCCCAAATTCTACTAGATATTCCGGCGCCTCAGTAACAGAAATCGACATAATTGCTTCAATGAGCCATGTAGCGTCCGGACTCAGAAGTGTCTTACTGACAGTCGGTACTGTACCTTTTTTTTTATTATTATTATTATTATTTTTTTTGTTTTTTTTTGTTTTTTAGATGGGTGGACGAGCTCACAGCCCACCTGGTGTTAAGTGGTTACTGGAGCCCATAGACATCTAGAACGTAAATGCGCCACCCATCTTGAGATATAAGTTCTAAGGTCTCAGTAAAGTTACAACGGCTACCCCACCCTTCAAACCGAAACGCATTACTGCTTCACGGCAGAAATAGGCAGGGCGGTGGTACCTACCCGTGCGGACTCACAAGAGGTCCTACCACCAGTGATTACGCAAATTATAATTTTGCGGGTTTAACTTTTATTACACGATGTTATTCCTTCACCGTGGAAGTCAATCGTGAACATTTGTTAAGTACGTATTTCATTAGAAAAATTGGTACCCGCCTGCGGGATTCGAACACCGGTGCATCGCAACAACGAATGCACCGGACGTCTTATCCTTTAGGCCACGACGACTGTTAATTTTTTTTATTGGTTTGGTCTTCGATCAACAATAGTAACTAGATTTCGGGTCGGTGCATAAAATCCGTCTCGTCAAATAACAGCGCACTTGAAATGTGAGCTCTTATTTTGTTTAGTTCACATCAAACACAGCCAATGTCAACCCGTCTCACAATACCGCAGTGTGTATTCAAAAGTTGCAAAAATAAAGCCCGAAAAAGCAATTTAACGGCCGGAGTATCTTACTTTCGGTAAGTACATGAAGTATAAACTATATTGTAAGCTTTAAACTTATAAATAATATTAAATTTTGAACAAAATTACCGATTTTTAACCACCGCTACAAATGTTGGCCAAGGCTCGACCAACACATGGACAAACTTTTGCTTAACAGAACAGTAAATGCATGGAGTAGATTTGTGTTGTAATAATTTTTTAAAATTTGTTAGCTGCACTTCAAAATTAGTTGGTTAAAATTGGTTAATGCTGCTATTGTGTCTGTTTGTTGGACTCTCATTAGATACTTAGCTTTCCATTTTTATTTTAGCTTTCCTAGCAATCACGTGTGCAGAATGGATCTCGATTGTCGCCAGAGAAACAAGAGATGACTTTTATAAGCCAGCTAAGAACTCCGCTTATTGACACTGGACACCGTTGCCTTCCGTGCTCACGGCTACTGAAATGTGGCCGAAACATTGTAATAAAAATACCACGCTTGAAACCGTTTAAACGTAGTTTTATTATGTGCACTGGTCGCGAAAACTTAAAAATATATATTACACAAAAACGTAACGCTAATAAAATAATAAGTAATGTATAGATACTAACAAACATACATTTCCAAAACATAAAAAGTAAACAACTAAACTTTTACTTTAATTCATTAATAAATTATTTTAGTGTTAAGCGCGACTCCCTTACCTCCTGTAGTAAATANTACTAACAAACATACATTTCCAAAACATAAAAAGTAAACAACTAAACTTTTACTTTAATTCATTAATAAATTATTTTAGTGTTAAGCGCGACTCCCTTACCTCCTGTAGTAAATAGAAATCGGCATTTCAAGAAGCAAAAATAAATAAAGCAAAACGATGTTAGTTCTCAGAGCAATTAAGAGAAAAGTTACTTTATTTGTTGCCTGTTAAGATTGATTTAACATTAAAAGTTGTTTAAACTATGTCTTTTTATTGGTAAGTGACAGGAGTAATTTATTGCTTTGCTCGTTTTATGTGACGAATGATCGTAAGTATTAGATAATGTTTTGGAGATTTGTGACTTTATTACTAGGAGCCATAGTTGTTATTAGTTTGAAAGTAAAAGTGTTTCAAAACTTTTTTCTCCGTTTGTTAGTAAACGAATGTAGCTATATAAGTATATATTCACGCGGACAGTTTTTGCTTTAATTTTGTACGTATCCCTTTATCTAGTTACTATTGTTGATCGAAGGGTTTGGTGGTTGGACTGGCTCACGGCCCACCTGGTGTTAAGTGGTTTTCTGAGCCCGTAGACATTTACAACGTAAATTCCGCCAACTACCTTGAGCTATAAGTTCTAACGTTATAGTTACAACGGCTGTCCCAAACCGAAACGCGTTACTGCTTCACGGCAGAAATAGGCAGAGTACCTACCCGTGCGTACTCACAACACGTCCTACCACCAGTAAAATAAATATAACAATGTATACAATGGTAGTGTAGTAAGCCATTAGTGGACTTACTCATTATGTTTCTTGCTAATTTATCTTCGTAGGAGCAGTCT
Organism: Bombyx mandarina; assembly: GCF_003987935.1. Next base: position 677,281 of record NW_021011578.1, read on the forward strand.
TCACGGATGTTATCAACTAGAGAAGGTCAAGGGCAGGGGTTGACTCAACCACTTTTTCTATACTAATATTAAAAAGAGGAAAGGTTTGTTTGTATTGAATAGGCTCCGAAACTACTGAACCGATTTGAAAAATTCTTTCAATAATAACCTTTTTTGAAAAAAATTAGGGATCTGTACTAAAACTCAATAATGTAACCCAAGGTGTAAAAAATTACCTAAAATATTCTTTACATCGCGTGCCCTGCGAAAACCGGAGCGGGCCGCTAGTCTATTATATTTCAGTTGGAAACGGAAGTTCGTGGTTGCTATGCAAAATAATTTAATTTCGTGTGTCGAATCGTAGCTGGCAACACACGCGCCGTATTGTATGTTGACTTACATAAACGCTTACAGATTTTGCTAGAGCTCATTTATATAATCAATACCTTTTCCATCATTATAGTCGTTTACTCTTGGCTGAGCAGTCGTTGTCATCTGGAGCCCTTGTTTATTAAAGCTTTGACAGCTATTCTCCATAGTTTGCGAACTGAAGCTTGGCGCAAGAATTCGTTACCTTTACCAATACCTTTTTTATATTATTATTATGCCAACTTTTTCTTATTTGTTCACCTAATTTTGATCTACATATAGGTAGCTCTCTAGACACAGATAGAGACACACATAGATCTCTAGGTTAACAATTAATATGTTTAAAAGCAATTACCTATATTCACCAGAGCACTGGTGGTAGGACCTCTTGTGAGTCCACGCGGGTGGGTAACTATACTTGAGACCTTAGAACTTAAAACTCAAGGTAGGTGGCGCATTTACGTTGTGGATGTCTATGGGCTCGAGTAACCACTTAACACCAGGTGGGCTGTCAGCTCGGCAACTCATCTAAGCAATAAAAAAAAGAGCATATACAAGACTAAGAATTGATGCAATCGTTGTATCGTGTTTTATTTATAAAGATGTGTTTAATTGCAGGCAGTGAAAGTCCGACGAGCGCCGTGGGGGCGGAGGCGCCGCGGGAGCTACCTAATGAACTCTCCGCGCCTTATGAAGTCCCGCAGTTTCCAATCGAACAAATCGAGAAGAAACTACTCATACAGAGGCAGCTGAATGTTAAGTGAGTTTTCTTTGTTGCTTTTAACTGATCAATCATGAAGGCATTATGAATATCATCGCCTTGTTGGCTTGGCCCTGTTTGTAACTTCGACTTCCAGTACCGGACTTATCTAGAGTACAGAAAAGGTGTACCGTAAAAAATAGCGTCTTTTTACTTATAATAAACACACGTTAAGTACAGTTCCGAAGTATAAATATTCAATTGTAGTTGAAAATTATTTGTATTTTTGTCATTGAACATTTTTTGTAATGTGGAATCGAGCAGAAACTTTTTAGAGTTAAGTATACTAACTATATGAGCGTTTAAAATAAACATAAATGTACTATATCTCTTCTTATTAAGTAATTATATTCAATGCGATCACAATTCGGAAAAGCTTTTTAGATACTGGAAATATCGGTGGACTCTAGGCTTTAGTGTCCTTAATGTAAATCTAACACCGCCCACCCGTTTTGGTGAAACTGAAAAGGCCTCCGGGCCACCAGTAATCCTTCATTCATAAAAAAAAAATTCAACACTGGGCTCTCAGTCAAACATCGTGGCGAGTTAATTCTGTTATCGCGTGATATGTGCCAAAAAGTTCTCTGACAACTTCTTTTTTTTTCCTACCTAATACCTGAGACCATTTCACCGTAGCCCTTTTTTCCTACCTATGCTGATAGCTTTGAGAGGCTATTTCAGCTATACCTAGGTGAGGTCACGGGGTCAAACCGAAGTGGGCATAGCCCTAACAAGTAGGTGAGCTCACGGGGCTCAAACCTGACGTTGTTGCTAACACTAACCCTAGCAAGAGCAGTGCTTCGCAGAATCTACCGCCGAATTGGAAACGCGACCCACTGAGAAGATCTGGCGAGAAACTCAGTGGGCTTTGTCTGTGGGTTAATTTACTCGTCAAGCCCTTTGTCCCAGTGTGGTCAGAGCGCGGAGGGCCCAATCTCGGCGGTCCGTGCTGGGGTCATGGTCCAGACGGCTGGCCGATCCTTCGGCTGGTCGTAGGACCGTCGAGGCGATTCGCCCGGTTCTTATGAATTGGGTGAATCGTGACAGAGAAAGCCTCACTTTCCGGCTCACGCAGGTGCTCACTGGGCATGGTTGCTTCGGTGAGTTCCTGCACCGGATCGGAGCCGAGCCGACGGCAGAGTGCCACCATTGTGGTTGCGACTTGGACACGGCGGAGCAAACGCTCGTCGCCTGCCCCGCATGGGAGGGGTGGCGCCGTGTCCAACTTGTCGTTGCCGAGTGTTGTGGCATCGATGCTCGGCGACGACGAGTCGTGGAAGGCGATGCTCGACTTCTGCGAGTGCACCATCTCGCAGAAGGAAGCGGCGGGGCGCGTGAGAGACGCGCAAGCCCGCCGCCGTCGAGCGGGGGCCAGGGAGGCGGATCTCGCCCAAGCCCTGGCCCTCTAAGTGTTTCGGGTCCCCTTCATCTGTCGGTCTGGGGACCGGCGAAGGGGGCCTAAGAAGACGACGTGCAAGCTGCTCTGCACGCGTTTTACGCAAGAGCATCCGGGTGATGGAAGGCCGGCTATCCTCGACCCACGCTGGTTCTGACCCAGCGGGGTATTCCGTAGGATAACCCATTCTAACCGGCGCCATCTAGGCGGGCTCCGGATAGCCTGCCGACCGANGAAGACGACGTGCAAGCTGCTCTGCACGCGTTTTACGCAAGAGCATCCGGGTGATGGAAGGCCGGCTATCCTCGACCCACGCTGGTTCTGACCCAGCGGGGTATTCCGTAGGATAACCCATTCTAACCGGCGCCATCTAGGCGGGCTCCGGATAGCCTGCCGACCGAGAGGGCTGGTGGTCGTGGCGCCGACGACCGCTGGTCCGGCGGCCCGAGGGGGAGGGTGATGGGAGAGATGTGCTCCGCACTAAACGCTTCACTTTCCCCCCTTTGCCTTTTCATGGGTTCTGTCTCATGCGAGGTTCGGACGCGGGTTGTTGAGCGACAGGAGGTTTAGTCAGTTCGACTCCGACATGCCCCGCCTTCCATCCCCAGGGGAGGGCGGAAGTCCGGCGATTTCCTCTTGACAAAAAAAAAAGCCCTTTATCGCAAGCGACGGATTTGACGAGAACGATGGCCGGTGCTTGGTACCTAAAAGCACCGTTAGTGGACTGGGAGGATACGAAATTTGCTCTGACAACGTGAATGAGCGCACTGATTCTTGGTCGTAGGGATGAATTTCTACTCCGGCGTCATGTGGTGCGATTGGGAAAAGATGATGATTCATTCATAGAATTAGATTAGTGACATTTAAAAAAAAACGTAGTCAGTTTTATTTGGATTTACGGAACAGAATTATTGTTTGTACATAAATAAAATAAATACAATCGTTACACGCGCCATGTTACGACATAAACCACTAAACAGCTAACGTCCATCAATTGGATTAACCTTGGCGTGACGGTAACCCTTGACGCGGGGGATGCCTGACGTCGCGTCTCAGTAGTATGATTGCATTTCCCAGAGTATGGTTGTACCTACTGAGCGGAACCTTTTTTGCATTTGCTTTTTAATAATACTTTGAAACACTCGCTTTGGAATTCGAATTTGAGACTTTAGACTGGGTTATAAAATTGTTAGTTTAATATTTTATTTAAATACTGAAATAAATATAGTTTGCGATGTTAAAGTTTCATTACTTATTTATGATCTAAATAATCGGGAACTTTGTGGAACTAAAAGTAAGGGTGTGTTTAGTGTGCGAATTTAAAAAAAAAACAGAATACTGCTTATGTTAATAGTGCCTTGTGTAAATATTGATTGTGAAGTTATTGTGTTAGCATAATTGCAAGTTTCATGGCCCACGGTGTCTAGGCAGAACGACTCAAACGCAACTATTTTACACGGCCCGGCGACCGGACAGTGACCGTAACCATGTCAATAGCCACTTAATTATGTCAAAATTACATTGAGATCTAAATGTTCGGGACTAAAGTTGAATTTAAGAGATGGACGCATTCACGGAATTTATGGTATGTTATTATAATCTTACTTAAATCTCACATACGTTGTTCAAAAGGTAAATAAAAAAATGTAATCGGTTTAAATTTTTTTTTTGTGTTTTGTCCATTTTATATTGGTGATCAAAACTCGATGCAATTACATATGAAGAAACGACTCGTCGAACGGTCACCGTCCTCGTCGAACCCGTCGCTTGCGACGAAGGGCTCGACGAGCGAACTAACCCATAGACACAGCCCACTGAGTTTCTCGCCGGATCTTCTCAGTGGGTCGCGTATCCGATCCGGTGGTAGATTCTGCGAAGCACTGCTCTTGCTAGGGTCAGTGTTAGCAACTCTCCGGTTGAGCCCCGCGAGCTCACCTACTAACGTTAGGGTTACGCCGCTAGGGCTATCAGCTTAGGTAGGAAAAAAAAAAAAATGAAGAAATCATTTGTAGTGTACATTCTGAGTGGTAGTAATGGTATTTATTGATTGTTATCTATAGTTCTATACAAATAAATAAATTTGAAGTGTCTGTTTGTAAAATTAAAATAACCGATTTTTAATAGATGAATGTATATACGACACATATACCAAAATGACATTTTCTATAATTTTTGTCTGTCTGTTTGTTCCGGCTATTCTCTGGAACGTCTGGATCGATTTCGACGGGACTTCCACTGGCAGATAGCTGGTATAACAAGAAATAACTTGGGCTATTTCTATTTTGTTAAATTCCACGTGGATGAAGTTGCGGGCACAGCAAGTTAATTAATAAATGAAACTTTAATAAATACGACAGTGCGTTAGTTGGGTCGTGATCGATTTGGTGGTTATGGATCAGGGAGTGACAAGTATTATGCAACACTATCCCGGAAAAAAGCTTTCTGGATTACAAATGTATAACGTGGATCATATTGGGAGGCGCGTCTACCGATAAATAAGATCTTACAATCTAATTCATTGGATCGTTGACATTGTTTTACTAATTCATGAAAAAATTGCGGCAGAGCTGGAATGAGCTTGGAATTAGCTCCCCTCCACGGTGTTTCCCGAGCGCTATGACATATCCTTCTTCAAACGAGGCTTGTGGAGAGTATTAAGCGGTAGGCAGCGGCTTGGCTCTGCCCTTGGTATTGCTGAAGTCCATGGGCGACGGTAACCACTCACCATCAGGTGGGCCGTATGCTCGTCTGCCTACAAAGGCAATAAAAAAAAAAAAGATATCTTAAGTCATATTCATGAGGCGATGCAATTATGCATTCCGGTTTTATAATTCCGACACAATTACATCTCAGGCCTCATGTCTCAAGGACGGCTTACTAGTGTGATGCGGAGATGAGCGCGAAATTTTATTACGCATAATGAAGAGGCATCGTTTTTGCGGACCACACACTGATTTCTAATAAGATCTAAGTACAATAAACAGAGCATACTCCATGCGAGGAGACGCACTAAAAATGCTGAGCGTATTAAATGCGCATGAGTCAAATTACACTGAATCGAGCCCATTACACAGAGTTTGTAGCGCGGGATCATACGAGTTTTGAATGTGGGAGGTCCAGACTCGACTGTATTTATGAGAAGTCGTCCTGGCTTAAAAGACAAGACGCCTGTTGAGTTCGTATTGAGTGTTGCGATGAAGGAATGCCATTATGTAAAAAAATCAAATCCGCAAAAAATATAGTTGTTTTTTTTATTGCTTAGATGGGTGGACGAGCTGACAGCCCACTTGGTGTTGAGTGATTACTGGAGCCCATAGACATCTACAACGTAAATGCGCTATCCTACTTGAAATATGAGTTCTAAGATCTCAGTATAGTTACATAGTATATATTATTATGTATAATAAAAATATGTATGTATAATAAAAATCTTACATTTATTTCCGTTATCTGGTACCTGTAACACAAGTTCTTTACGAACTTACCATGGGACCAGTTAACGTGGCGTGATTGTTAGTAAATATTTATTTATTTATTTATAGTATAGTTTTCGTAATTACTGGTGGTAGGTACCACCGTCCTGCTTATTTCTGCCATGAAACAGTTACGCATTTCGCTATGAAGGGCGCGACAGCGGCAGTAAAAACGGAGACCTTAACTCATGTCTCAAGTTGGGTGGCTGAATTTACGCTGTTGATGTCTATGGGCTCTGGTAACAACTTAACTCCAGGTGCGACGTGAGGACGTCCACCATTCCAAGCAATAAAAAAAGACCTTTTACCTTTTTAATAATTTATTATCTTAAGTACAAAATTTTTATTCATCTTATAACTCTACTTTTTTGATATCTGTGTCACACCTTGTTCCTTATTGCGGTGTTGTCGTCATAGGAATTGCGATAATCATCCGATATATATCCGAATACATATACAAGTTCCGAATCTGTACATAAGTATATCAGAGCTGTATCGTCGGTTCGAACAAAGACAATAGTTCAATGGAAGAACAATAATTACAAAAGTAATTAATTTTACAAGCACACAACACTTATTGAATCAATTAACCGAATTACGATTCTTAATCTGTTGATCCTAATAACACGGAGTACCCGTTTGTTTATCATCAGTAATTAAATTGTAATTACTCATTGTAAGTCAAATATTGTGACAGTTTTGTAAACTCAAGGTCATTACGTTTATTGAGGGATAATGCTTGATCGCTGTTTTTGATATCAGGACTTTTATTAGCTTACGTTGCGCATTTATTGCGAAAAAGAACCTCTTTTCGCGCGTTCACTTCAAAGAATCAACTTTTATCATGGCGCCGCAATTCCAAGGAGTATACCTGCAACCTTCCACGAATAACGGGATACTTGGGGTCGACGGATATTGGAGTAATTTAAGGAGGAAAGCCAGTTTGGCGTCGAAAATGCTGGAAATCCTCAACAGAAGCGGTATTTCACGCCTGGAGAAAGACTTGATTTACAAAGCACCAGCACTAGTCCGGCCTCGCGTGGAGCACTGCTTCCGCCTCTGGGTTCCGAAATACCAGCTACTTGCATTTGACTCTATATAGAAGACAATTGTTCGGACTGTCTATAATCCCATTCTCACGGATCGTTTGAAACCTTTGGGTCTACCGAGGACATCGGTTCTCTTTGTGTTTTGTAAAGTATTTTCCATGGGGAGTGCTCTGAGGAATTCATTGAAATGATCTCATCATTTCGTTTTTACCATCGCACTGCCAGCCACCGGATCACTGCGTTCATCCGCAGTGCATTTCTTTGCATATTGTCTGATACGTACGGTCCGATTTTGGAAAGAAATCCAAGTTAACGGTGTTTCCCGAGCGCATGTCGTTTTTCAAAGGAACATTCCAACACTCCCAATATGCAATATACTCCCAATAATGCAATATGTCCCACCGCTTATCTTCGTTTCAAAAATGGTTAAATATAATAAAGCAAAGTTGAATAAATGGCTTGTTCAGGAGTTACTAGAGCCGGCTTGACATCCTTCGTCGTTTACTGGTAGGACCTCTTGTGAGTCCGCGCGGGTAGGTACCAGCGCTCTGCCTATTTCTGCCGTGAAGCAGTATTTCGTTTAGGTTTGAAAGGTATAGGGCAGCCGTTGTAACTACACTGAGATCTTAGAACTTATATCTCAGGGTGGGTGGCGCATTTACGTTGTAGATGTCTATGGGCTCCATGAACCACTTAACACCAAGTGGGCTGTGAGCTCGTCTACCCATCTAAGCAATAAATAAAAAATACTGTACGTGCATGAGGCGGCTTGGTTCCAGAGAGCTCTTAATACCCAAATTTCTTTATTCACACTCTTCTTCTATATCGTTCCCTCACTACTGAGGATCGCGACCACATGTCACGTACTTCCAATGTTCTCGATCATGGGTGGCATGGACTGCATGGTACAGACTACCACCAAGTGCTCCTCTTGCTAGATCTGACCATCTGGCTGGTGTTCAGCATGTTATGTTCTGTGTTTATTCACACAGGGCGGCGGAATGCGCCCAGTCGGTGCGTTCATTCGCGGGCAGCGAAGCAGGCGCGGCAGCCGTGTTTGAAGAGGCGGCTCGGCTCAGGGTCCCCGATGATGACGATGACGAGATCATATTGCCGCACTTCCAGCGTGTCGCTATCAGCGGCGAGGATACTTCTGGGGTAAGATGATAGCTCAGTGGCCGTGAGTGAAACTGTATGAAACGTTACGAATGCATTATCTTGCGATTAAGATTCATTTTGTTATGTTTGCTTAGTTTTATTTCGGAAGTATGGAATATAAAGACAGACACAGATACCTTAAGTGCTATAGGTATCAATATGAACACATGACTCCAAGTTAATAAAAATAACCGAGAGAGTTCATGGCATGCGTAATATAGGTAACGACCCGACATAGGTTATCATCTAACTACGGTTTCTAGTAAAGAGTGATTAATAATAAAGTAATATAAAAACAACAGCTATTGTAATAGAACCACCCGGCTTTCAATTAAATTATAGTACTGCTAATTAGCAATACTCTATTATTTTACAACGGCCTTAATTAAAAGTTTTTGAAAAAATAATATTCATACATTTTTGCATTGTACTAACACAATGATGCATATCTAGATAATAAAAAAACATGTACTGACCTTACTTAATAGTTTATCGACCGTTAACCTATTAATCGGCTTTTAGTTATCGACGCTTTTCGTTCAGTGGGATATACTGTTTTGTTAGTAGCTGTATGCTAACCTCTTCATCTCGCGCGCCTATCTTGTAGAGTGGCAGCCATGATCGGTGGCTAATATGTCGACATAACGGGCATTGTGTTTCAATAGGACACCTCAGATAAAACATTAATATCTTCGTAGAAACCTTGGGAGAGAAATTAAACCATGGCAGTATTGTTTGTAAATGTCTCGACTCTAAAGCGATCAATATTCATATTCGTATTCATATTCATATTCAGTATTCATCATCATTATCCTGCCCTTCTCCCAGTCACCTGGGGTCGGCGCAACATGTTTTCTCCTTCCATACTCTTCTATCATATACCATTTTTTCGCTCACTCCCCTCCTACCCATATCGTCTTTCACACAATCCATCCATTTCTTCTTAGGTCTACCTCTTCCTCTTCAGTATTCATATTCATCAAAATTATATTCTATAATATATTCTATTTAAATCCTCCTCTTCGCGTCGATAATCCTCAATGCTTAAATAAAACTACACAATTTTACTTGTATGTAACCTTTTCAACTATACTGCTTACATTATCTTTCCCGCTCAGGTACCACTGGAAGATCTTCAACAAGCGTCCTCGTACCTGGTGCAGGCTCTGGAAATGCGCAAGCGTTACATGGAGATGTCCCAGCAGAGCTTCTCGCCCATTACGGCGCGCTTCATCAGGAGCATGGACGCGGACGCTGTAGCCAACCACGTACCCGTTAAAGTACCCAACAAACATATTGCGGGTGAGGAAACTTGTTCCAAAATTGTGTTTGAGCGTGACATAGGAAACGTTTAAGTTGAAGATTTTCATGTTGATGCTAGAATTCCTGGTAAGCTCGGAAGATTATTTCTTCTGTAAAGTAGAAGGAGTAATAAAAATAATAGCCACGAGAACCCGAAGAAGGTGTACATAATATATGTAACTAACATTTGACTTCAAGATACGTACCCCTATCAAACTACAAGTATATTATGTACATATGTGAAGGTAGTTATTGTTACGCGTTGGGGTTCGGGATAAATAAAAATTCTACCGGAGTACAACTTAAAAACTGTATTAGCACTAAGAACACGTCACTAATACTTTAAAATTCTCAGTTCGCTTCTTCCGCTTCGCTTCAGGTGATCCGTTCGATGTTTCGCTTCGAGTAGTTCGGATTACTAACTGCGTGCCATCCTTTGCAACGCTTTTATAGCCGATACCACATCCCTAGAATTATCGAGAATATTCCACACATTACGAGTATTGTGTTTCCGCTATCTGACCAGAGACGGCGTTGTACTTCTCGAGCGTTTTAGATGATACTAGATCCTTCGATATTCGTTCGACTATTCAGCGATAGATGGCATTACTCTTACCGGTGCAACACTATTATAGAGTAGAAGACATTTGACAGATGCCTAAATCGCGCTACCGATATTTTCAAGATATGCTAATAAGCAATATAAGCGTTCGGAGCGTCGGTTTACCGAGCAATATCACTTGCTCGGTGAAAGATCTTCCTTTTGTCGATAGCTCCATTTTTACATATTAGAATTACTCATGAAGATGGTCCTTTAATTTTCAGACCATATAGTCCACCCTCCATTCAGAGACAAGGATCCGTGGGAATGTCCTATGCCGGAGCCCAAGGGCTACAGCATACGACTAAACAGGGGCGTGTTCAACATGTACCGCCAAGGACCGAACGGAGAGGAGCGACTGCCCTACGAATACATCACACTGGCGCAATACATCCAGGACATGAATACAATGTGCAACATGATCGCCGATGGTCCTCTGTGAGTTGATTATCATCATCATCATCATCATCATTACCGTTGAAGATGTTAAACTTTTGCTTTTATTGCACTAGTATCCCCCCCCCCCTCCCCCCCCGATTTTATTTGAAACCACATTGGTTTATGCTTAAGTCAACAGTCAGAGGCATAACGTTTTTTCGTTAGGTGACGGTATCTGTAAATTAAATTCTATCGAAACCTGCAATAGGGTTTTTGTTAACGAATCAAGGTCACGTCATACATTGACGGCTGTGATTGGCCAACGATGACGTGATATCGCACGAACCAATAACAAATCAGGGAACGCAATAGTGGCACCAATTGTCAAATAAATAAAAAATATTACACGAAGAAAAAAGATGGACGCGCATACCAAGTCTGTATTTGTGAAATAATTAAAACCAATATAATTAGTATTTGAAAAAGTAAACGCATTTATTCATTTTCCTGGCCACCTCAAGATATCAATAAGAAATAGACTCAGTTTTAAATATATTAAAGGGAGAATACTGCCTAGGACTGTTTGTGGAAATGTGACTCACAAGTAGCCAAAGCAACTCCCACCGAGGTCTTGTGTTTCTCTGAGGACAAATAGAAAAATGCAGTTTTACATTTATACAGAAAGTCCTTTTGCTACCGTCGCCTCAGCTACCTATCGTCCAAGTTCCAGCTCCACGTTCTGCTGAACGAGCTCAGGGAACTAGCTTCCCAGAAGGCAGTTCCTCATAGAGACTTCTACAATATCAGGTTTGAGATCATACTTACCATTCTATTTACGTGACCAATCTATTTATTTATTTTTATTTATTTATTAGGCTCACAATACACATCACAAGCTAAAAAGATACATAAAAAACACAAATAAAAAGAAACAAAATCTAGCTTGCAACACAAGCTATGTGCGCACGACAAAACAAGACATATAGTGCTGAATTTGTACAACAACGCTCCTTACAACTATACGACAAAACAACACGACTACGAAAACTAATCTAACTTATAATGTAAGGAAATAATTTTATTCACAATATACACATAATGATATTGGGTATTCCAGAATAAATAAACAATAAAAGACTTAATTGCGTTTTCTGTTATGTGTATAATGAGAAAACAACATTTAAAGCCCTTAATTTAATATTTTTTTTATTTTTAACAAACTGAACTTTCTTTTGACTTGTTTTGACTTGTTTTTTCGTATACTGTAAATATGTTTTCTTGTTTAAAAAAAAAAGAAAATAGTTGAGAAAAAAAAAAAAAAAAANATTTAATATTTTTTTTATTTTTAACAAACTGAACTTTCTTTTGACTTGTTTTGACTTGTTTTTTCGTATACTGTAAATATGTTTTCTTGTTTAAAAAAAAAAGAAAATAGTTGAGAAAAAAAAAAAAAAAAAAGCCCGCTGAGTTTGTTTTGCCGGTTCTTCTCAGGACTGTGGCTTTTTTTGGAACCGGTGGTAGAGTTAACATTTTCTTTTACATTTTGACATTCAACAAGTGTGTTTTTGATGACATCCAAGTTGAAATAAATGATTTTGAATTTGAATTTGAATTTTTACTGAATGTCAAACTTCACTGAATGACATATAAGAAAAATCATTTTTTTTAAAAAGAGTTTTAGACCATGAAGGTTTTTCTTTACATACAATTAAACAATTACACTACTAACCTATTACTAACGTGGAATTTTTATAAACGTAACTAACCTACAAGTAAAAATATCCAACTCAGCTATATAGTATATTAGTTATACTCAGTTATTATGTCTCTTGATAAGCATATTAAGTTAGTATTGATTTGTAATATCATCATCATGGTCGGTTACTTTTGGTAGAGCAGTTATGGTCATATAGAATCCTTGTTTATTAAAGCCTTGACAGATGTTCTCCATAGTTCGCGAACTGAGGCTTGGCGCACGCACTCCCTAAGTAGGGTTTTGGTAAGGTCTTTCACTTGATCAGCTCAGCGCATGAGGCTTCGTCCACGAGATCTTTTGCCATTGACCCTATCCTGAACAACAAGTTTCTCGATAGACCCTGCTGGCATTGTAGATTTGCAGATGTGTAGTAAGTGCATGCCTATTTCTGCCGTGAAGCAGTAATGCGTTTCGGTTTGAAGGGCGGGGCAGCCGTTGTAACTATTTTGAGACCTTATAACTGATATCTCACGATGGGTAGCGAGCGACGTTTATGGGCTCCAGTAACCACTGAACACCGGTAGCCTGTGAGCTCGTCCATCCAACTCAGCCATGAAAAAAAAACTGTTCCTAACGGAAAGGACGAACTACACTTCCTGTTGTCTCTCTGTAGATGATGTTCCAAACATAGGAGGTTTTTGTGAGTCCGAGTTCACGATTAAAGTTTGCTTTAGAACAGTTGTCTCTCGTAACAGGAAGGTGGATACGCACATCCACGCGGCGTCTTGCATGAACCAGAAACACTTACTGCGGTTCATTAAGAAGACATTGAAGACGCATGCGGACGAGGTAAGTACATTAACACTAATCATACCAACGCTTACTGGTACCTGTTTCTACCATACCGGGTGGATAACGGTATACGACAAGTATTACTCAAAAAAAAAAAAAAAAATTTTTGAAAAAATTAAAATTCATCTAAAAATGAAAAATAAATAATAGTTTAAAAAAATCAATCAAAATACGCTTTTATAGAAAATCCAACTAAAAAAATAGATAATAAATTTTAATAAATTTGAATTGAAAATAGTGTAAGAAAAAATAATTTTATTGTAAAAAAAGCGAGGTCATCCTTTAGTATTATATTACATTGGAAGTTATTAATTATATCTTTTGACGTTCAATAAGTATGTACTTTCATTTATGTTGAATAAAACTTTTTTGATTTGATTTGATTTATCTGTATAGTCCGTATACTCACCTTCTACCAGTGGCAATTAAAAAAAAATCGGTTTTCAGGTGGTGACCCTCCACAAAGGCACACCTATGACCCTGAGGTCTGTGTTCCAATCCATGAACCTGAGCACCTACGACCTCACCGTGGATATGCTGGACGTGCACGCGGTGAGTTTGATTTACTGACCCATTTACGAGGGCTCATCCGCAATACTACAAGACCTGATCTTCATCGTCACACTTACCATAGACGAGGAAATGACAAGAAGAATACAATCTAATAAGTACAGTGATAGATCTAGGCTTGCTGCCGTCCTAAGGCCTGTTGTAGATGTCTATGGGCTCCGATAACCGCTTAACACCAGGTGGGTCGCGCGTTCGTCGTTACATATCGTCTTTTCGCATTAAAAGTACAATTTCCAAAAATATTAGAAATTGAGTTAATATGCGGAATCATTTGGTATCACCAGTATTTTTCTCATAAATACTGTCAAAAGAGTGTAGTTTAGTTTTAGTTTTTTTTTTAGTTTACCTATATTTGGCTACTATTTACAAAATTAATACATAATTTTATCTTACTTTAAAAGATAATGTAACAGGTAAAAATTATTGCAAAGATGATTAATATTATAAATATCATAATATTATTAAACCTTTAAAACACTCTCCTGTAAAATTTAGTAAGTTTTGAGATTATACAGTTTTAATGCGAGAAGACGATATAAGCAATAAAAAAAGGTCTTGTGTTCTTGTTCCTTGAATCACTGGGCTATTTAACAATGTGTCTCCACATTGTGGCAATATCATTGGGTGCTGCCTATCGGTGGTTTCGTTAACACCAAGTGGAAGAAACCGAGTTTTAAACGCGTAATGTACTTCATCAGGACCGGAACACGTTCCATCGCTTCGACAAGTTCAACGCGAAGTACAACCCAATCGGGGAGAGCAGACTCCGTGAGGTGTTCCTCAAGACCGACAACTACATGAACGGGAAGTACTTCGCCAGGATCATTAAGGTATGCGGCAGTCTGCGCTATGATGAACACGTACACCAGCTAGCTGCCTTGAGTCGATCACTTTAGTCATGGGGATGTTGGAAAAAGGTGTACTGGTGGACAGCTCTGCTTATTGCTGCGCTGTTTGATCGCCGTTTTTTTTTATTGCCCTTGTAGGCAGACGATCATACGGCCCACCTGATGGTGAGTGGTTATCGTCGCCCATGGACTTCAGCAATGCCAGGGGCAGAGCCAAGCCGCTGCCTACCGCTTAATACTCTCCACAAGCCTTGTTTGAAGAAGGACATGTCATAGCGCTCGGGAAACACCGTGGAGGGGAGCTCATTCCATAGCCGGATGGTGCGTGGCAAAAAAGATCTCTGGGATGACCGCAGTGGCTCCAGGTAGTATGGATTAACTCTACTCCGGTGGCGGGCGGTGCGATGATAAAAATGAGATACCGGTATCATCTCGAACAATTCCTCAGAGCACTCCTCATGGAACATACGGTACAAAATACAGAGGGATCCGAAGTCCCTCCGCAGATCCAGAGGTTCCAAACGATGCGTGAGGGGATAGTTCACTTTTAACCCCTTTATTGCGGAACAGACCCATCTTGGCCTGCCGCGGTACTTTCAGCTGGTGCGGACCGACTATTTCAGGTGTTTGTTAGAGTTCGACACCGACAACTATATACTACAAATTGTATACAGTATGCTTACACAAAGCTATAGCATTTTAATCTACCCTAGTGTTGGTGGGTCGAGAAACACCTACCATTCACTGGTGGAAATATGGGGCGCATCGACCCGCCACCGCACCAGATGAAGTATTATGATTTTACTGACCGCAGCCAACGTGTTAATCTCATGGGACTGCATGTGTGTGGGCTCTGTCTGTGGGCTCCGGTAGCTCGAATCCAGATCTGTGAGCTCGTCTGCCGGTCTTTAATAACAATACGGATCCGTCAACGTGGATATGTAACGTGAACGCCATTTGTGATAAGACGAGGGACACAGGAGAGGATTATGCTATGTTTTAGATGGGAATAAAGTATCATGGACCGTCTACCGAAGCCTTTAAAAATTATAAAATAGACGCCGCTATTAATTTAAACAATAGATATTTTTTCACTACTGTGCGCCTAATGTTAATTTTTTAAGTACTCGATCGCGTAAACGTTAATCGATTAGTATAGAGTTACTTATGCGTTTCGGTTTGAAGCGCGGCCGTTGTACTGTTAAAAGGGAAAATTTATAACTCATATCTCAAGGTGCTCAAGGCTCCTGTAACCACTTGTGGGCCGTGAGCTTGTCCACACATCTAAGCACTAAAAAAAATTTGGAACAGCGCCCCTAGCGGCAAACGTAGAAAAGCTGTTCTAAGCACACCGATAACGTAATACTGCGTGTGATGCCAACGACACGGTAACACAGCCGCGTCAGATTATATCACGAGGTCGTCCCTGTCCAGGAGGTGGCATCGGACCTGGAGGAGAGCAAGTACCAGAACGCGGAGCTGCGGCTGTCGGTGTACGGCAAGAGCCCCGGCGAGTGGGCCAAGCTCGCCAAGTGGGCCATCCAGTACGACGTGCACTCCAACAACGTGCGCTGGCTCATACAGATACCCCGCCTCTAGTGAGTATGCGACGCGCTGCCCACTCATCCTTCACTAGCTGTTGGTAACATATCGACGCTTGAAAGGCAAACGTGACTAAGCGACAATAACTGCTTGGTACATAAATGATAGGCAATAACCATATTCGATGCGCAAAAAATATATATTTCTAGGTCTATTAAAATCATTTCAATCCTACAGCTAGATTCGTTAAAATAGATTTTTTTTCAGGTATTTCAACTTTAAATTAGTCTACTGTAAAGTTCACGCATTGTCGCTTAGTCACGTTTGCCATTCAAGCGTCGATATTGTTACGCGCTAGGGTTCGGGATAAATAAAATTTCACCAAACTACAACTTAAAACTGTATTAACACTTAGAACACTTAAACACTTCACAAACACTTTAAAACTCTCAATTCATTTCTTCCGCTTCGCTTCAAGTGATCCGTTCGCTGTTTCGCTTCGAGTAGTTCCGATTAATGACTGACTGCGTGCCATCCCTGCAACGCTTTTATAGTCGATACCTCGATACCTAACCGAAACGCATTACTGCTTCACTGCAGAAATAGGCAGGGTGGTGGTACCCACCCGCGCGGACTCACAAGAGGTCCTACCACCACTAGCTTATAAAACGCCTATAACTAAATAATAGGGGGCCTTAATTTTTTAGAGGTATGTCTAAGATAAAACAGGGTTCTGTTCTTCAAACCATAACACTTAACCGCATGCATAGTCACAGAAATAGACAGAACTCTAGCTCACAGTGCGTCTCATCATTACTGTTCTACAGTAAGCTATGGGCAGCAGCTTGCCTGTCTTCTAGCATTGCTGCGGTCCATGGGCGATCACTTCACAGGGAGCCGTCTACAGTTAGACAGTAAACACAGAGAAGCAAGTCCCGCAGCGCGCCTGAAACCATTGCACATGTTTGTTTGTTACAGCGACATCTTCAAGTCCAACAAAATAATGAACGACTTCCACGAGTTTTTGAACAACATCTTCCAGCCTCTTTTCGAAGTCACAAACGACCCCAACAGCAACATCGAACTGCACAAGTTCCTCACAGTAAGTTTATTTTTTATTGCTTAGATTGGTGAACGAGCTCACAGCCCACCTAGTGGTTACTGGAGCCTATAGACATCTATAACGTAATTGCGCCACCCACCTTGAGATATAAGTTCTAAGGCCTCAATTATAGTTTGAACATATATTCGTTATTGGACACTCGTGAAAGCGATTGTGTGAGCGACAAAACGAATCCATTAACACCGCATTAATCGAAGTCGGCTGAGACTTTAAACCGTATGAAGCATAAGTAAATACCATAGACTTTAAAACAACGCTCTTATTAGGGCTCTTCGTATATATATTTTTGAATAAAAATGGCACTATGTATATCGAAGGGTAAAAGGCTATTTGGTTCGTTTTATTTGGTATCAGCATCAACAGTTCGATGTTTTTAATTGAACTTCAATTAAGTTTACCACATTCAAATAGCTGATCAAGTTTTTTTGTTATGAAATTTTAAACTTTAAATGGCTCTGCTGTTGAGAAGCAAGCATGTCGCTTATGGGTCCGTTCACACAGACCGGATCGTTTGGAATTGGCCGGACCAAGCCGCCAACTATTTCACATTGACTGGGTGGAAGAGATGCGTGCGCAATCGGAGCCAATCAGCTCCTCTTATTATTTCACACGCAGCGTGTTCAAGCATTCTTAATGACAAAAAAAGTGCACATTCAAAAATAAACTTTACTTCAATGTTTCAAACGTGATAAGAATCTGCTCTCCTCTCCGAGGCGATCTGTGTTAATGGACACTAAGCCATACAGTCATTCACCCCTCGGTACGTTAGCACAGTGAAAGTCCCACGTAAGAATCCTTGTGGCGGATAGATGGCGTTAGTTGAACATGTTTCCGTCTACCCGCGTTCCAGCACGTGATCGGGTTCGACAGCGTGGACGACGAGTCCAAGCCCGAGAACCCGATGCTGGACACCGAAGTCAAAAGCCCCGAAGAGTGGGACGACGAGGAGAATCCTCCGTACGCGTACTACCTCTACTACATGTACGCCAACATGACTGTACTGAACCATTTCCGCAAGTAAGTTCTTTTTAATACGCTTTTTTTATTAACTTCAGACCTGAACATGATTTTGACCCCCTTCATAACGTCGTATTAACTCGAAATTTGATATACTTATTAAGGACAAATGACAATTGAATTTTTAAATATTATATATTGAAAAAATTGAAATTCAACTAAAAACTGAAAAATAAATAATAATGATTTTATTGTAAAAAAAGCGTGGGGTGCATGTTATCAGTAGTTTTAAATATTTTATGAACAGATATATAGAAGAGTTATTTTGATAATATCCTGAAAAGCACCCCACGCTTTTTTACAATAAAATAATTTTTTCTTACACTATTTTTAATTCAAATTTATTAAAGTTCATTTTCTATTTTTTAGTTGGATTTTCTATAAAAGCTTATTTTGTTAGTTGTTTTTAAACTATTATTTATTTTAAATACTATTTCATTGATTTTTAAAAGCTCTCATCCACTGCAGCCACGTATCACCGGCACTCTCGGGTCTGAGGTTTTGTTGCGTTAAAACTCAGTGCGTTTTTAGAGAATCAAACTCATCAGATTCTAAAGTGAACATGTATCCCTTTAAGCTGTCTCTCCTACATCTGTCTTTATCTATCTTCTTGTTACGCCGGTAAGAGTAACGCCATCTAACGCCGAATAGTCGAACGAATATCGAAGGACCTAGTAGCACCTGGAACGCTCGAGAAGTACAACGCCATCTATTGTCAGATAGCGGAAACACAATACTAGATATGTATGGAATATTCTCGATAATTCTAGGGATGTGGTATCGGCTATAAAAGCGTTGCAGGGATGGCACGCAGTCAGTTAGTAATCGGAACTACTCGAAGCGAAACAGTGAACGGATCACCTGAAGCGAAGCGGAAAAAGCGAATCGAGAGTTTTAAAGTGTTTGTTGAGTGTTTTAAGTGTTGAATATAGTGTTAACTTGTGATTCTGTAGAATTTTTATTTATACCGAATCCCAGTGCGTAGCATTCTTATTACCTTTACTGAGTCTTTAGCGACAGGAATCGGTTTGACATAGCTAATGACAGTGACCACTTAAGTTAAGATTTTGACTGTCAGAGGCCCTAAATTGAAAATATTCTATGACACTCCCAGGGAGCAAGGTCTGAACACGTTCGTCCTGCGTCCTCACTGCGGAGAGGCGGGTCCTGTACAGCATCTCGTCTGCGGCCTCCTGCTCGCCGAGAACATCTCCCACGGCCTCCTACTCAGGAAGGTAACTAACAGCTGCGGAATAAAATAGAGGATAGTCTAATAATAAGAATAGTGTTGAGCGACTTCAGCCCCCCCACAAACTCTCGGAACTAGCTAACAGCTAAACGGGTTTTGAGTAATGGTGATAGTCTGTATTTAAAGTCATAGTAAAGGTAGGCGGTACATACTTCTCCAAGAGTTTTTTTTGTATTACTTAAATGGGTGGACGAGCTCAGCCCACCTGGTGTTAAGTGGTTACTGGAGCCCATAGACATTTACAACGTAAATGCGCCACCCACCTTGAGATGTAAGTTCTAAGGTCTCAAGTATAGTTACAACTGCTGCCCCACCCTTCAAACCGAAACGGATTAATGATTCGTGGCAGAAATAGGCAGGGTGGTGGTTCCTACCCGCGCGGACTCACAAGAGGTTCTACCACCAGTAATAACGCACATTATAATTTTGCGGATCTGATTTTTATTACACGATGTGTTATTCCTTCACCATGGAAATCAATCGTGAACATTTGTTAAGTACGTATTTCATTAGAAAAATTGGTACCCGCCTGCGGGATTCGAACACCGGTGCATCGCTCAACACGAATGCACCGGACGTCTTATCCTTTAGGCCACGTCTGGTTATATTTACACGGCGCCTACTTCCTATCGCCAGGTACCAGTCCTGCAGTACCTGTACTACCTCGCCCAGATCTACATCGCGATGTCTCCGCTCAGCAACAACTCGCTGTTCCTCAACTACCACAGGAACCCGCTGCCGGAGTTCTTAGCTCGAGGGCTCTGCATCACTCTCAGTACTGACGACCCCCTGCAGTTTCACTTCACCAAGGTATCAGATGTAGTTCTGTAAAAACCACGCTATGTTAGTTGGCTCAAAAATTTTTATGAAGTGAAAACTTCTTTAGAATCGTTGTGATTTCAAACCGGATGCAACGGAAAAAACGACAGGTAAGAGACACAAATACAAAAATGTGTAGGATGAAGCCAGCAAAGAATGAGACAGAAATATACATACTATTTAATACAGCGCCATCTGTGAGATTTTTTTGATACTAACGTGTGTATGAAAGCTCTTGTAGTGAATTTTAATTTAGGATTATACGTGAAATTAAAATATCAATTCACAGAGGGAGCTACCTTACAATTATTTACTAATGACAAAATTTTACATATACATAAGACGTTTAGGATAATAGTATTTTAATTTTGGAAGGTTTCACTTCTACTACGTGTGAATTGCACACATGTTTTTTTTTATCTTGCATGACACATGGTAAACACATGGACATCCAACAATATTCTTACTTAAAAAAAACAAATATGGTATTTTTTTTTATTATCCACCTGGCAACTCTAAGCTTCGTAAACCTCGACAAAACACTATCCTATGAAAAATGCTAAAATTAAAGGAGTGACCATTGCAAAGCACAGGTCCGGCCTCGCGTGGAGTACTACTCTCACCTCGCTACCTACGCTAGTATTTGGGATACACCAGCTGCGTCCATTTGATCCATACAGAAGAGGGCCGTTCGGAGGGACTTCGGTTTCCTCTGTATTCTGAACCGTATGTTCCATGGGGAGTGCTCTGAGGAATTGTTTGAAATGATACCGTCGTCTCGTTTTTACCATCGCACTGCCCGCCATCGGAGTAGAGTTCATCTATACTACCTGGAGCCACTGCGGTCATCCACAGTGCGTTTCCAAACATATTTTTTGCTACGTACCATCCGGCTTTGCAATGAGCTCCCCTCCACGAGTTTTCCGAGCGCTATGACATGTCCTTCTTCAAATGAGGCTTGCGGAGAGTACTTAACTGTAGACAGCGGCTTGGCTGTTCCCCTGTCATTGCTGATGTCAATAAGCGACGGTAACCACTCACCATCAGGTGGGCCGTATGCTCGTCTGCCTATACGGCAATAAAAAAAGACCATTATTGGAGGTGACGAGACATACTTAATTTAAGCTATATGTACACGCTATTCTGCGCACGTGCAGGAGCCGCTGATGGAAGAGTACAGTATCGCAGCGCAAGTGTGGAAGCTCAGTTCATGCGACATGTGCGAACTGGCAAGGAATTCGGTGCTCATGTCCGGATTCCCGCACGAGGTACAAATTTTTATTATATATTTATATTTTTGTACGTTTTTAACTATATCTCATTACAAAATAGATTGGGAGTACTCATGGCCGATCACAATGGGCCACAATAAACATTAGACCTGGTTACATATTTTCCTTATTAAATTCCATTTGGTTCAAGGAGTAAAATACTATATGTCCAAGTGTCATTGAGTATTTTTATGTTTTTGTCATTTTTTTATTGCTTAGATGGGTGGACGAGCTCACGATCTACCTGGTGCTAAGTGGTTACCGGAGCCCAGACACATCCACAATGTAAATGCCGCCTCCCACCTTGAGAAATGAGTTCTAAGGTCTCAATATATTTACAACGACTTCCTTTCTTCCTTCAAACCGAAACGCATTACTGCTTCATGGCAGAAACAGGTAGGGTGGTGGAACTTACCCGTGCGGACTCACAAGAGGTCCTACCACCAGTTACGTAGGGTATCCGAGTTTCGGTTATCGTCTTTAAGGTCGAAGCTACTCAATACTTTCATATACTTTTATGACCCATCTAAGACAGGCGACTATACAGGGTAACAGATATTGGAATGCTCATATATGGCTAAATCTTTGCTCTTATGAACTCGGTTAAAAAAACATGTTAAAATTTTATTTTTTTCAATCGGTTGGTGGCAACCCTATGTGGCTACAAAGGCAGCTAGTTTTTATAATCATTACAATTACAGATGAAGCAGTACTGGTTAGGGCCCAACTATACCAAGGAAGGTGTGGCCGGTAATGACATAACTCGAACCAACGTACCCGATATCCGCATTTCGTTCCGTCACGAGACCATCCTCGATGAGCTGACCAACATATTCAAGGTACAGTTGCAGTACCCTTCTATAAGGAAAGCTCAACCTACCACTTAGATGACTAGATCACTCTGACTCTCTCTCTTTCTCTTCTTTCTTGTTCCTTTTTAAATTGTGTTTGGTTCGCGAGTCGTAGACATGAAATACGGTTTTAAGGTTTAGCAGGGAAAAACTGTAAATTATCAAACTGATTAAATTATTAAACATGTGACATTATAGTGACTAAATGCCAAGCTAAACCTTGAAACTGTTTAGAGCCAATAAATTTAGTAAAATTCGTCAAAGGCATTTCCTTCCTTCCAGCGTTTCCTTTCTGATATGTTCAGTTAAAACTTACTCGGACTTGCAAAAAAGTTGGCTTCTAACGTTAAAATGTTGACAAAATTAATCATAGCAATTCTAGAAGATAAATAGATTAGTAATTTTGTTTTCTGAACACCTTTATGGAATGCCAAGTTTAAGCAAAACTGCCATAATATTACCTCTGAGGCTTCCGTGTATTATAGAAAACGAAGTATTTAACTTAACGATATATTAGTAACAAATGTCCCGTAACAGAATATTCAAACAAAATATCTGTTGCTCTCACTATCTTACACTTGACACAGACACGGGTTTCCATCAATCACTGAGAAACTGATGTATGTGAAGATTTTTGTTTCGACTGAACTGTGATTGTTTGTTGTTAAATTGAATGTGTCATGTTTTGTGTTTGTCTATAACATTAGCATAAGATGTGGAAAATTTAGCGTTGTAATTTGATAATTATCAAATAACGCATCTCTATAAATTTGTTTACTTTGACGATATACTAGTTTGTGAGTTTTATTTCTTTGTTTTTGTTTATAAAATGAACTTAAAAATTATTGAATAAAAATACTGTAGATGCTTTTCGAAAATGTGATAAAAGCGAGCTTAAAGCTCAAATAGGCTTGTGTTATCTGTAGAGAGCTAAGTGTTCAGTGACGTCTTTGCTATATAACATTTTAGCTTTTATTTAGGCTGTGCTAAAAAGTTTGATTAACCTTAGTAAATAGTTAATGTATTTACACCTCTATGGAATGTAATAATACGTGCTATTTCAGGATGGTATGTCTACTCAGAGATAAACTACACCCACGTTCAAGACAGTGGTTGCTACTAAATATATAATATACTTTATTAACAAATAAATGGATTGTAATTTAAAATTTAGCCCCAATACCGTGTATTTAGGTTAAGATCCATTGTGATAAATGAAAAACGAAAGATTGAAAGTGCCATTTCGTTGTTAATGCTGAGTCTCTTTGATATAATGAACTTGTAGATTCACATACCCATAACGTTTATTGAACGGTTCAGTGAAAGCTTTTATACTTTTACATATTGATGATTGAATCTAATTATTAACAGTTTCAACGCATTTCCTTGTTGTTGTGGAGACGAGCGCTTTACAAGTAACAACCTGATGAACTTACCATTTCAATCATGAACTAATTTATACAAACGTGAATCATGCGATAAAATTATAATGTAATATATTTAATAAAAAAGGGAATATCAAAAATGTAATCATGATTTATCTAAATACATATATTTATTTGAAATCCTTAAGTTATTTGATGGCATAAAATTGGCACTATCAACCTACATTTTTGTACGTCTATTGGCTTTATAATAATATTAGATTCCTAAATATTATCAAGATTAACTTCTATATACACGAATTAAGGTAAATTGATTTTATATTGCTTTAGCTGTGATGAGAATTTTTTTTTTAATGGAATAAATACATACGTATGTATTTGTGTCGTGTATGAATGAAAAACAATACTAGGCTCGCTACATGGATGTTATTCTTGTACTCGCACAGAAGATATTTCATTATGAAACTTTCAGTTTAAGATAAGGCACCCATGACAGTTCTCAGTTTTCGTGAAATTGATACGTACGTGACGTGTAGTGTGTTCACGAATGATCCCGATTGAGAATTTGTCAGTAATCAATTTGCCTTTAAATGGCAGGAACGATTTGCCCGTGTAACCTAACTAATAGATAAATAATTACAATAAGTAATCCTCATATTATCCATACGTAAAGAAGTCTAACATCTATCGCGTTGCTTAGTGTATTTGATTGATTAATGAATTAACGCTGTTTTTAATGTTACCAATCCTCACATTTTGCTATTAGAATCAGACCTATTGAAATTTTTAGGCGGTACAAACCAATCATATCCCCTCATACTCCCCATAAATTTGTGCGAAATTGAAACACGTGCAACTTGATTGTATTGTTAGGAAAGATTTAAATGTATATGCTGTCTATTTCTGTTATACAAAATATGAAAACTAGAGACCAACGGACAGCCAGGGTTGCAAATGAAAATGCAACGGACTGGTAAGAAGATATTGCAGTCCCCTAATATTTTCCTAGCGCCAATAGACCTTTTGAAGATTGTAAATTGAAGAGGAAATAGTATCGTAGGATGCAGTTTTCTAATTATTGTTTTTCTTGCATTACCAATTTATAATTATTCAATAGTAAAATCTTGAGATCTTCCTGATAGCCTTAGATAGCAGTAAATTATCTCGTTTCGATTTCCACCCTGTAAAATATGAACTAATATGTTTTACCCTCATCCCTTTGTGTCTACCCTCTAAATGTTGAGAGATTTAGCCTCCTAACTATAAGCTAGTTTGTATCGACCTTAACGATCGTGGTCTCATCCAAACACAGTCGTAGTGTAAATATTTACATATATTAGTAATTCTGCATTCTGCCCTTCCGCATTTTTTGTCTTTTTCGCTCATGTCTGAAGTGAAACTTTGGCGAAAGAGACAAAATGCGGTCTAATAGATCCGAGGCTCCACGTTTGATAAGGTCGTATGTGTCTACTATTATTGTGTATTGCTTGATTGTGATTTTGTTAACGTGTACGTCAGTTTGGCGGGTGTAATGTGTGTGATCGGGAGTTGCTTACTGTTATTTTGTTTTGAAATAAAACTGTATGCAAAATGAAAGGGCCTTAAAGTTGGTTATTGTCGGTGTATCTATGTCGATTAACTTGACATATTTTTTAGAATATTATTACACAATGGTATGTATATGTGGGATTATAGGGCTAAAAGTAGTGGATTTTAACTTTGACACCAAAATCTACTATTAAAAAAAAAAACTTATCACATTGACAACCGATCACTGACATTGACATTCATATTCTTTTAAAACAAACCTAGTGTGCCAGTGTGGACTGAATAAGATATAAAGACCGATCCTCCCACATGTATAATATTGATTCTAGTATCAAAACATTTGCGAGATTGAAGTGGCTACAGTCTTTATCAGTTACCTAAGAACATTCCCCGTGAAACTCTTAACGTTCGGACCTAAGCTTCGTATCACTTAAGGACCAGTTAACAATAATCATTTGCATTCGCGTCATTACAAATGATCCACAGATTACACTCGTCATTCCGGCTAAACATAACTGCTCTGTCGTCCTTAATATTGAAAATTTTCAAATATTAAAGGTAAAAAAAGCAAAATTTTGCTTTATATTCGTATAACTCGTGTTCAATATCGAAGCAAATGCCATACTCCGCGCATATGACTTTAATTCATATAAAAGAAAATAACAGAGCCAATATAACGACACTGTTAATAATCTGGATGCCTTTGGGTTTCAAGCTCAGATAGTTGAATCGGAGTAAAGAGTACATCCATTGTAAATTATTTAACCTTCAATATTTGGATAATTTCAATTATTTAGTACTTAAGTTGACATTGTTGACGCTACACTACATACATAATAAAACTGTCGCAAAACAGTTTGTTTATGATAATTTTTTAATCTTTAATAATCAATGTTTATCTTATTGTTGGGAATAAAATTCGTATAATCGATTTGTTTTCATTCTTTATTAAAACTCTATGCATCTTGTTTAAATTCGAGTTTAATTTGTTCGGTATGAAATTTGTCTTAATTATACTTGCAAGTCTGGAGCAAGACCACATTTAGCCTTTTTTCTGAAACACTCAACCTAAAATTCATTTCCAATATTATTTTGCTTAGTTAGATCGAGACTATAAAAATAAATTAGGGAGTTACAGAGAGTTGACCACACATACACTACAGGCTATTGACCACATTACTACACAATCTAATAACTATTCTTTAGTTATCTTTAATTTTCTGAGTAAGGTTTAGGAATCTATATATTTTTATTATTGCCCTTGTAGGCAGTCGAGCATATGACAGACAATTTGATGAATTTGAGATTTACATTTTATAAAAACAAATTCATCTATTTGACATTCTCCATCTTATAAAACTCGTCTAAAAATAGTATTAAAAGTGTTAATCCTAAATGATTAAATTAAGTAATTCTTTTACATATTTTGTATTCACGACGTGTTTTGTTGACTCAGCTACATCGATGTGACGCATCGTTCTTCTTCTAAGGTACCGTGTGCTCTGTGGTCATATAAAGTTAATGTTTCGCTAACATTTTATTTAATTACCCTATACATTTCATTATGACGAGATGTCGAATGTTTTTTGTGCTAATACTTTAACGAGATATATTGTTCTAATATTTAAAATAAATGTCATTCCAAAGATTAATAGAACGGAGGATTATCATCTGGCTGCGAATTCAATCTCTTTTCTCAACATGGTCAGTTTACGTTGTAAGGACTCGATAGAAGAATTAACTGCGTAGTCTAGGGTGGTACCGATTTCTTTGTCGCTTTTTTCCATTATACTACCTACTTGGGGTTGACAAAAAACTAAATTAAAGATATATAAGCATGCTGAAAATAGCATTTAGTTAATTTGACCCAATTGTAATTAGCTCTTCCTGGTCTGATAGAAAAAAGGCTTTGAACGTCATGTCTAAAATGTTTTGTTTTTGTCTTAGTGAATTTGGTCAGGATATTAAATAAAAAAAAAACTCGTACTCCCGGGATACCCAGCTGGGTCAGAACCAGCGTTCGTTTCTGTTACTTTCTAAAAACCAAAAACCGTTCCACGACGTAACTAGACGTGTGCTCACCCAACGCCTTCTCTAATAGTGTTCGGATACGCTAGATAAGTCGGAACTGTTGCCAACGATAGAAACAGGGGTAGAACGGGTGATTCTCGACACGATAAGATAAGAACCATAATCTAAAAATTATTATCATTAAGTATTTCGCATATGTATTTTATGAGTATCGACGGGCGAAAGCCTTTTTTTTATATTGCTTAATTGGGTGGACGAGCTCACAGCCCACCTGATGTTAAGTGGTTACTGGAGCCCATAGACATCTAAAACGTAAACGCTGCCACCCACCTTGAAATATGAGTTCTAAGATCTCAGTTCAGTGAGATACGAGTTCTAATACATAGTTACAACGACTGCCCCACCCTTCAAACCGAAACGCTTTACTGCTTCACGGCAGAAATAGGCAGGGTGGTGGTACCTACCAGTGCGGACTCACAAGAGGTCCTACAACCAGTAATTTTGTTTAAGCACCGTTTTTTCAACTTAACAGAGCCATTTGACATTTAAAATTTGGAAAAAATATTATTATCTTGAATCACAAAGACAAATGTCGCGTATTAAGCGAAATATCGCCTAAACCAAATTGCCTTTTATCCCTCAATATGATGTACGGGGTCATACCATCAGTATTTAGTGAACATCCAGCTTAGATTGGAAGACCCGTATTAAGTACTAACTAGAGGTCCCGCAGTAGTCGAAATTCGAATATAATTAATTGGAATTGTAAGTTTGTACACGTTGTTTTATACTTCAATAATCACAAATTTCGCCTAGACTACACTGTATAAAATATTAACAACAATATTTAATCTATTCTCAATTTGACAACAGACGCCAAGAACAAAAGTTTGACAATAAATAGTATGCATGCGTGTGTGCGTCAAATACATGGTATGTAGTGTGTGTAACGTTTTCTTTATTAATTTAATGTATCTTTTATGCATTATTTTGAAAAAATATTAGCATTGTGCACTTCTTCTCTATATTCTCTGTAAGTGTGCAAAATTTCATACTCCTCCGTCCGCGCAATTTTCGTAAAAAGGGATACAAAGTTTTTGCTTCACGTATTAATATATAGATTATAAAGCAAGCCAACGGTATATTACTAACCAA
The DNA here is from genome assembly GCF_003987935.1 of Bombyx mandarina. Next base: position 705,703 of record NW_021011578.1, read on the forward strand.
ATAATTTGTTTCTGGGCGAGGGTATCAAGGTAAGTATTAAAACTTGATAACTTTTACTATTATGTAGGTACTTCGAAAAAAAATACTTGTGGGAGTTTTGCTTTTGTCTGTTGGTGTGTTTAAATGTGGGAGTGATAAAACTTACGAACAATATTACATTTGTATAGTTTAGCGTGCTATTAATTTTATTCTTGAAACGAATTATTTAATTTCATATTTAAATTTATTTTGATTTATTGCAAACAAACTAAAAACATTACAAAAATATTAAATACATTATTGGTAACTATTTTGAAACCAATTTTTTATTATCGATAGATTGTTGGCCTATAAATTACAATTTCTCTATACTTTTTTAATTTTCAATTAGTCTTAAATTTGAACACGAATTTGATACTCTCTTGCATTGTAATAAGACTAATAATCGTGAGTATTTTGCACCGGTTTTATTGTTTTGTTTTTATAACCTGTCTCTGATTACTATACTATATATACTACGATATAATAAGTGTTTTTTTTTTCATCACAAAATGTCAAAAGAAATGTAAGCAATTAATTCCATTTTACGTTACATAATAAGAAAAATGATAGACAACTCTAAAGAACCGTTGTCCAGTACCCACTTACTAGTTCATATAATAATGTTTGCATTTATTTATTTATTTATCAGGCACACAACACACATCAAAAGCTAATACACCTATTTTAGCACACAGCTAAAAGATACAAAAAAAACAAGTAAAAAAAATATGGCCTTTAAAAAAAGATTAAACATTAATAAGTAGAACAAAAGACCTTTTGGCTTCATAAAGCATAGATAACATAAAATGCTCCGTAAATTTTGACATATTCTTTAATTAACACTGAATGCAGACAATAACGTTAAAGAATGAACAGATACTAAATAAGGTTTTGACTAATTATCAGCATGGTTCGCGTTTACAGTCTCGCCAGCCGCCCAGCAATTCTATCAGCTTCGGTTCGCCTGTGATTCCACCTCCAGCTAACTTCTCTGCGCCCACCGTTACATTGAAGAGACCCTCGCTTGTGTAATCTGTTACAAAATGTAGCTAGAAGTTTGCGGGTCACTGACCTCGCCTACAATTATTAATGTCCGTAATTTATAACCTATTTAGCTCATTTACGGTTTTGATTTTATCCTGTATTATAGTATATTATATTAAATTAAAAAATAATATATTTAGTATTGAATTTAGGAATTGATAAATTATTTTGTTTAGAAGTGTTAAAATCTCCTATCAAAATATACTTAGGTACCTAATTTGATTTTTCATGAAAATAAATTAATGTCACCGCTAATTTGGAAATAATAATTACCCTTTATTATCTCCTTTATCGAAAATTCTTTATGACTTTTTATTAATAATTTTAGCAATTATTAATTTAATCTTGCTTCCTAGTAATTAAAACAAATAAATAACTATAGTTGACAGCGTATTGACTTTTATTTACCTAACGCACCAAACTGTTGTATTTCGACGATGAACTGCCTCCATCAAGGAAATATTTGCCTTTGTACTTGTGGAGAGCTTATTCTGAATAATGTTCTCTTAGAATATAGGCATTATTGCTTGCTACACAACTAAGAATTCGACCTCATGTGTCAAGGTGGGTGTCGTGGAATTTGGGTTGTGATTTCACAATGGGTTCCTTTATACCAAGTTGGTTGTACATACATCAAGTATAAATTATACAATATAAAAGCTACTAAATTCGAATAAAAAGTCAGGTAAGCAATGTCCGCAAAGATATGATTAAACAATGAAAAATAAAACAGCGTTTGCCTTGAAAAAACAGAAGATTTAAGCCTAAACCCAATTTAAGATACATTTGATTATTATGATATAAATAAAAATGAAATTGCTGTTTGTAAACAAATATAAATATAAAATTTTAGATTTACTTAAATCAGATTAAATTGAGGCCGTTAGCGCAAAGTGGCCTAAGCTTACCATAGTTATTATGGAGCAATGAGGTTTAAATTTCCATGAATTTGAATTTGAGTAGACAAAAAAAACAATAATGATTACAGAGCCATCTGTTATCTATGAGTAAAACTATGGATGGCTTTGCATCAAAATTTTATTATAATTTAAATAAATTTCAATAATATACATATACCTAAGCATGATTATGAAAAATTGTGGGTTAGGCCACTTTTGCGCTGACGGTCTCAATTGTGACTAGAGTCACGTTTGCTCTGGCTGTTCCTACAATAAAGAACTGTTATGTAATAGTGCACATGAAAAACTTGTAATAATGAACCCACAGAAATAATATCAAGATAGAAGAACGGCGAAGTGGGCGTAACCCCCGTGCCAAAACCATGTACTATATTGGATGATTTTCTTAACGCACTCTCATTACAAAGAGTATTTAATCTCATTACGCAACGCGAGACCCGCTCCTGCGCTCGCGACGTAAAAGAATAGACAAATCGATACAAATATGCCTGATTTATTTCTGTGAATGAATCTCTTATAAACTTCTTTGTATTAAATGACGAACAAAGATGTCAAAAAATGGTACAAAACATATTATGGAGCATGACGATCAGTAGTTATTGCTTGACACAAATCAGTGTCGTCACTTTCAAAATTTTAACCATACCTTCAATTTTCATCTTTTCCAAGTAAAATGGGATAAAGTGCTAGTGTTATTTTTATATATTTTAAAAATAAATAAGAGAATTAATTTCAACCAAATTTATATATCGTAAAAGCAAAAATTATAACGTATCATCTAATACATTCAGGATGTTCGGAACCCATAAGGAATATAAAAAATGGACGAGATCTCGCTCGTAAGGAAATTCATTTAAAAAATAATGTAAAATATTACAATTATTTTACGAGTTTTTACAAATTTAATGATGAAGTGTGATTTCCGTGAAATCATGATAGTACCAGTATACAAATAAACATGCTCATGAACCTGTGAGGGCCAAGCGCTCGGATCTAATGGAAAATGCTGTCCATAGACATCGGGAGCCATTTCAAAAAGTCATATCGGAAAGGGGTTGATTCCAGACCTAAGTGCAATGTGGGAAAAGATTGTAGTAAGAAGTAGGTGATTCCAGATAATATTGATGAACTAATATATCGAGTGGTGAAAGGATATTTGGTTTAAGTGACATTTCACATAATACGCGATATTTATCTCTGTAACTAAATGTGCTTTTTATTTGGTATTAGTATCAACAATTTGATGTTTATAATTGAACTTCAATTAAGTTTACCCCATTGAAATAGCTGAAGAAGTTTTTTTGTTATGGTATTTTTTCCAAATTTTGAAATTAAAGTAGCTCTCCTGTAATTTTTTTTCCTACCTATGCTGATAGCCTTGAGAGGCTATTTCCGCTTCGCCTTGACGTGTAGGTGAGCTCACAACCTCAAACCGAGAATGTTGCTAACACTGGACCTAACAAGAGCAGTGCTTCGCAGAATTTACCACCGAACCGGAAACGCGACCCACTGAGAAGATCCAGCAAGAAACACAGTGGGCTGTGTCTATGGGTTGGTTCACACGTCGAGCCCTTCGTCGTAAGCGACGGGTTCGACGAGGACGGTGACCGATCCTGTAAAGCTGAAAAAATGTCGCCTAAACCAAATAGATTTTCACCCTTCGATATTATAACTGCGGTGTCTACAAGTTCAGTTCACAAAGTATCACGAGATCGTTAATTTCTTAAATAAGGTTATAAATTACTATCTATGGAAAAAAATATAACAGCGAAGCGAACGATAATGGGATCGAAGCGACGCGCACACGTGTGCGAGGTCCCGGCGACAGCACGCGGCGCCGTGCCGACAACCAGGTCCCGTTCCAGAGAGTCTCCGTCGCCGGTATACATATCACTGGGGTAAGACAAGCGTCTAGTTTTAGAACTGATGGTAGAACGTGTTTTTGACCCGCATGAGACTGTACCAACGTCCCGGCTGTTTCTGCCACGTGTCCTAAACACGTGATTACGGATCCCTCCGATCCATTAACAGTACTTTTAGGTACTTCAAGCACCGGTAACCGTCCTCGCCGAACCCGTCGCGAAGGGCTCGACGAGTAAATTAACCCACAGACACAGCCCACTGAGTTTCACACCGGATCTTCTCAGCGGGTCGAGTTTCCGGTGTTAGATTCTGCGAAGCACTGCTCTTGCTAGGGCCAGTGTTAGCAACACTCCGGGTTTGAGCCCCGTGAGCTCACTTACACGTCAAGGAGAAACTGATATAGTCTCTCAAGGCTATCAGGAAAGATTAAAAAAAGTTGCTACCACGAGGCAGGTTGTGTTTTGGGACTATAATCGCATGTCTGTTTTAAAAAAAGCTTGAGCTTGAGGTTTAAGGAAAGTAACTTTACGGTGGGTGGTGAACCTGGTCTGTGTTTGGACGTATTCATGGCCGTCTATTTGATACAGGAATAATAATTTAACTCTGTAACACAATCTTGTTATAGTATAGTTATTATTAATAGATATTAATAATAAAATCGGAGGAGATGTAGACTTGTAGACATAATTGTGTCACACGTACCTCTCATTTAAGACAATTGATCTAATTAGGTTACCCCTACTCTATACAACTATATGTAGACTTTGTTTTATACATATTTTTGGGATTTGATTATAGTATGAAAATGTCAAAGGTTGACAACTTTTATTTTTATTGGTCTTCTTCTTGCCCTTATTCCACATTAAGTAAGGTCCTCGTAGCATCTCCTCTTATGATGCTGCATAGGGATTTGGCATGAGTTTTACCGCTGGCGATCTGTCTAACGTCAACCCTCCTTGAATTATATCTCCTGTACTACTATATCCATTGCAGCATGCTAACTACGGGGAATTTTTCCAATTGTTCTTTTGGTCTTTCTTTTACTTCATTGATCTGTTTTGATTTGCATTTTATTATGAAGATTTACACTCACGTTTAAATTTTTAAATATCATTGTAGGATCCTTGTAGACACTCGAATTTGTGTTCCACTTCGAATTTTTTGAAATGGTACTCTCTCGAGTAAATCAGTATTCTCTGGCACGTGATCCTCACGGATCGCTTGGAACCTCTGGGTCTGCGGAAGGACTACGGTTCCCTCTGTATTTTGTACCGTATGTTTCATGGGGAGTGCTCTGAGGAATTGCTTGAGATGATCCCCTCATCTCTTTTTTATCATCGCACCTCCAACCATCGGAGCAGAGTTCATCCATATTATCTGGAACCGCTGCGTTCATCGACAGTGCGTTTCCAGAGGTATTTTTGCCACGTACCATCCGGCTATGGAATGAGCTCCCCTCCACGGTGTTTCCCGAGCGCTATGACATGTCCTTCTTCAAACGAGGCTTGTGTAGAGTATTAAGCGGTAGGCAGCGGCTTGGCCCCTGGTATTGCTGAAGTCCGTGGGCGACGGTAACCACTCACCATCAGGTGGGCCGTATGCTCGTCTGCATACAAGGGCAATAAAAAAAAATAAAAAAAAACGTGCTACCGCTGGCGTATTTAATGAGAGTATTTCATCAGGTGCCCATAGAGGAGCTGATACGTTCAGCCACTCTGCTGGTCGAAGCGTTGGGCTTGCGTCGCTACTACATGGAGGCCGCCCAGCAGTCCTTCCCGGAGACGCTGGTGGAGTTCTTCTCCGGGCACGGCTCCCCGCGGCGAATGCTCGACAAGCACAAGGAATCTATGGACTTTACCCGCGCTTTACTTAATTTGGACAGTTAGTTCTATACAGAATATTCCACAGGTTTTTTTTATTTTTTATTGCCCTTGTCGGCAGACGAGCATACGGCCCACCTGATTGTGAGTGGTTACTTCAGCAATGCCAGAGATGGGCAGAGCCAAGCCGCTGCCTACCGCTAATAATACGAAATACGACCATAATCGACCGACCTCTCAAAATTTAGATACATTTTATGTATTACGTTTTCTCTTGGGTGTTATATGTAAAAGTACAATTACGAGCTACAACTCGTCAATGCTAAAAGAAAAAATAATTCACAGTTGACAAACAGAAAAGAATAATGTACCTACTGAAGTGCTTTGTTTCTGCCTATTTTATATAGAAACTTACATGTCACGTAGGTTAATAATCCTAGGGAGATTGCCCTATTTTGATTGCCTGAATGGTACCTTAATTTACGCTATTGAATTTTAAAATAATATCACCGATGTTACTATATTTGGAAATTTACATTTCATCCGGAATCGACAAAGCCAAGTTTGGTACATTCCATAAATACTACGAGGTTCTTAAGTATATTTTTTTCTGGGTGTTAGATAGAGCAATATAATCATGTGGTTCGGATTGAGTCGCTCCGGCCACATGCATTCAACACATAAAATATTTTATTGCTTATATTATTACTGTTTATATAGTGTTACTATTACTATTTATATATTATTACTGGTAGTAGGACCTCTTTTGAGTCCGCGCGGGTAGGAACCACCGCCCTGCCTATTTCTGCCGTGAAGCAGTAATGCGTTTCGGTTGGAAGGGTGGGGCAGCCGTTATAACCGAGACCTTAGAACTTATATCTCAAGGTGGGTGGCGTATTTACGTTGTACATATATGTCTATGGGCTCCAGTAACCACTTAATACCAGGTGGGCTGTGAGCTTGTCCACCCATGTAAGCAATAAAAAAAAACGAAACATTTACAATCGCCTGCCTCCGCACAGCAACTTATCTCTCTACTTAAGTTCGATAAGTTTTCAATCGGAAAAACAAGACCAAACATAATGAGGAAGTTATGTATTGAAAAGACTTATTTTGTTCAATTTTCTGAACGAGATTCTAAAGACTAATCAATAATAACTGACATTTTTTTGTTATTGCTTAGATGGTTGGACGAGCTCACAGCCCACCTGGTGTTAAGTGGTTACTGGAGCCCATAGACACCTACAATGTAAATGCGTCACCCACCTTGAGATGTAAGTTCTAAGGTATCAGTATAGTGACAACGGCTACCCCACCCTTCACACCGAAACGAATTACTGCTTCACGGCAGAAATAGGCGGGGTGGTGGTACCTACCCGTGCGGACTCACAAGAGGTCCTACCACCAGTAGGTTGGTTGAATTCTTCAAGGTATGGCAGCCGAGCAGTATCTACAGCTGACAACGTGCTCCTCCGAAGAGTTCCAGCAACGACACAACAATGTAACTCTTAGTCCGCACCATTCCGTTACTAGATGTTGGTAAAGTTTTATTTATTAGTGTTTCTATTGTCTATATTCGCCTGTTATATCAACCATGCTACCTATTTCATTATTTATTAAGTTGCACCAACAAAGTTCATGGCAGATGTCAAAGGTGCAATCGACAGTGCATTAACCATCGATTGATGGCATTAACAACAAAAATAAAAAAAATATATAACTAAGATTTGATTACATTTGATTGATTGCTTAAGATTCAAATTCAAATTCAAAAATCAATTCAAATTCAAAATCATTTATTTCAACTTAGATGTCAGTATGACACACTTGTTGAATGTCTATATGTATATATTAATACGTGAAGCAAAAACTTTGCATCCCTTTTTACGAAAATTGCGCGGACGGAGGAGTATGAAATTTTCCACACTTATAGAGAATATAGAGAAGAAGTGCACAATGCTAATATTTTTTTTAAATAATGCATAAAAGATACATTAAATCAATAAAGAAAACATTACACACACTACATACCATGTATAGTAGTTGACGCACACACGCATGCATACTATTTATTGTCAAGCTTTTGTTCTTGTCGTCTGTTGTCAAATTGAGAATAGATTAAATATTGTTTGTCTTTGTTAATATTTTTTATAGAGTAGTCTTGGCGAAATTTGTGATTAAAGAAGTATAAAATACAATCTTAATAGTGTACAAACTTACAATTCCAATTAATTATAGTCGAATTTCGACTACTACGGGACCACTAGTTTATATTTAATTGGGAAATGATCCGCGACAGATTTTTCCTGTAAGTTGTGAGACAATTAGAAAAAACATCTATTTCACTTAAAATTAATTCAGCGCAATCGGACAACTCGAGCGAACATTGACGGAGACCTCGCTACCGTGGACATTATTGTAGTCCCAAAGGATTCTGTTTAAGGGAGAGTAAGCACCTAAATTCGAACGAGCGGCTTTCTTATTAATGACTATTACCTATTAATGACTATTGTTCGTAGGCATCGTTAAACACACAGCTAAGTCATAGTGCCCTTCGATTGGGACCTTTTTTAAACCCCTTTTAAAGAAGGCTCTGTAATAGTGCTAAGAAAACTCAAGGCTCGCTCATTCGAAAACGTGATTCCATTATTCTCTCTTCATTTTAAATACAAAGCGAGCAAGAAACAAGATGTTAGCTACTGAATCAAACTACGAGCATTGCTCAAACAAGAACTGACTTGGTATTAACTAAATATTCGAGAAACCCACTCCAGCTTGAAAATGAGGTGACGTAATTAGTGTACACAATGGTATAAATACTCTTTTTAAGCTTCAGTTTTTCTTCAGCCATGTCAATTGACATCTAATAGTATGTTTGTCTTCAAGTTCCACTGATGAGCAGAATATCCATGACAAAGCCGGCTGACACAATGAGAACTTCCTTGGAGAGCCACGAAGATGTGGAGCCAATGATGGGTATTTTGAATTTTATGACAATTCGCATATTTTTATAATTGGTTCAGTAACTTTGATAGTTCTTTTCCTAGAAATAATAATAATATTCGTAATGTGGAGTATTCCATCAGGACTCGTGGACCCGTGGGCTTGTCCCAGCCCCCCGGATCGGCGCTACTCGTTCCGATGGGTGGACGGTGTGGTCGCGGTCTACCGCAGCGAGGGTGATGCGGCTTCGGGCAGGCCCTTACCTTACCGCACCGTCAAATTCAAGCAGTACGTCGACGATATGGGGAAGCTGAGCGACATGGTCGCTGATGGACCGCTGTTAGTAGATTCGTTCCACCTTCACCAGTATGCGTTGGATGAATTTGAAAATTTCACAAGCGAAATTCACAGTACAGTACATATATTAGCTACGATTCTATTTAGGAAATACTATAATCGAAACAAAATACGCTACAAAAATTGTGTATTTGATCTCTAGTTCGAGCTCTAGTTTGCCGAGGCTGCCACTATATTTTTTAAAACCCGACGCTAACCAAAAAAAATAATTATATGTACTTTAAAGCGCTGACGTGTAGAGTCAATGGTTATTAAAGTCTTCACAAATTGAAATGGTGGGCAGGAAATGGTGCAAACAGGAGGTGACTTCGCGTCAATAGCAGTAGGAAGTTGATCCGTGCCAGTGTGGGCTCACTATACCAGTAAAAAAACATCCTCGGCAAAATTAAGTTATTTGTGGATTTTATTTTTGGCACACAGGAAATCGTTTTGTTTTCGTCGTCTGAGCTACCTGAAGTCTAAGTTCAAGATGCACGTACTGCTGAATGAGCTTCACGAGTTGGCTTTACAGAAAGCTGTTCCGCATCGAGACTTCTATAATATCAGGTACACAGCGTACGCTACATAGAGTTGTGTGCATACCACGGCATTGTATTCACAGCTCTAATATACAGTCTTATTACACTTGGCTGAATTTAGTCGACTGAATTCAGAAGCAAATTTAGATGATTACACTGTTTTCTGATTACACTGTTCTAAATTCAGTTACTGAATCAATTGTCAGTTTAAGCGCGACGAAGTTGGACGTGTCGTGTGTGTACGAGGATGGCTCCAGCAGGAGCGAGGAACCAGCAGACTTCAAAAATTATCTATAAATGGATTCGAGCTCGTTTGACCTAATATTAAACTCTTGAGTTGTTAGGTCTCCTTTGGAGACGCCCGGACAGCTGTTAACAAATCCCACCCCTCCTGTTAGTTTAACTCGCCCACAGGTCCTGGTGAAACTGGAAAGGCCTTTGGACCACTAGTAATCCTTCCTTCAAAATAAAACAAAAAAACCTAGACATCGCTTTGAGTGTGGTCAACTTCATTGCAAAACGTTTATCCTATACATCAAGCATTGCTTCGCGAATGACACCGGTTCTTGATGACGCAACGGGCCATACCCCCTATTTTTTTAAAATCAACATAACAAATTTTCAGAAAAGTGGATACTCACATTCACGCTGCGTCGTGTATGAACCAGAAACATTTGTTGCGATTCATCAAGCGTACCCTGCGGCAGAACGCCCACGAGGTGGTGGCCTTGCAACGCGGGGTCCCGATGACCCTCAAATCCGTGTTTGAGGAGATGCAGCTCGACGCCTACGACCTCAACGTTGACATACTGGACGTTCACGCGGTAAGGCACACAGATTATAAGTTAACAGAATTTTAGTGGTAACTCTTTTTAATTAAATAAGAAAGAGCTACCGCAAGATGTAGCTTTATTTGCCTTTCATATATTATTTGTCGTTCACTCAATATTACTATCAAGTTAACTATTCAGTAATCAATCAGGAGTTAGGCGTGTTTTGAGCAAGGGAAATGTACAACTATAAAACCATAACGAAACAAAAACAATATCAACCAGGTATTGAATCCGAACCCTGTGGTACACTGGTAGTAGATCACTAGTTCCGAAGCGGACTAGAATTTATAAATCATTGTTGTATTAATATATTTTTTAATAATTGGAAACAAATCACGCACGATCAACCGGTCCCAATTTAGGATTCCCCGCGCTACGGGTACCAGAGACTGACAAACATACATATTTTTCAATACATACCTATATAAATAATAAGCATCCACACACAGAGCAAACAAACCTGTTCATCACACGAATGTTTGTCCGATGCGAGAATCGAACCCACGACCCTCAGCTCTAACTAATGCACCACCGAATCAATCAGATTTAATGAAATATATTTTTCAAAACGACTTGACTCCACCCTTGGACGGTTTATAAATGAAGATGAAATGTCCAGGACCGCAACACTTTCCATCGTTTTGATAAGTTCAACGCCAAATACAATCCGGTCGGAGAGAGCCGACTGAGGGAAGTGTTCTTGAAGACCGACAACTACATGAACGGAACGTATTTCGCCAACATCATTAAGGTATTCCTGTAGACCGGTGTTTCCCAACATAGGGCCTACGCCCCACAAGGGGGCAATTTGATATTTAAGAGGGGCAATCGCACTAAATTAATATAGGAAATCTGTATCAAATTATCAATCTGTTCAAATTATTTTGAATTTAAATTTCAGTTTTTTATTATATGTTTTGAAATATTATTTACTGTGTTCTCATCTGAATTTCATAGTGACTTCTTCCTAAAACCTATCATTTATGTTTGTTAAGTGAACATGTAAATTTTTAAATGTAAAAAATTAGTTATGTTGACATAAACATTTTAGAAATGTTACAGTGGGGCCATGGCACAAAAAAGGTTGGGAAACACTGCTGTAGACTGTATCACGTATTCGAAGTAGAAAAGGCACGACAAGATGATGGCGATATTCACCATGTGGCTTTTATGGTCTGATAACCGCTTAACACCAAACAGATCACGCGACTCATATGCAATGAAGTTAAGTAAAAAACGAAACCGAAAACTTTTTTAAGCTTAGATGGAGGGTCGAGATCGCGGCCCACCTAACGTTAAGTGGTTATCGAACCATTTACGTAGTAGATGTCTATGGAGATATCTACAACATAAATGAACTTCCGCCGACGCTTCCGCCTTCCGCCTTCCGAATGCTCAATTAGTACAAGATGCTGCGTTTGCAGGAAGTGATGTCGGATTTCGCAGAGAATAAGTACACGTATTCCGAGCCCCGCATCTCGGTGTACTGCAAGAGCAGCAGTGAGTGGAGTCGGCTGGCGTCGTGGGCGGTCCGGAACGACGTGCACTCGCCCCACGTGAGGTGGCTCGTGCAGGTCCCCAGGCTCTAGTGAGTCTGTCAAAACTGTTTTAGGTTCCTGTCATAATAACAGTGATATAGGGGTGGATTCGCCGCAAATACATTTATTTTATTGCTTAGATGGGTGTTAAGTGGTTACTAGAGCCCATAGACATCTACGACGTAAATGCACCACCCACCTTGAGATGTAAGTTCTAAGGTCTCAGTATAGTTACAACGGCTACCCCACTCTTCAAACCGAAACGCATTACTGCTTCACGACAGAAATAGGCAGTGTGGTGGTACCTACCCCTGCGGACTCACAAGAGGTCCTACCATCAGTAATTACGCAAATTATAATTTTGCGGGTTTCATTTTTATTACACGATGTTATTTCTTCACCGTGGAAGTCAATCCTGAACATTTGGTACTCGCCCGAGATTCGAACACCGTTGCATCGCTCAACACGAATGCACCGGACGTCTTTATCCTTTAGGCCACGACAACTTCTATCTCCGAAACTATTTAGCTTATCTTGCGTAGGTATTTGAAGTTAAAGAGTTTACTAACGGACTTGCTAATTTGTTTTTGGTAGTTAAAACTTAACTAATTCAGCTTTAAGCGTTGATATACATTGTATAGTGTAGCATAGCTTGTGTAATAGATAGAATTTTATTAATAAAACTTGATCTAGTTTTGTTTCGTTGTAGTGATATCTACCGTATCAACAAGTTGCTGAAGAATTTCCAGCAGTTTCTGAGCAACCTTTTTGATCCGTTGTTTGAAGTTTCCATCGACCCCAGTTCCAATCCGGAGCTGCACAAGTTTTTGGCGGTTTGATATTCACTGCAAATTATATTTAAAAAACAGTAGGAACGATTCGTTTGATATATCTTTCGAAAACGCAGTGGCAGTTTGAAGATTTAATCAGCAAACCTGCTACATCGGTCATGTGACATGCGAGCGCCCGTCACATAAATTACATTATCTTTTCTCCCAAATGCAGCCAAAAAGAGATGAAAATTAATAGGACGGATTAATAGGACAGACGGAACGAACAAATTCGCAATCCAACAGCTAAGTTACAGTGGTCCAGTTTCATTTCATAATCTCAATAACACGAAGAGAGAGCGTCGTGTGTGTGCTAAGACTTACTGAACAATATCTTATACATATAAAATTCTCGTGTCACAATGTTAATTACCATACTCCTCTGAAACGGTTTGACCGATTTTTATGAAATTTTATATGCATGTTCAGTAGGCCTCAGAATCGGCTACTATCTATTTTTCCTACCCCTAAGTGACGCTGTCCACTCCTAACATATGAGGCATGTGGTTGAATGAGGTTTTGTTATTTTTATATTCCCTCATTGTTCACAGCGCTACATGCCTCTTTCACTCATTTACCACATCCTTACACACTTACAATAAGTTAGTTTTTTTTTCTTTTAAGTAGTTCTGTATTTTAAAATACCCCATTGCTTCTATCGGCATTCTAATACTCGTAGTATCAAATATGTTTTGTCCAGCACGTGATCGGGTTCGATAGCGTGGACGACGAGTCCAAGCCGGAGATTCCGAACCTCAGCGAACATATGAGAACTCCCGAGGAATGGAACGACGAGGAGAACCCTCCGTACGCGTACTACCTGTACTACATGTACGCTAACATGGTCACCCTCAATGAGCTGCGCAAGTAAGCATTTGTCGTCACCCTTGTAGACACTAACCAAGACGATTCCCGTGCCTCATCATCATCATTCTCCTGTCCTTCTCCCAGTCACCTGGGGTCGGCGCGTTTTCTCCTTCCATACTCCTCTATCATATACCGTTTCTTCGCTCACTCCCCTCTTACACATATTCCTTCCGTTTCGCCGTCCCCTACGTGGTACTTATATATTGTAATGCTCACCAGTGTAGACTCTACTAAAGCACTAGCATTCGAAGCGTCTAAGAAATTGTATATACCTATTTAGATGACATATTGTTAGTGGCATGTTGTCAGCGGATATCATCGCGGTCCTTGGTCTACTGAAGTAGCTACTGTCCTAACTTTGAAACCGCACACAAAACTGAAAGTTTTTAATATTTTTTTGGTTGTTTAAAAAGGGAGCAGGGGCTGAACACGTTCGTGCTGCGCCCCCACTGCGGGGAGGCCGGCCCCGCCGCGCACCTGAGCGCCGGATTCCTGCTCGCCGAAAACATATCTCATGGACTCATCCTGAGAAAGGTTTCTATTCATCCACGATATATCAGCTTCAGCTGTGGCTGGATACACAAAGCTTGAGTCCATTATCACTTTTACTGGTGGTAGGAGGATCTCTTGTGAATCCGCGAGGGTAGGTACCACCGCCCTTTTTTTTCGGGTAGGAGGCCGAACCTCCTACGAGGTCCCCGCGCCTAGGGGGCGCTCCGAGGTCAGAACCCGGATAGAGTAGGGGGGTTACTGCGGTCAACACTGCAACCAGACAGTGCAGCTCACTTCAAGGACGCCCGGCCGACGGAGCCTTCGAGGCGAATCGAAGGCTCTGCAACGTCAGCCCGTCGGCCCCCCAAACGGTAGGTACCACCACACTGCCTATTTCTGCCGTGAAGCAGAAGTGCGTTTCGGTTTGAAAGGGGGGCAGCCGTTGTAAATACACTGAAACCTTAGAATTTATATCTCAAGGTGGGAGCCGCATTTACGTCGTAGATGTCTATGGGCTCTAGTAATCACTTAACACTAAGTGGGCTGTGCGCTCGTCCACCCATCTAAGCAATAAAAAAAATAAAAATAAAACCTTACTCTATTCTTAGGTGCCCGTGCTCCAGTACGCGTACTACCTGGCCCAGATCTACATCGCGATGTCTCCGCTCAGCAACAACTCGCTGTTCCTCAACTACCACAGGAATCCGCTGCCGGAGTACTTCGCGAGAGGACTCCGGGTCACTCTGAGCACGGATGATCCTCTGCAGTTCCATTTTACTAGGGTAGCTTATTCGTTGTTGTGGCGTTGATATTATGACTGACAATACGTTGATGACAGAATGCCGACCGTGAGCACTCGTGATTACAATAAACGGCACGGTTTTGGACCCTAGCAGGGCCTATTCGATCGAAGATAATAGGTAATTTTGAGATGTCTGATGAAGCGAAGTCAGTTTGAATTTAGTGTCATTTTATCTAATGGTAAGTTTCCTCCCACTACAGCGGTTGACAATGACCTGGTTATCAATTTATTGCTACACACCTTAATTATAAAGAAACACTAATGACAACAATGTTAGTCACATGCTGAATTGCTGAGTGTGACTCTAACATTCTAACACAACACACAACACAACCAATCTATACTAATATTATAAAGCTGAAGAGTTTGTTTGTTTGAACGCGCTTATCAGGAACTACTGGTCCGATTTGAAAAAATATTTCAGTATTAGATAGCCCATTTATTGAGGAAGGTTATAGGCTAAATAACATCTAATACAAGTGGAGCACCAATAAAGAATGTTTCAAAATAGGGGTTTAATTCACTTTCTACGTAAATGAAGTGGGGGGTAAAATTTTGCGTTATGCCAAAGTAACTATTCCACGGGGACGGAGTCGCGGGCAAAAGCTAGTAATTTATGAGATTGTTGTTATATTTTGTCGCAACTCCACTGGACACGTTTAACCGCCAGGAGCCGCTGATGGAGGAGTACAGTATAGCCGCGCAGGCGTGGAAGCTCAGCTCGTGCGACATGTGCGAGCTGGCCAGAAACTCTGTGCTCATGTCCGGGTTCCCGCACGAGGTGAGTGCCACAATTTGTTCTGTGCCGGCTCCTTCGCAATTGGTACGGACACCGACACCGTTTGTGAGGTACATAATATAGAAGTGGTTAAACAATCAAGAGCTTATGGGCATTAGAACCTCTAGTCCGCACGGGTAGACACCACCGCCCTGCCTATTTTTGCCGTGAAGCAGTAATGCGTTTCGGTTTGAAGGGTGGGGCAGCCGTTGTAACTATACTTGAGACCTTAGAACTCATATCTCAAGGTGGGTGGCGCATTTACGTTGTAGATGTCTATGAGCTCCGGTAACCACTTAACACCAGGTGGGCTGTGAGCTCGTCCACCAATCTATGCAGTAAAAAGAAAACTTAACCCTCAGACACACAGTTTCTCAGTGGGTTGCGATTCTGAACAGCGATAGATTCTGCGAAGCACTGCACTTGTTAGGGCTAGTGTTAGCAAACGTCAGCTTAGAGCCTTGTGAGCTTCACTATTCACCAGATAATTAACTAGCATAGGAAGAAAATAAAACAACCTTATTAACTGTGTGGTCAAATAATTAAATTGGAGGTTAGCTATCGTCCGAGACCAACTGTCAGCTTCGTTGGTACTAAATAACCACTAAAATTGGTGAAGAGTTTTTTTTTATTGCCCATGTAGGCAGACGAGCATACGGCCCACCTGATGGTGAGTGGTTAACGTCGCCCATGTTCTTCAGCAAATGGTAGAGCCAAGCCACTGCCTACAAAAATTAACGAGGCTGCGCGCTGGCCCCCTGACTCTAACAATGGAGAAGAATTCCGTGTATGAGCTATCGTGTCTGCGCGTGGTCCAGATGAAGCAGTACTGGCTGGGCGCGCAGTACGTGCACGAGGGTCCGGCCGGGAACGACATCACCAAGACCAACGTCCCCGACGTCAGGATCTCGTTCCGCCACGAGACCTTACTCGACGAGCTGGACAATTTGTTTAGCGTACGTATTGTTTGAGGTTGTTTACTGTTGCCGATTATCTGGAGGAGGGTGCTGATAAATTTTATGTAGTTTATTTAAGTATAATTGTACAATTTCCCATATTGCGAGTAGTTTTTAGTTTTTGTGGTTATCGAAGGTTTTGTTACTTACTGTCACACATTAGTGACAGGGCATAGACATGTTAAAGCCAACTTAATATGCGAGGGTCAAATTTCGATGCCATTGGAATAATAGTTTTCATCTCACGTACCAAATCGGATCGTACGACGTTTTGCGACACAAGCAGACGGAGCTCTCAAATATTTTGTAATATGTATGGGAGCTACCAAACTGCGCGCAGCTATAGTTGTTGCAAAGTACGAGCGCGCGTGGCCTTTATTTGCAGTTGTAATCGTAAATACACACTCGTCAGTGTGTGCACCCGACGGAGCCGTAGTATAGTGATTACATTTTAAAACAAAACGTAATTCATAAGAAGTAATATATCTATAGTAGAATTATTTTGTCCGTGCAGTTTGGGTCATAAAAAATCGGAGCGGAGCAGCGAGTATTTCGCTCTCTCTTCCACTCACGAGCCTTATGGACGAGCATAGTGATGCGCATTATTGTTGTCGATAAGCGTTATCGATAGTGTATTTAGTTTTGTCATTTTGTGGGTTAGTGATAAAAATGAAAGAAAAAATCACTAATCGAAAACTTACACCACATATCGCCGCAGCAAGTTAACGAGAACGGCAGAAATTAACACTTTGTAACTTTTCGGGATCTATTCTTATTTTGGTGAAATTTTTTAACACATTGTTGATAATAACACGTGCTTGTGCTGGTATATTTTTGCCAACAAGCAAAATATTTGAATAAATTCTGCAGTTTTGGTACAAAACAAACGAATAGCCATTGTGTCATTAAAAAAATTCAGAGAGCGAATGCACAAAATCACATTTCTTTTCGACATATGTACTATTATTTGCAGGTAGGTACAACAAATTACTCATAACATAACAATGTCTCACCACCCTTCGTATATCACCCCGCCGCCGTGTACCTGCCTTCAATGACGCATTTGTTTTTATCGATAAATGGCGTTGCGCCCGCGCAACATGCTCACCGCCCTAGCCGGGCTATGTTTTATGACCGAAACTGCATGGATAAAATAATTCTACTATAATGTTAAATTTTATTGCAGGCAGCCGAAAAATAAACCAGAAAAGGGGACCGGTAGCTGGAAACAAATGACTTTGATTTTAATAAAAAAATAAATCACAATGTTCTCGTGTTCTTTTTATTTGCACATTATTTAACAATCTACTGCATTTAACGTTGCTGAGGTCGATGTCTCGGAGTGGTGCGGCGGGGGTGCGGGGCGCGGGAGGGGGCGGGCCGCCCGCGCCGCCCGAGTCTGCGCCCGCAGTGTGTTTAGTGCGAGTTTTTAAAGTTCTCGATAGCGTGAACGTTTTTAACGGTTTTTTAGCTCCACTGCCTAATCGTAGGCTTAGGGGCTATACAACTGCCATTATTTGTGTGCTTAGTGCGAGTTTTTAACGTTTTCGATAACGTAAAATCATGAAGGGGTAGAGGTAAGGAGAACCGCCTCTGTGTGTGAAAATGCCCGTTAAAATCTGCTAAGTACGGGTGGCGCTACAGTAGCAACCGGGTAAATTTTAAAAAAGGCGCTAAAAGTTATTAAAATAATATAGAGAAATAAAAAAGGACGAAAGAATTGTAAGCACTACAAAATCATAAAAAGAATTTTATTTAAAGCTGATTACGGTGTTTCCCGAGCGCTATGACATGTCCTTCTTCAAACGAGGCTTATGGAGAGTATTAAGCGGTAGGCAGCGGCCTGGCTCTGCCCCTGGCATTGCTGAAGTCCATGGGCGACGGTAACCACTCACCATCAGGTGGGCCGTATGCCCGTCTGCCTACAAAGGCAATAAAAAAATAAAAAAAAAAAGCTGATTAAAAAAATGCAATCGATGTCTCCACGTTTTACCACAGCAATCATTTTAGGTTATATTGACGAAATTAGTTTGAATGACGTAAACATATGAAGTCTTGTATATTACACTGTCACTAACTACTCTAGTCAATAAATATATTAAATTTCCTAACTCAGCACACTTCAATCAGTTATCAACTGCTCAATTCATATCATCATACCCTGTGCCTATGCTAGCGCCATTCTGGTTAGTACTGAAAGTGGGACACTTTTTCAAGCTTCTCTCATATGAGACGGTTCTGCTTACCTCTACCCTCCATACGTAAAAGTTAACTCAAATTTGTATGCAGTTGGAACAGCGCCCTCTAGCGGCAGATGTAGGCAAACGTTACAACTCCATACAAATTTGAGTTAACTTTTACGTTATCGAGACCGTTAAAAAGCTCTCACTAAGCTCACAGTGGATAGCAGCGCGAGGTCTAGAATCCGGTGACGTTCTTGACGGCGAGCTGCTCGTGTTGCGGCGCCATCTGGCGGTGCGAGTGGAACTGCATGGAGAAGGTGGCCAGCCCCGAGCTCAGCGAGCGCAGCGTCGACGAGTAGCCCACCACCTCCGACAGCGGAGCTATGCACTCTATCACCTGGGAATAAGGTTTATTTTATTTAATGAGTTTTGTGTGTATTTTTTTATTGCTTAGATGGGTGGACGAGTTCACAGCCCACCTGGTTGTTAAATGATTACTGGAGCCCATAGACATCTACAACGTAAATGCGCCACCCACCTTGAGATATAAGTTCTAAGGTCTCAGTATAGTTACAACGGCTGCCCTACCCTTCAAACGCATTACTGCTTCATGGCAGAAATAGGCGGGATGGTGGCACCTACCCGCGCGGACTCACAAGAGGTCCTACCACCAGTAATTACGCAAATTATAATTTTGCGGGTTTGATTTTTATTGCACGATGTTATTCCTTCACCATGGAAGTCAACCGTGAACATTTGTTAAGTACGTTTATTAATACGCTTTTATTAGCTTCAGATGTATGTTAGTATGCAACGGTATTTTTGAACATGATTTTGACCCGTTCCAAACGTCGGATTAACTCGAAATTTGGCATAATTATTAAGGACCGATAACAATTTAATATTTGAAACAGTTTGATCCGTTATCCTTGATAGGATAGTCAGGATTAACGAGTTTTGGTTTTCCTGAGACCCGAAGAGTCTGCGTCAAGGCCAAGAAGGGAAACCAGCAAGCGCGCCGATCACCTATTTCTCTCCGGTAACTACCGACTGATTCAGATGAAATTTTTGGAAATATAAAAAAAAATTGAAAAAATTAAAAATAAATAATACATAGTTTAAAAAAACAAAAAAAAATACGCTTTTATATAAAATCCAACTAAAAAATAGAAAATAAATTTTAATAAATATGAATTACAAATAGTGTAAGAAAAAAGATTTTATTGTAAAAAAAGCGTGGGTTGCATGGTATCAGTAGTTATAAATATTTTATGAACAGATATGAGTAGAAGGGTTATTTTGATAATATTCTGAAAAGCACCCCACGCTTTTTTCTTACACTATTTTTAATTCAAATTTATTAAAATTTATTTTCTACTTTTGAACTCATACTTCTTTAGGCGCGTTATGAAAAATTGATGAGAGTGAAATTTTACGATGCGCACGCACCGTGACACAAAATGAACAGAATGAAGTTGCTCACTAAATCGCTCATTACAATACGACCGACGTAACTTGGCGAGTCTGAATATAGCCGCAGGTGAACTTTCCGAACCGTACCGAGAATTACCGAATTTATACGATGTCAAGAAAAGGGACGTCCAATATGCGTGTTTGAGGATGTTGTTTAATCAATTTTTTTTCAGATTGATTAAAATTTAAATAAAAAAAGGAATAAATTTAATAAAAATAAAATATAACTTCTTACGCGCGTACAAAAGTACACGCACCCTTTTTTTAATTGGATTTTCTATAGAAGCGTATTTTTTTTGTTTTTTTAAACTATTATTTGAACGATTTGGTTTGTATATTTTTGTCTCGTATATTATTAGCAGTCTCTTTTTTACTAAGCGATGGAAGGACGTATTTAAGATCCTCGTTGCGCTAAGCCGTCGCAGGATACGACAACACGCGTGCTACGTCCGTGCGCCCCGGGTCCACAGCACCGAGTGGACTCGACACTGGCACGAGGCCGCGGCTCACCTTGTTGTGTTGTCGCAGCTGGATGTGCTGCACCTCGACCCTCCGCCGCGAGAGGTCGGCCAGCACCCTCTGGGAGTGCGTCTCGGGACACACCACCTCCAGTGACATCACCGGCTCCAGGAGGATCGAGTCCGCCTCTTCGAACACCTGAAGAATTGAAATTATACATTGATGGAAATTCGACCTTATTTACAATAGCCACAAGATTTTGATTCATTTCGTGCATTAAATTCGTTCGTTTGTTTTATTTACTGTTGGTAAGTCGTGTAAGTCCCTCGGTGTAGGAGCCACCACCCTACCTATTTCTGAAGCGATACTAATGTGTTTCGGATTGATGGTGGACAGCAATAATATTATAAAGTTGGAAGTTAGGTCTCAAGGTCTCAAGTCTCAAAGTCTCAAGGTCAATTTTTGTTTACACACTTTTATGTTAACTAGTGGTTCACCAGTAATCAAAATTCGACTATAATTAATTGAAATTATAAGTTTGAAACTTGTAATGTTTCTATTGTCAAAGACTAAAATACTTGTATAATTACAGATGTCGCTAAGACTACACCATAGACAAATGATATTGAAGACAAACAATATTAATCTATTCTCAGATTTTAAAAACAAACAAAAGAGTATTTATACGCGTGTGTGCGTCAAATACATGGTAGTGCGTGTGATGGATGAATACATAACTTTAAAAAGATATAATAAGATTATGTACTAGTCATCTATATTCTCTATAAGTGTGGGAAATTTCATACTTCTCCGTCCGCGAAATTTTTGTAAAAAGGGGTACAAAGTTTTTGCTTCACGTATTAATTTTTAGATGTGTAATGAACCAAACTTGCTGTGAAATGTGAAACTAATAGATGTACTCGCCTTTCTCAAGCACTGTGCAACGGACGCCGTCACCACGGAGTCGGAGGTGCCGCGCCCGGACTCGAACCAGTGCAGCGTCACCTGCACGTCCACCACCTGCGCGTGATAAAGCAGTTGCCCTCGTGAGATGACCTCACGTGAGGTCGTCGCGCCGTGTATTCATGTTCACATTTCACTTTACATACATATTTTGGAAGTGAAACTTGTTTAGAATCGTTGTGATTTCAAACTTGATGAAACGAAAAAATAAGTCCATAGAGACACAAACACATAAACGTATAGGATTCAGCCGCCGAGAGAATGAGATAGAACACATTAGACGTTGTCGGTCTCCTCTTTGTGCGACTCTTCGTATCATCCCCACTATCGTCTACTAAACATTGTCCATATGTATGCTCCTGTGTAGTGAGATAGTTATGCAAACTATAATTTTTGCGGTTTTGATTTTTATTACACAATATTATTCCTTCACCGTGCAAGTCAATCGTCAACATTTGTTAAGTACGTATGTATGTACGTGTCCGTATGTTACTGGTGCTTTGAGGTCGATGTCTCAATGGCGTGACGTACCGGACAGCCGAGCTTGGGCCCGTGCAGCAGCGCGGCGGCGACCCCCTGCCGCACGGCCTGCAGCTGCCGCGGGTGTAGATGCGCGAGGTTCGACGCGCTCTCAGCCGTCTTATCTAGTCTGTGGAGTAATTCATCATATTTTCAAACGGAGACTTTTTGGCGGGAACGCGAGAAGCAGTGGTGGATTTACACTAGGGGCAGTCGGGGCAAGTGCCCAGAGCGGCAAATTTCTGAAAGTAAAAATTTTTTTTTTGTTTATACTTCTTTAGGCCCGTTATGAAAAATTTATGAGAGTGAAATTTTACGATGCGCGCGCACCGTGACACAAAATTAACAGAAATGAAGTTGCCCACTAAATCGCTCATTACAATACGACCGACGTAACTTGGCGAGTCTGAATATAGCCGCGGGTGAACTTTCGCGCATTTTTACACTCGTAAAAAATGCTACCAACAAAACAAAAATGGAACCTCTGTTAGTGGCGCATGTTGGCACGCACGCCGCCTCTGTTCACTGTGTATTTATATTTATAATATTTATTCACATGCTTTGAATTTCTACATTTAAAACACGTGTTTTCATTTTGTTTTCATTATACAAGTGCGAATTTTATATGTGCGTCTGAATGATAATCAGAAGTGATTTAAATTGAATATTTAAATCAATACTAATTAATATTAGAAAATATTTGTGAAAAAACTGTGCTCATCAATCTTCCTAAGTGCTCCAATACAATTGAGGTTAACTATCCGTATGTATTATTTAGTAATATAATTGATAAAATTATTATTTAATATAATTCATACTAAATATTATTAAATTATTAACGTTTATTAGATATTATTAAATTATTAACGTTTATTTATTATTTAGTAAATTATTTATTATTAATTATTTAATATTAAAAAAAAAAAGTATAATTTATTACGCGCGTACATAAGTACACGCACCCTTTTTTAGTCGTATCGGCATTGCGCAATATAATTAATTAATAATTTTCTTTTTAATTGATAATTCAAGAAATTCAATCCATTCATTATTTGTATTTATTTCCTTGGAGATATAAAATGATAATCGATTTTTCTATTTTCTGTAATTAAAGGAAATTAATTAGTTTTTTTTTTTATGTAATATAATTATGAAAGCTTAGCGCAAAACCCTCAGCGCAAAATTTATAATTGTTAGAAAAAAATATATATAAATATTTATTTATGTTTTTTACGAAAAAGGCTCTCTTCCATCTGCCGGGAACGTGTTATGAGCTTCTTCGGACACATCATGCGGTCTCCCAGACATGAATTAGAGAAGCTCATAATTACGGGTCGAATAGAAGGCAAGCGCGCCGTGGGCAGAACACCAGCCAGATGGTCAGATCTGGCAAGAGAAGCACTCGGTGGTAGTCTGTACCATGCAGTCCATGCCACCCATGATCGGGTGCATTGGAAGTACATCGCATGTGGTCGCGATCCTCAGTAGTGAGGGAACGATATAGAAGAAGATTTATGTTTTTGGAATAAATGACATAATATGATAAAGTTTCCGCATTAAATTAGTTATTTTAATTTTGAAAATTATAATATATAAACTATAAGTTTTGGAAAAATTCCAGCATTGAGGCGGGCTTTTTTCCGGTGCCCAGAAGCGGCATTAACTTTAAATCCGGCCCTGGCGAGGAGTGAAGTTGTGTGATTTGTTTTATTTTGTCTATTTAGTATTTCTTCAGGCTTAAATGTATAATAAAAGTGGTTTATTAACTGTTTAATATCTGTGAAAGTGCACAAATGTGGGAAAATGAAACAAAGCCGTTGGACGTAAGTTCCCGGGTTTCTACAAAAAGTTCACTGAAAAATCTCCGTAAATGGTCACTATTTTACTGAGATTATATGTCATCCTATATCATCTCATCTCATTTCATTTCATTTCATTTCATCCCAATTGATTAATATCTCAAATGAATCCTCTTCATTTCATTTCATTTCACTCCATATTATCATTTTTCATAAAAATAAGAATATAAATTAAAATAAGATATGGCTCAAAGGTCTTAATTACCAGGTCATAAAATTCCTTAAAAACAATTTTTCAAACGATTCACATTTTAAATGCAGTCCATTCCAGCTACAGGTAGGCTTGCTCACGGGCTCAACCTGAGAGAATTTGCCAACACTGGCCCTAGCAAGAGCTGTACTTCGCAGAATCTACCGCCGCATCGGAAATGCGACCCATTGAGAAGATCTGGCGAGAAACCCAGTGGGCTGTGTCTATGGGCTAGTTCACTTTATCGAACTCTTCGTCGTAATTGACGAGTTCTGTAACGACGAAAACTGTAAAGTATTACAAACGCCAAAAATAAAACCGTACAAGTAATTTTAATTAGACTTATAACTTCATCGATTATTGTGAATTAATAATTTCGCATCAATTATCTCGATAGGTTAGACGCGGCCTAGCAACACTTCAAGTGTGGCGGGTAGCCATCATACAACGCAAGATAATCACGTCGGGGTCACCAGTTTAGGAATACTTAACGACGGAGGGAAGATCTTCCACCGAGCGGGTGATATTTGCTCGGTAGACCGACGGTCCTAATGTTGTTGTTCGGAACTTGTATATATGCGCTTTATCTTGAAAATGTCGTAAGCGAGATTCAGGCATCTGTCAATTATCATGCGTTGTATGATGGCTACCCGCCACACAAGTAACACTGATCTATCAGCATACAAAGCAATACGGGGATCGAGCGGCCCTCACCTGAGGATCTTATCCTGAGCGACTCCCTTGACGGTCTTGGCGGACATGGTGACCTTGAGCTGCTGTCTGGCGCCGCCGATCTTCCTGTCCACAGTGAGCGTGTTCTTGCCGGAAGAGACCAGCGCCTCCCGGTACGCTATCTGCAGCGGGCCCAGCTCCACGTCTATCTTGTACTCTCTGATGATGCGCTCCTTTATGATTTCCAGGTGGAGCTCGCCCATACCTGGCGTGGGAGACGACGAAGTGAGAGTCTTGTTTCGTTAGCTATTGCCTGGCGGTTAGGCATGCTCTGAGTTACTATTCGAGTAAGGTTTTTTTTTATGATTAAAAGATTACTGGTAGCCCGGAGGCCTTTCCAGTTTCACCAGGACAGGTGGGCAAAACTCGGCCAGGAGTGGGATTTGCTAACAGCTACCCGAGCGCCTCCGAATGAGACCTAACAGCTCAAGAGCAGCTGCTTCGCGAATGAATCTATTATCGGATCGGAATCGCGACCCGCTGAGAAGATCCGGCGAGAGACTCAGCGAGCTGATTCATGGGTTAGATTGCACGTCGAACCCTTTGTCGAGTTCGATGAGTACCGGCGTCCCTAAGCCTGTTCCTAGTGTTAGAGCTGAAGGTGTCATCGAGTAAGGTATTTGACCGCTGGATTCTATAACCATAATGCGATTGCTTCCTCCGGCGAGACACGAGGCCGTAATCTCGATTGCAAAGGCTATTCGACCCTTCAAAGTCCTTCGTCCTAGAAACAGAGACCTCAAAAGGAACATCATCCTCACAAGAGTTAGTTTAGAGAAAGGCTTACTGTCCATTTGTTGCCATAGCCACGCGAGGGCTCGGCGCGGAGGCGAGCATCATGAGCTACAAATAACAAAATCGGAGGATAGAAGGCAGAGGAGACACAAACAACAGTCCACTGACCGGCCAATACGATCTGTCCGCTTTCGTCGTCCGCGTTGACCCTAAGGCTCGGGTCCTCCCGCTGCAGCTGCTCCAGCGCCGTCTCCAGCGCCGCCTGGTGCATGGCGCTGGGGGGCTCGATGGAGCACAGGAACACGGGCTCGGGGACGGTGGTGCCTGAATGGATAAACCGGCCGGTTCTCATGTTACAACACGACTTTGTGCCTTATTGTGGAAGAATCGACGGAACGACACGGTCCTGGTATGAACTATTAGGTGGTCACCGTGGTAGGCAGCGGCTTGGCTCTGCCCCTGGCATTGCTGAGGTAGGCAGCGGCTTGGCTCTGCCCCTGGCATTGCTGAAGTCCATGGGCGACGGTAACCACTCACCATCAGGTGGGCCGTATGCTCGTCTGCCTACAAGGGCAATAAAAAAAAAAAAAAAAAAAAAAAACATGGACGTCAACAATGTCATGGGCAAAGCCAAGCCGCTGCCTACCATTAAGTACTCTCCGCAGCCTCGTTTGAAGAAGGACATGTCGAAGCGCTCGGAAAACACCGTGGAGGGGAGTTCATTCCAAAGCCGGATGGCCCGTGGCAAAAAAGATCTTTGAAAATGCACTGTCGATGAACGCAGCGGTTCCAGATAATATGGATGAACTCTGCTCCGATGGCGGGAGGTGCGATGAGGTAACGTGAACGCTGTCACCCACCATGATACATGTCTTCGTGTATATGGACTAAGTATTCCCGATAGAACCTACCGATGCCGAGCAGAATTTCTGCAAGTTCCTCAGGCTCTGGTTCAGAGTCGAGAGCCTGCAGCCTCTGCTTGGCGCTGGGCAGCATCAGCTCCTCCACCCGCCCGGGGAGGCGGAGCAACGCCGCCAGCCGACCCCGGGCCCTGTTGGCCGCCGCTTGTGTGGACGTGACCAGGTCCCCCGTCATGGTCGCCTGCAAGACGCTGTTTCATCGTATTGATTGATGTTTTCCACTTCGACAGTACATAGTATGTGGTGCGACTGTAGTGCTATGTTAACAAACCACGGGCGGATATCGTATCTTCGCCTGGTTTGTTAACACAGCCCTTTGGAGACAATTTAGTTTTAGTTAGAGAGAGTTAGATAGTTTTTGTACAATGTAGTAACAATTTAAAAATCAGTCTATAGCGTCGGCAGAAAATCAAAGCAGAATGCCAGCTTTTAGATTACATTCCCTTATAGAGCCATTTTTAATATTTTACCAACGGTGAATTACGAAGCGGCATACCATCGACCTGCCTACTTTTGGCGAGAAATAATCGATCATAATAACCTCCTTTTTACCCCCATTATCCGCTGGTAGCCTATGAAGCTAATCCAGCTACGCCTTGGCGGGTAGATGAACTCACGGACCCAACCTGAGAGAATTTGCTAGCACTAGCCCTATTAAGAGCAGTACTTCGCAGAATCTATCACCGGATCGGAATCGCGACCTACTGGGAGGATCCGGTGAGAAACTCAGTGGATTGTGTCCATGGGTTAGTTAGTTAGGTTAGACGAGTTGGACGTGGATGGTGCCCGATGCTTGAGAAGCCTAAAAACACCGAGAGTGACTCCGGAGGATCCGACAAGACGTGCCTCGAGCGATGGCGGCTTTGCTTTGGGCCGTCGCGGTTGTGTAAGTAGCTAGCTGTACCCATCCGCTTCACTGGGCATTTAAAATTAACATTATTATTTCTCACCCCCATAAAAATTCTTAACATTAACGCCCCCGCAACTGGTGTAGGGAGTCTAACACTCATATAAATATTAGCCTATCCATTAAGTACATGTATTTTCTACACGGATACCAAGTTTCAAGTCAATCGGATGCACGGTTCAGTAGTTATAACGGAACATCCGTAAAAACCACTGTAGATTTATATATTAGTATAGATTAGTGGCGGTCACGATAAGAGGGTTATTATTGCCGTCTCATGACCGCACTTATCTTGACACGTCTGCGGACCCAGCTGCCCAGGTACATGATCAAAGTACATCGCTGCGTGTCTCGTCGCTAGTAATCGCTCGCCACCCTCGCGGAGCACGTCCCAGACAGCAGGTAAGTGAGTACTCACCTTGAGCGAGCCCACGACGGCGATGTTGCCCGCGGCCACCGACTCCACCGGTCGGTACTCGTCAGCCAACGCCACGTACAGCGCTCCTGTCTGGTTATTTCAATTATATTCACAAACATTTCTAATTATATAAAATCTGGAATCGTCTAGAATGCGATTGTCGCGTGACATCCTCCCAACTTCGACGCGAAATCACATCGCCCTATTGTGCAAATAAATACAATATCACACAGCATACATCACAAACATAATATATAACATATATCTCCCCCCTCTGCACATATTATACATGTCGTAATGACATCTCATCAGCAATGGGCTGCTGGCAATGTCGGGCAGGTACCGACCACAAATTTTTATTTATTTATGGCTTAGATGGGTGGACGAGCTCACGGCTCACCTGGTGTTAAGTGGTTACTGTAGCCCATAGACATCTATAACGTCAATACCGCCACCCCTCTTGAGACATGAATTCTTAGGTCTCACTTTTAACAATACAGTAGCTGCCCCGTCCCTTCAAATCGAAATGCATTACTGCTTCACGGCAGAAATAGGCAGGGTGGTGGTACCTACCCGTACGGACTCACAAGTCGTCCTACCACCAGTAATCATGCCAGTTGGAGGGTTAGACCGCTGTCATTATAGCACGAATAAGGATTGCCTCGCGCCTTAAAGTGAGTGGCAGTATTCAAGTTATGCTGTCCATACTACAGTGGTCATTTAACACAAGATAAGTAGTCAATTGGACTGTGGTATTTTTAGTTATTCCCGGGTAAAGAGCGCCAAACGTCACCTGCTCGCTTCTGTCCTGTCCAAGGTTGTAGATCTTCTGCGCCTTCTTCATCTCGCCGCTGTACATCCTCACGAAGGTCAGCACTCCCCTCTGGTCGTCGTGGATCACTTTGAAAGCCCTGCCCGCTAACTCCTCACCGAAACATTTATACAGCTCGTGTCCCTCCAGGGGACTTGGAAGATATGACATGACACCGTCCATCAAGGTTTGAACCCCTATAGAATAAAAAAAGTATTGGAAATTGAAGAAATATTCTAAACGGTAGTAGGTTTTTCTTCTGTCCCATTGACTTAGTAGGGCAACACTGCACCACAGCAGCTGACGGACGACTTTTTGGCGGGAATGCGAGGAGTGAAGTTGTGTGATTTATTTTATTTTGTCTAATTAGTGTTTCTTCAGGTTTAAATGTGTAATAACGGTGGTTTATTAACCATTTAGTATCTGTGAAAGTGCACAAGTGTGTGAAAATGAAACAAAGCCGCTGAACGTAACTTCTCGGGTGC
Source organism: Bombyx mandarina (assembly GCF_003987935.1). The sequence goes on from NW_021011578.1 coordinate 734,939, forward strand.
CTCCAAAAAGTCCACTGAGAAAGCCTCAGTAAATGACCACCACATTACTAAGATTATATTCATCTCATATCATCTCATCTCATCTCATCTCATTTCATTTCATCCCAGTTGATTAATGTTTCAAATTAATCATCTTCATTTCATTTCATTTCACTCCATGTTATCATTTTTCATAAAAATAAGAATGTAAATTAAAATAAGACATGACCTAAAGGTCTTAGTTACCAGGTCATAAAATTCCTTAAAAAAGCAGCTGACGGAAGGTACAACACAACACTGACAGGCTACGACCTTCACCCGCCGTTGGGTTGGGGTCTTGCCAAGCGATGGCGAGGCTTGATATAGAGAAGGCCTTCGACCAATTGTGGCAAGGGGACTTCTATAGAGGTTATCATCCTACGAAATCCACTTCTAATGTTCCCATCATAATCGTCGTTGACAGCTGCTGCTGTGGCCGACATGACGGTGAACTCCGCTGTATGGGTACAATACACCAGCCACCAGAGTCTATCTCGGAGCACGGCTCAGTAGACGCGATAAAAAATTGTGTCTGAAATAAAGTACTCTGGATCCGAATGGGGTGAACTGAATTTGGTTTAAGTCTATGAGCTATCAGTATGAGTGAGCTTTTGCAGCATAATGCTGACAAACTATCTACTAGAAGTAATTTCCTTACCTGAAGGAAGTCAAAATCCACGCCTTTCACACTTACCTATATTTTTATAAGAACTTCCACACAAAATGGGAAAAGCTTTCATTTTAATAGTAGATCTTCTGACCGCATTCTCTATGTCGCGTGCGCTCAACTCCAAAGACTCGTTGTTTATGATTGTCTCTGCTATCTCATCGTCTATGGAGGAGAGAGTGTCCACGAGTTGTCTATGGTCAGTAACGGCCGCCTCCCATTTGTGACCGTCGTCTTTCTCCGTCAGTTTTCTTCGAGTGAACTTCTGTCCTCGTCCTTGAGTCCATATTATCTCTTCTAGGTTTATTAAATCTATTAGTCCTGCAAGAAAATGTTTAATTATTAGTTTATGTAATATTTTATTTAAATAAATATTTTAGACCTAAGTATTCATCCAGAGCAGGGGTGGGCAAATACTTTAAAGCGCGGGCCAAAATGAAATTTTCAAAATGTCTCCCGGGCCGGAGGACTATACCGCATATGCTTTTTTACCGCATATGCTTTTTTAATGCTGATGTCAACAAAATCTCATAAAAGAGTTTAAAAAAATTTATGTGCGGAATTTTTCAACGGGCCGGATAAAATTAGCAAAAAGGCCGGATCCGGCCCGCGGGCCGGCTTTTGCCCACCCCTGATCCAGAGCCTAAGGATGTATTGTGTTATTTCATTGTGAATAAACCATGACTACTCTGCTTCCAACAAGTTCAGGTAGAAAAAAACCTACTGAAAAAAGAAGCTGATTCCGACTCTGATCTGTCGGTTGTTTTTTCATCTGATAGTGATTGAATTTAAAAAGTATTTTTCTCTATTAGAAATAAATAAGTAATTACTAATCACATTTATTATATTTCATAATTTGCAAAATTACCTTTATGTTACAATAAACCAAATTGACGGCTGTTGACTAAATCGGTAGTTATTATCGACATTACCATAATTAATTCGGTCACAGCACTACCACATTCCTCAGGGTGAATATGACATCGCGCGCCTACAGTATGTTATTTCAAAAAGTTTTTTATGTACCTAAATACTCACTTAGTAAGTAGATTCCAGAGGGCAGCAACTTAGCTCTGCCCCTGGCATTGCTCCATGAGCGACGGTGACCACTCACCATCAGGTAGGCCGTATGCTCGTCTGCCTACCAAAACAATAACAAAACAGGTCTAAAGGCAATAAGTTGAGAAGTCGTACCAATGAGTCGTCCTTCGTGCCTAACGGTGTGGTGTAGTAGCAGAGGCGTGGCTTGCAGTTTCTCTGTGACCGAGTTCACGCAAGCCTCCACGAATGCGTCATTCCTGTCCATCTTGTTTAAGTAAAGTATCCGAGGTACTCTGTACCCGCTGGCCTGTCTCCACACTGTTAATGTTTGTGCTTCGACACCTGTAAAGAAAATTTGTGGTGGTATGAGTTATTGGAAAACGGTGAGTGTAATAGCTAAAGCCTCTCCGAGTGGATAACTAAGATGTTTGAGTTGTTAACAGGTCAGCAACACATTTGGCATTCCATACATACAAATTTTATAAAACAAAACAGTGGAACTACCCGATCTCAGACCTGGGAGCTTTTAACATAATATACTTTTAATATGCTGCATAGAACCATTTACCGTGTAACATTCTTTGTAGTATTTTTTGAACTTTTTGGAGAACATTTATAATCATCGAAACCTTCTCAGACAATCAACAGTTCAATGTGCACTACTTAAAACAATTACAACTACAGAGATTTGATTTTATATGGAAATTGCCTTTTACCCAGAGTTCGATTTATTCTTTGTTATATACTTTTTGAGTTTAGTTCACCTCTTAAGATGAGAAGTTTTTGGTCTAGTAATAGAATTATTGTATTTGTATTGTATAACTTTTTATTTTAACATTAAAAGTACTTTTTTATAAACAAAATATGCTCAGGACAACTATAATGTACTTGTGTTTCAACAAGCCTTAAAGATCAATCAACTACCAGTGTTGCTTACCGGCAGATCCATCTAGAACTATAACTGCACCATCGAGAACAGCCAAACTCTGTTCGACCTCCATTGTGAAGTCTATGTGTCCTGGTGTATCTATTAGATTGATCTGCCCTCCTCTCCAAGGGATTGTTACTGCTGCAGCTGAGATGGTACATAAAAACAGTACATAAATAATACAATTATAAAAATTAAGGCCTTTTCAATTTCAAAACTACTACTTAATGTGATTAATTTTTGGAGTCTTATTTATCATTTATATATATTATTTATATATATTATATTTATTATATATTATATTTATATATATTATTGCCCTTGTAGGCAGACAAGCATACGGCCCACCTGATGGTGAGTGGTTACTGTCCCCCATGGACTTCAGCAATGCCAGGGGCAGAGCCAAGCTGCTGCTTACCGCTTAATACTCTAATATGTGTAATAAGTATTACTTGAACCCTATTATTAGTACCGTACTTGTATCACATTTTATTTAGTGCCTCTACATTAAATATACCTGTGATAATAATTAGAATAAAGTAACCGAAATAAAATAAAGAATTTTTAGAATAAAGTGCTGTTGATCCAGAACAATATTATTTAAATCATATCTTCTAACCATTCAAGAATTCTAACTAAAGCTTCTACTTACAAGTGATTGTGATTCCCCTTTGCCTCTCTTGTTCCATGTAATCTGTGACGGTATTCCCATGATGCACCTCTCCCATAGATCTGATGGTGCCTGAGTAAAACAGCATTCTTTCTGTTGTCGTTGTTTTACCTGTAAAATGGTATACCGTTAAAGTAATCATCCACTCATAGAGGACAGTTCATTCTAGTGTGATTTCTCTTTCCTATCACATGACCTACAACTATTAATTTTTCCAAGTTGTCAGGATTTCGTCGGGCCACGTGTGTCGGTGGAAGGAAAGAGAAGTCGAGGAAGATTGCCAACCAGGTAGATGGACATTGTCAAGGAGGCCACAAACATCAGCGTCCCGAGCGCCATTAAGCAAGCCGAGTGCAGGCAGCATTGGAGGAAGCTGGTGCAAAAACTGGACCAAGGTGGTTATGACCCTCAGTAATGAGGAACCGACGAAGAAGAAAGTGTGATTTCAACACATCTTATGGGGTCGAAGTTGCAGTTGGATGATTTCACATTTAACTTGCTAGAAAAGTTTGCCATTGGTACGCTGAAGTATACAATTATAAGTATTATTACGGTATTTTCTAGTATGAGATTGCATACATTCATTGGATCATATTTTAGAGTCTACCTATGTTTATTTGGTACAGACTTCGAACATGCTATTGTTTAGGCAACTGAATTTTAAATCTATAAACTGCAGTGTACTTAAAGTACACTCCGGTCCATTTGAGAAAACTTATGTTAAGATTTTTTCCGTGGTGTGTGCAAATACATTCACAGTAAAATAGATGAAATGAAATGAAAACCTAACCTGCATCAATGTGCGCTAAAATACCAATATTACGAATATTTTCCATTTCATTGACATTATTTTTAGTAGAATTACTGTAACATCTTGTTGCCCAAGCATTTTTGAAGAAATTTCTGTAATTACTTAAGAAATATAGCTTTTTCATTTTCAAGTAGGTTCAAATAAATAGAAAATAAAACTACACTTGATTTCAGCTGATTTTGACAAATCAAATGTAGTTCTTTTAGGCAAAGGGGACATTCCATATATAGCCCAAAACCCAAAGCCATGGCAGTTCAAAGAATAAATGAAAACTTGGGAATTTATTGAAAGTGTGGTCGATCACTTAGTTGCAATATAAAACTTTACCAGTTCGTGTTTTTCTGTGTTTCGTAAAAGGCGAGGAAGAGAAAATAAGCAGCAGGGCTCTCTCAACTTTATACCCAGCGTACTGTGATCGCCATGTAGCGCTTACTGGAAGAGTGAATTGTAAAATTAAAAAGGTCTTATAAAGGAAAAATGTTTTGTTAGACCATTTTGAATCTGTATTGTGTATTCGTATTTAAAGTGATTAGTAATATTTAACAAGTATTTTACTAATGATTACGCCCTTTGAGCGTCATTAGATTGTACCTATATAGGAACTTTCAAAATTTTGTGAAGCAAAAAAAAATTTTTCAATACATACAGTTTCCTTAGATAAAACTAAAACTCTGTTTTGGAAAATTAGTATTAGCATGCCTTAAAATGGGTGGAAAAAATGAACAAAATTCTCTATTTATTAAGAAGTGATTTAACAAGGCTTAAATCTTGTTCCCGAACGAAGTAGTGTGTTCTTAGTGCTATCCTGCTTTGTTTGTCAGCTTTCTCTCTCTACTTAAAATGGCACCTGCGTCGATTTGTTTGTGTTGAATACGTGACAAATAAAACACAAAAAACATTTAATCACCATCAATAAAAATTAAGACGAGTGTTACATAATGGGAGTTCCAGCGTTCTTCCGCTGGCTCAGCCGAAAATATCCAAGTGTAATAGTGGAATGTGTTGAACAAAAGGTAAATGAAAAATAACCTAAAAATCGTTATTTACAGTTATTTTGAGGGTCTAGCAAAACAAATATACGTGGTGCCTGTATCGAAAATCACTATAAAATAAGTATTTTAACAAGAAAAGCAATAATTACGCAATGTTGTCGGGCTGTTCTTCGCAAGTCGACCTCTAAAACTGCGCCTTTTTTTGTTTAGTTAAAATGCTCACCTTGTATTACAGTAATGGTATTGGTAACTTCCATCTTGTGATTAAGCTCTAAAGAACCAAATGACGCGCATGACTAAAGTTCTGAAGATTGTTTCACAAGATTGTCAACATTTCCATTCCTATTATTCATTTCTCCATTCTAAGAAAATGTCATCATTCAGAGTTTTAATTATTCACTCACCACCAAGTGGATGCTATTTTACTTAAGACCTTAATCATTCAATGTAATTACAGATGTCTAGTACACATAAACATCTGTCTCGACCCCACTGGTCACATGTTACAGCCAAGACTCAACATGTTGTCCAGCTGTTGCCATTATTTGTTTCTTCTACTTGTCACGTATAAAGTGGTAGAAAATATATAATAAAATTGACGTTTCAGCCAACCGACGTAGATGGCGAGTTAGTATATGTAGATTCCTCCCTCCCTAATCCAAATGGAGTGGAGTTTGACAATTTATACCTGGACATGAATGGTATCATCCATCCGTGCACCCACCCTGAGGATAAACCAGCACCAAAAGATGAGGATGAGATGATGGTTGCCATCTTTGAATGCATTGACAGACTTTTTCGTATTGTGAGGCCTAGGAAACTGTTGTATATGGCTATAGATGGAGTGGTATGTATTAATTTATAAAGTTATTATAAATGTACATAAGCTGGTTAGAATGCATTACAAAATTATAGCATTTATAGTTGTGATTTATATAATTATGTATTTAAAAGGATGACTAATGAATCAAATCCCAGTCATTAATGCCTATTTGTGTTTCATTAGTAAAATAATTAGCTTTATTGGAACTTTGACTATATCTATAGATATTATGACCTAAATTCTCAAGATGAGTAAATAGAAATAAAATAAAAATTTGCAATCAAAATAATTTGAATCTTAATTCAAGGCTCCAAGAGCTAAAATGAACCAGCAACGTTCTCGACGTTTCCGTGCGTCCAAAGAAACCCAAGAGAAGATTGAGGAAGTAGCTCGCATCCGTAATGAGCTTCAGGCTAAAGGAGCATACTTACCACCAGAGAGGCCTAAGGAAGCTCACTTTGATTCTAATTGTATCACACCAGGGACACCGTTCATGGACAGACTGAGCAAGTGTCTGCATTATTACATACATGACAGGTAGGGATTCTTTACTTATACTCATGCGACTTCCGCCAGCAACTTTGCTTTTTTTATTTACTGCTTCAGGATAACAAGCTAGATCCAATTGGTATTAAGTGGCAACTGGAGTCTGTTAACACAATATTGCCACACCACCTTCAAAATATGAGGTCTAAGACTAATTTGAATAATAATGGATGTCCAAACTTTGATCCCGAGGCACAGTCATGATGGTGAAACACTTCAACATGCTGTCGGTGTACCTTGGGTGATTTTTGACTCATTCAAGGTCAAATTAATATTGTCTAACAAAATTTTTATTAATTTTAACATAGACATGCTCTGTCCTGTATCGCCTAAAACACTAGGACTTTAACCTATTTCAGACATAAATTTTTGATGAAAAGTACCGTTTAGACAAAAAAATCTGCATTGTGATATAAATAGACCATCATGCTGCTTCCTATCTGTTTAGGCTCACAAAATGCTCTGCCACCTATGATGTTGGAGAAAATGTACTTGTGGAGAATTTGCATTGTATCATTTCAAAATATTGTATTTTTTTTTAGATTAAATAATGACCCCGGGTGGAAAGGTATTAAGATTATATTATCTGATGCAAATGTTCCTGGAGAAGGAGAACATAAGATTATGGACTACATTAGGAGACAAAGAGGTTAGTTATCGTTTGTTAGTGGAGGTTTCTTTTGTATACAGGACTGAACAAGCTCACCTGCTGTTCATTGGTTGCTGGAGCCCAGGACCAGACACATTATTGCTTTTCAGCAGAAATGCGGTGTTTGTACGTAATCATGAGTGCTCACAAGACAATTTAAACGCTTGATTTTGAGTAGACTGTAATGTAATAAAGCTCAATTTTACAGTAATATTGACATTATTACATAATTAAGTTGGTATAACTTATTTTTGAAATGGACAGACTTCACAACCCATTTGATATTGAGTCTGTTTGTTGAGTTATCTCACTATAGATATCTGAACCTTAATGTTCTCACCAACTGTGAGACACTCTGAAAATCTCAATGATATTGTATAAAAGCTGTATCACCGATTGACCCAGAACATTTGGGAGCTATGTGGCAAAATAAACAGAACATAAACACAAACCTGTAGGTGATTTAACCCATAACTATTTTGTTTGTTACAATGAAATGTGCATAGTGTATTTTGATGTTTCTATGCTGAAAATTTACCTTGAATGAATCCAATAGATGACATACTATCTATATGACTAACTTTACAATCTAAGAAAACTCTATAATCCCTTCAACAGCGCAACCAGACCACGACCCAAACACACAGCATGTTTTATGCGGTGCTGATGCTGATTTAATCATGCTGGGTCTGGCCACTCACGAGCCAAACTTCACTATCATCCGTGAGGAGTTCAAGCCGAATAAACCGAGACCCTGTGATGTTTGTGGGCAACTTGGTTAGTAGAAAATCTTCTTTCTAGATCAATTATATATGTATGTAATATATAATATTTAATATACAGGGTGCTCCTAAATAATATAATATCAATAGGTAATGTAAATCAATTTCCATTATTAAGCAAAGAAAGAATATAAGATTTTGGTAGATTTCATTACTCATTTATATTATATTAATGTGTACCTAACATTTGGATACGTTTGAAAATTGAGCAAGGTTTTGTTTGCTTCCTTTGCTTAACATTGGCATGAACTTAAGTGATTTTTTTTGGTTCAATATCAATTTAATCTTCTTTATAAAAAGTGTCAAAAGAGAAATATGATATTTTTATATAATATCATTAACTTGTAGTGAAAATATTAATGTTAACTTTAAATATCTCATTAAAACAGGTCACGAAATGAAGGAATGCACGGGAACGAACCCGGACGCGTCAGTCGTTCGTTCCGATCCGGCGTTCGGGAACCAGGACAACTTTATATTCGTCCGGCTCAGCGTGCTCCGGGAGTATTTGGAGAGAGAGCTGCAGGTGGAGTACATGGTCCTAAGTAGATGTAGACTATAGATATGTTTCAGATTTCTTTTTTGCCTCATACTCCCTGGCTCTGAAATACATAGTGCTTCCTGAGAGTTATGGCATGTTGTACTTGTAATTGTTGTATATCCCACATCTGGTGATGTACCACATTTATTAATGGGGTCACACATTGTAATATAATTTTTTTTAATTGCTTAGTTGGTTGGACGAGCTCACAGCGCACCTGCTGTTAAGTAGTTACTGGAGCCCATAGACATCAACAACGTAAATCGCCACCCACCTTGAGATATAAGTTCTAAAGTCTCAAGTATAGTTACAACGGCTGCCCCACCCTTCAAACCGAAACGTATTACTGCTTCACTGAATAAAATAGGTAGGGTGGAGGTACCTACCCGCGCGAACTCACAAGTGGTCCTACCACCAGTAATTACGCAAATTATAATTTTGCGGGTTTGATTTACAAAATACAAAACAGAACATTTGAATACAAAATAAAAGCTATTTTCATATATACTAAATTGCCTCTGAAGTCAGATGAGCAGTCAGCTCACCCAATGGTGGTTGCGTCAATGCTCATGAATATGAGCAACGGCACAGCTGGTACCTACTGCTCATAGTTATTTTATAACTTTGTTGGAAGTACAACATGCCATAACTCTCATAATAACATTTTCTCAACTGAAACAACAAATAAACCGATATCAAATTTTAATGTAATTAGTACTTTGGCGTGAGTCCAGATTTCTTAACTTAACCCTTGAGAATGATTTCTGTACAATAAATATCTGCGAAGATGCCGAACCTTCCGTTTCCGTACGACTTCGAGCGCGCCCTGGACGACTGGGTGTTCATGTGCTTCTTCGTGGGGAACGACTTCCTGCCGCACCTGCCCAGCCTCGAGATCCGCGAGGGGGCCGTGGACAGGCTGGTCAACTTGTACAAGAAATGCGTTTACAAGACCAAGGTTCGTTTNATGGTTTCTATACAATAAATATCTGCGAAGATGCCGAACCTTCCGTTTCCGTACGACTTCGAGCGCGCCCTGGACGACTGGGTGTTCATGTGCTTCTTCGTGGGGAACGACTTCCTGCCGCACCTGCCCAGCCTCGAGATCCGCGAGGGGGCCGTGGACAGGCTGGTCAACTTGTACAAGAAATGCGTTTACAAGACCAAGGTTCGTTTTTGCGTCACCATCTTATAGCAGTACAGTGTGGATTTTGGGGGGAGATGGCAGTGCGAGCAGCAGTACAGTAGGTACAACTGATGACATACATCCGTCCCTTTTTTTTAAAGAGATTTTATGACCTGGTAACTGAGACCTTTAAGTCATGTCTTATTTTAATTTATATTATTCATATTTTTATGAAAAATGATATTATGGAGTGAAATGAAATGAAGATGATTAATTTGAGACATTAATCAACTGGGATGAAATTAAATGAAATGAATTGAGATGATATGGGATGAAATATAATCTCAGTAAAATGGTGGTAATTTACTAAGATTTTTTCAGTGGACTTTTTGGAGGATCCCGAGAAGTTACGTCCAACGGCTTTGTTTCATTTTCCCACATTTGTGCACTTTCACAGATATTAAACAGTTAATAAATCACCGTTTTTACATATTTAAACCTGAAGAAACACTAAATAGACAAAATAAAACAAATCACACAACTTCACTCCTCGCGTTCCCGCCAAAAAGTCTCACATCCGTCGCTAAACCGCATACTGGGACAGATAAGGTTCTGGCCCACTTGGACACATGTCATAACACATAAACACTGACATTAATGTTATTGTTAAACTTGAGTTATTTAAGATAAAGTCCAAATTGCATTAACTACTATTTTGGGCTTCAGACATGCAAGGTTTGTATGGGCTATGTATGATTTTGTCCAATCAGTCCTAATTCATAAACGTTGTTACTCAGGGCTGGATAACCGATTCGGGAGATGTGGAGCTGGACCGCGTGCAGGTCATAATGACGGAGCTGGGTCACGTGGAGGACGAGATATTCAAGCGAAGGCATCAGAACGAGCTGAGCTTCAGAGCGAGGGACAAAGCCAAGAAGAAACAGCAGCGGGTCAACTTCGAGCTGCTGGAGAACACGCAGTTTGCGCCGGAGGTAGGCGACGGTAACGTTAGGAATGGCGGTCACGTGTGACGCCACTGCTCTGGCCGCTCTGTTATATTTCTGCGACCATCGAATCTTCACTGTCAAGTAGTTATTATCTTAGAGCTCCCATGGTCAGCATTGCCATCATTGTTATTTCTGCCTTGGATCACATGGTCTAAAATGACCCTAATGTTTTGATCTAGCCGTGTCCTTTCATGCGCCGGCGCAGAGTTCTTTCATAAAGTGCACAAGGGTGGAAAAATTAAACAAAGCCACTAGATGTGGCTTTTTGGGTTCATCTGAAAAGTCAATTGAAATCTTAGTAAATAACCATTGTTTTACTGTTAATTTTCTTCCAATTGATTAAAATGTTATAGTAATCAACTCTATTTTGCTTTAAATATGATAATTACATGTAACAGAATATCTATTTTAAAACCTGAAGCTTTTTATAAATTTGAGACTGATAACAATGGCATTGGAAAAAGCTAATTAATTACCATATGTAAACAATGGGATATAATTATAATATCATAGTAAATATATTTTAATAAATGCAAATATACTGGTACTCTTGCACTGCATGCAAATGTAATACTTCAGTGTGTTGAACAAATGAACCTAATGTCAATAAACATAAAGTTGATTTAGCTTGGAGTTCACATGATAGTGTCTGCTGGCAGGCTGTGGGGCGGGGCGCGGCGCCGCTGCGGGACGCGCGCCGGGCCGCCGCCGACCTGCGCGTCGCCGGGATGCACGCCACCGCACAGGTACCCACCCACCCACTACGGATACCCATTCTCTTTTTATTACAAAAAGTGTTCAAACCCTGCTCATCTGCACAGTCACAATACAAATCAAATAAAATAAAAAATTATACATAAAAAATAAACATAAATACATACATAGAAATACATACAAAGTACACACTTGTTGAACGTCAAAAAGAACTACCGCCAATTCACAAAAACTAGCCTCCGTCCTGAGAAGAACTGGCAAGAAACTCAGCGAGCATGTCTTTTTTTTTAAATACTAGTTAAAAAAAAATATATATTCATTTTTACAATGAGTATTATAACATAAACACAAGTGCTAAAGATTCCCCGTACGGAGATACAGACTGGATGAAAGACCGGAGCATTCGCGTCAAGCGATGCGGCTGTGCTGGGGCTCGAACCCGGCATGCAGACCCTAATTTTGCTAATGAAATACGTACTTTACAAATGTTCACGAAACATGTTAGTACTGGTGGTAGGATCTCTTGTGAGTCCGCACGGGTAGATACCAATGCGTTTCGGATTGAGGGGTGGGACGGTCATTGTAACGATACTGAGACCTTAGAACTTACCCAAGGTGTGTGGCGCATTTACTTTGTAGATATCTATGGGCTCCAGTAACCACTTAACACCAGGCGGGCTGTGAGCTCGTTCACCCATCTAAGCAATAAATAAATAAAAACTTCCACGGTGGCGAAATAACAAACGCGTGTAAAATCCTTCAACAAATGTGCAATTACTGAGGGCGGAGTGTACGGTGAGTACATGAGTACCACTGCGTTCGTGTCCGCACTGAGGTCGGGCACTCCGGTTGGAGCAGTGTCTAATCCACCTCATGTCTCAAGCTGGCTGGCGGCATCACGTTGAGATGTTGACTCAAATATAAATCAAAATTTAATATCAAACGGATCGGGAGCTCATCTGCCCTGGCTACTCCAAAAAATAAGGATTGCTTTGCTACTGTAGGGACCACAAATGTCCCCATAGCAACTAATAATTATATGTATGTGTTAGCGATAATTATATTGCAGTGATGCTACGTCAGTTTCAGGATTGTTGGTGAGGTTGTAATCCCAATATACGTTAGTTACTTAACTGAAGACGTGTCTTATTAATCCTTGCCCGATATAGAGACTCAACACTACCATGTGCGGAACTTTGAAATAACCTTAATATTCGTAGTTCACTTAAAGTTGTGATTGAACAGAAGGAGGGCGACAGTCGCGGCAGGAAGCGGTCGGCGGCGGCGGCGGGGCTGGACGAGGAGGAGGAGGAAGACGAGGACAAGCACGACGAGGTCCGGCTCTGGGAGGAGGGCTTCAAAGAGAGATACTATGAGAGCAAGTTTGAAGTCACCCGGAACAATCTGGAGTTCAGGTTGCTCATAATGTTCTAGCGTTTCAGTTTTGTTTTTAATTCTGGCAGTGACCTATTGGGAACCTTAATTGACAAACGCGTGTCAGTCTCACGGAATTAAAGTTTTATTCTGTTTTGTATATCTAGATGTTACAAAACTAAATTATATATGCATTTCGCCTCAAACCCTATGATAAGACAAATCAGAAGAACAGTCCAGTGCTGGGTCCGCCAGGAACGCGCTGCCCCTGACTCCCACTGCCTCTGGCTCCAACTCACCCTCGGCCCCCACTGTCCCCCCATTACACCCGGCCCCTATTCACCCCCGACCCCCACTGACCCCCTAAGGCAGCTGATCCCGGTATTGTGTGTGGCTGGCTACAAGTGTGATCTTGAGATCGACCCCTTCCTTCGGCAGGTACCGCGTGGCGCTGCAGTACGTGCGGGGCCTGTGCTGGGTTCTCCGGTACTACTACCAGGGCTGCGCGAGCTGGAAGTGGTACTTCCCGTACCACTACGCGCCCTTCGCGTCCGACTTCGTCAACATATGCGGCCTGTCCACACAGTTCGAGAAGGGAACTCAACCGGTATCCAATCGTTTATTTATTGCTTGTGTATGAGACCACGGCCCACCCGCTGTTAAGTGGTTACCTTAAACCACACTGCCGTGCTTGTGATATATTATAGAGTAAGTGCCTTGGAGACAAAAGGCGGTTAATGATTTCAATTTTACTTTTGACGTTTCTCTCGAAGTATAAAGCAAGCCTAACTTTTCATAAATGCTTAAGATAAATATAGGCTTTTGTAACAATTTGCCTGTTATTATTTTTATTTAGAAATCATATTTAAATTGTTAAGCTTGAAAAAATATTTATATTAAGGAATTAATAATTAAAAAAAAAGTCGTCAACAACACGAATACAGCCACCCACCTCGCGACATGTAGTGTAATGGCTGTCATAGCCGTGTGACGTGTACCGGGTGCTGATACGCACCCCTGCGGGCTTAGGTTACGCTCTATCCGTTAATTATAACCGCAAATAATATTTTTTCTACACGATGTTTTCTTTTCTTTGTGGAAGTCATTCGTGAACATATGTTAAGTACATATTTCAATGGAGAAAACGTTATATGTATAGTATCAACGAGTTGTGGACATCATTCAAACAACTTTTGCAGTTTAATCTAGTATTTTTTGTTTGTTTAAATATTTAAAAAAATGAGTTGTAATTGTAGAAGTAGTTTTATTTGTAATGTGCATATTATAATAATTATGTAAGAAAGGTAATGGCGGAGCTCTTCACCCGGTCCCCTTTTGTGCAGTTCCGTCCGCTGGAGCAGCTGATGGGAGTGTTCCCGGCCGCCAGCGCGCAGCACGTGCCGCGACCCTGGGCGCGCCTCATGAGTGACCCGGTCAGTACCCGCACGTGCCGCCCACACACACACGCACACACCGAGTGCAATCACTGACCAACGCTGTCTGTTCCTCAGTTCTCTCCCATCATCGACTTCTATCCGACGGACTTCAAGATCGACCTGAACGGCAAGAAGTTCGCGTGGCAGGGCGTCGCCCTTCTGCCCTTCGTCGACGAAAACAGACTCTTCAAATCCCTGGAGCCCTACTATAAGGAGCTGACGCAAGCTGAAAGTGAGTGATTATGACCCTCTGATACTCTGGCACAGCCCACTGAGTTTCTCACCGGATCTTTTCAGTGGGTCGCGTTTCCGATTCGGTGGTAGATTCTGAGAAGCACGGCTATTGCTAGGGTTCGTGTTAGCAACGTCGTCAGGTTTGAGTCCCGTGAGCCCACCTACAAGTTAGGGTTACGCTGATATATCCTCTCAAGGCTCTCAGCTTAGGTAGGAAAAAAAAACTGATACGATATACACATTCAACGGTGTCGTCTCTATGCCGGGTCCGACAAATATCCACAGGCTCGAGAACCTGTTTTTTATTATCATTTCTCAAATTTGTAAAACTTAACGACAATTCTGATCTTTAACTCCAGAGTAATAAGTATTATTATTCCCAGTACAACGGAACATACGAGGCCACGACCGACTCTACGTGTCGACCGGGAATCAAAGCTACGAATACATCCTGGGGCTGTACGAGGAAGCTCAGCAGGACCTCCGGAAGCTCATCGAGGACAAACAGAAGTACCCCTACCAGTCGGAGGGGGTGAGGGGGAACGTGATGCTGAGCGCTGACAACGTGCTCATCGGGGGGTCAGTGTCATTCCTTTGCAATTGATGGTGTCCAATACTGAGATAAAAAGAAAACTTTTTTTTTATTGCTTAGATGGGTGAACGATCTCACAGCCCTCCTGGTGTTAAGTGGTTACTGGAGCCCATAGAGATCTACAACGTAAATGCGCCACCCACCTTGAGATATAAGCTCTAAGGTCTTAAGTATAGTTACAGCGGCTGCCCTGTAACTATACTTCCCCCACACCCTTCAAACCGAAACGCATTACTGCTTCACGGCAGAAATATGCAGGGCGGTGGTAGTTATCCGCGCGGACTTACAAGAGGTCCTACCACCAGTGAACTGTTCCTTGTCCAAATTAAATTGCGTACGTGATGTCCCCGCAGACAGCTGCCGTCCCCGGTGGTGGGGCTGGCGCCGGTGCTGGGTAACCGCGTGGTGGTGGTGCGGTTCGAGGACCCGCAGTACCCGGACGAGTTCGTGTTCCCGGCGCGGCGGCTGCAGCGCGCCACGGCGCCGCCCCGGGTGCTCAAGCCCGGAGCCCTCGACCAGAGGGAGCACCGGAACTGGAGACCGCAGATCGGTAATCTTAATTGAACTTCACTCCTTACGAGTCGAGAAAGCGTTGTGCTCATTCAAATAAAGTAGGTAATGCTTTTTATCACCAGACACATAAACTTTAAATATATTTTATCATCATCAATTTTCACGCGTCATCTTGTGTCTAATTCAGTAAAATAATCTATTTGACGTTTATAATTTTTTATTTATTGTACTAACTCAATTGTATCAAAATTTGTCACAGATGACAGTAACTTAATACATTACATGAACAATAATTTTAGTTATTTTTTAACTAGTTTAGGGATATTAGGGATTAAGCAGCATATTTCAAAATTGAAATACTTTTTTTTAAATACATTTTTTATTCATGATTACGTAATATATAGACGAAAATTTGTACATGTTTTCAGTATTATTAGGAATTTGTATCTATACCCCTATGAAAATTGTATATTTAATGACAATCTCACTTAGACAGATACCTACCGTACATTGACTTTTCAATTATTGCCCAAAGTTTTATTGACGCTTGTAGAACTGTGACGGATACAGCTCGCGTGACGTCATTTGTTATTAGAATTTAGCGAGTTGAAATAATCATCCCAAGTGCGGTCGACAGGCATGGTGCGCTCCAACACCGTGGCCAGTCTGGAGTCGGCCGGGCGCAGGATGCTGGGACATCATCTGCCGAGGGAGAGGGCGTACGCCTCGGTGCCGCCCCCGCACAACCCGCAGCGAGGTAAGCCGCTCAGAGTACACAACTCTTAGTGCGAGTGCTTGAAAAGCATGTAGTCGTCGTGGCCTAACGGATAAGACGTCCGGTGCATTCGTGTGTAGCGATGCACCGCTGTTCGAATCCCGCAAGCGGGTACTAATTTTTCTAATGAAATACGTACTTAACAAATGTTCAAGATTGACTTCCACGGTGAAGGAATAACATCGTGTAATAAAAATCAAAACCGCAAACATTATAATTTGCGTTATTACTGGTGGTAGGACCACTTGTGAGTCCGCACGGATAGGTACCATGCCCTGCTTATTTCTGTCGTGAAGCAGTAATGCGTTTCGGTTTGAAGAGTGTGGCAGCTGTTGTAACTATGTACACTGAGACCTTAGAACTTATATCTCAAGGTGGATGGCGACATTTACGTTGTAGATGTCTATGGGCTCCGGTGACCACTTAACCAGGTGGGTTGTGAGCTCGTCCACCCATCTAAGCAATAAAAAAAAGGTTTTTAACGTTCTCGATACCGTAGACTTGGTACCGTCACAGCTTTTCCTCCAGGAGAGTATTCTGTCGTAGTACCTCCGAGGTACGACCGGTGGATGTGTTCATACAACTAACACATTGGAGCGTGTCCGGGCGTGGCGTGGTCGGGACCGTTGTTCAAGATCGCCCAGGTGCATTGGTCTAAGGAAACATGTACTTAATTCATGTTTACGAATGTCTTATTCGATGAAGGAATAACCTCGTCGTATAAAGATCTAACCCGTAATAATCATAAAACATAATTACTGGCAGTAGGGGGCGTTAGCTGTCACGCGTTACTGATTGAACGGCGGGATAACCGATATAAAATGTAATTGAGTCATCGACCTCATGTCTCAAGGTGGGTGATGGCTTCCACGGCGTGATGTCTATGAGCTCTAGTAACCATTTCACAATTAGGTTCGATCACACAACAATTGATAACAAAATTCGTCCACTCCATGAAAAAACACTCCATAACACTTGACATGAATACATTAAAATCTATTTTTGGTACAAAATTAGATCTCACGTCACGGTTCTAAAGTCTTCATATATTCGAATTCCTAAAGCTAAAAAGCCAACAATAATCAAGCAATCAAGCTTACAAAAGCTGTAATATCGCGCTCGGGAAGCACGAACGTCGCCCGTTGCATTGTTTCGTAACTAGGGCTGGCATTAATTGGAGTTGTGCTCGAGTGGCTCAATTAACTCGACCGTGCTGGGGGACAGCCCTAAGTCACGTCACGATTGTTATTTAATTGGGAATTTTTGTTGTTTTTGTCTATATTTAATTTTGACATACAGCCTACGACTGAAACGTGATGGTTAGCAGGAATTTTATAGACATTCCCGCCAGCCATCCCGAGAGGTGGAAACTTAAGAACGCCCTATCCTGTATCTTCTATCAAAACATATCATTACCTTGCGGCATCTTAATGCTATATGCATTAGCAAAAGCAGTATCTCTTATCTACGCATAAATTTTATTTTTCTGGCCTATCCCAAAATGTTTGGGAATCTGTGTGCTTAATCTATATATTAATTCTTTCTTTCTGGTCGTTCCCTCAATGCTGAGGATCGTGACTGTATGTCAATCTTCTCCACTCGGTCCGGTTCTGCGCCATATGTACCGCTCCCTGTATCTGGGCTCCAGTCACCTCCTTGAGTTGGTCAACCCATCTAGCTGGCGCTCTTCCTCTAGCGCGCTTCCCCTCTAGTTGTCCGAGAATTGTGAGTTTCTCCAGGCTGTGAAATGAGGATCGCATTATGTGCCCAAAGAAACTCCGGATCCTTTCCTGGCACATAGTCAGCAGGCGCTTGGTGACCTTCAGCTCTTCGAGGATGGAGACATTGGTTCTCATAGCTGTCCAAGGAATGCGTAGCAGCTTTCTCCAGAAATACATTTCAAACGCCTCAATCTTTTTGCGTTCCTTTTTCCTGAGACACCAAGTCTCCACCCCGTACAGGAAGATAAAGAAGACCAACGTACGAACCAGACGCATCTTAGTTAGTAATCTATATATTAATACGTGAAGCAAAAACTTTGTACCCTTTTTTTCGAAAATTGCGCGGACGGAAGATTATGAAATTTCCCACACTTATAGAGAATATAGAGAAGGAGTGCAGAATGTTAATATTTTTTATTTATATTATGCATAAAAAATACATTAAATTAATTTAAAAAAAAACATTATACACCATGTATTTGACACACACGCATGCATACTATTTGTTTATTGTCAAACTGTTCTTATTGCTTATAGTCTGTGGTCAAATTCAGAATAGATTAAATATTGTTTGTCTTCTTTATTAATATTTGTCCAAAGTGCAGTCTTGGCGAAATTTGTGGTTATAGAAGTCTTACTTCTAATTTCAAATAATTATAGTCGAATTTCGACTACCGAGGGACCACTAGTACTCGTAATTATGTACAAAAAAATGGCGTATAAACATCAACAATGTGACAATACCCGCCAAAAAGAGATGTCATTACGGAAAAAAGGAGATCACATGCAACGGTCGTTCCGAATGCCTTCCATTATTTGAAATTCAAATTCGAAATTGGCCCATCCGTTTGTCTCGACCATTGACGTGTAATAGCGCGCGAATATAAACAGGAAACTGGAATTGAATAGGGACAAACTTTTTGGCGGGAACGGGATTCGTCAAGTGAATCACTGAATCGTTTTAGTTTTAATTCAGTGTTTCTTTAGATGTGTATTAATCTGGAACTAAATCATGATGTATTTAAGAAAGCGCTAAGTGCGGGGAAATTTTACAAATCGTCAAAAAACGCTTCTCTGGTCTTTAAAAAAAGTTATTTTCTCAAAGTTTAAGTCTTGATAAATTTGAGCGATTTTGCTGAGAATAATTCATAAACTTTGTTACACCTTGGGGTGGGTAAAAGGTCTAGTAACCTATGGTATTAAACGTATTATAAAGAAAATTATCGAACAATGTCGTTGTCAAAGTAATACAGGTTTTCAGTAAAACTATTTTTTTAATTGCTCGCTTAGAGTTCGTTCGAAGGTTCGAGACTGAACCCGAACACGATATATTTCAATTATTTGGTCATGCAGTTAACGTGTAGTGTGTTCGCGAATGCTCACGATTGACAGCCTGTTACTAATTGTCGTAAAGTAAATTGTTTAATGTATTAAAGACGTTAAAAAATGTTTGTAAATATAAAAAAACTTCTAAGCTCATTACGGACATTTTTACTCACCGATAACGATAAACTAACGTCGATACAAATTAGATATCGTGTCGTCGAGTATAAAAGTTGTTATAGGTCGATATACATATCGGTTTCCCGATATCGGTGATCTCTGAGAATCGCCGATTATCGATGGAGCTGTTGTGATTCGAAAGAAAATGAACGAGTAAAAACACAGGATGTTAAATTTATTGATCTTTATTTAACAACAATTCAAATGAGCCCACAAAATAACTGCACAAAAACATTAACCCCGGCAGCAACCCTACCGACGTCATTGTTCAACGCAGTGTCGCCAACTACGAAAATAATAATTATCGAGGGCTGCCAACACAATGGAGGGCGATATTTTTTTAAACCGGTCGACGGGCTCAAGTGCTTCCTATTCAGTCGGTAAAGATTACCCGCTACATTGTCGGAAGTTTTTTTTGTTTTTTTTTTTTTNTGCACAAAAACATTAACCCCGGCAGCAACCCTACCGACGTCATTGTTCAACGCAGTGTCGCCAACTACGAAAATAATAATTATCGAGGGCTGCCAACACAATGGAGGGCGATATTTTTTTAAACCGGTCGACGGGCTCAAGTGCTTCCTATTCAGTCGGTAAAGATTACCCGCTACATTGTCGGAAGTTTTTTTTGTTTTTTTTTTTTTGTAATCGAACCAGGTGGCTCTGGAGGCGTGCTAATGCGTATTTTAAGGCTTTTAACATCGTTTCTAATCCGATCGAAATAGGCGGTATCCGTCGAAATGCGGAAGTTGCTACTTTTTTTTTTCTAATTTTGAAATAACATTTCTGCAGTGCCTATTGAGAATTGTTTGGGAGATTATGGTTTAATTATCTGTTGCGTTTTTATGTGAATTCTTCCAAAGAGATGAAGTGCTTAAGGTGATGTTTGCTCACAATGCAGCTCAATTAAGACGCCTGTTACCAAAATATAATTATAAGTTTTAATTATTTCGCTATAGTTGTTACACGTCGTCACGCCATCATTATGCCGATAACTTTAATCCATATCTGTGTTCCTTAAACACGACTTATTGGGAAGTGTCGTGGCGTGCAACCTCTTTTTTTGTTTTTATTGCCCTTGTAGGCAGACGAGCATACGGCCCACCTGATGGTCAGTGGTTACCGTGGAGAACCATTTAAAGTTTAAAATTTGGAAAAATATTATGAAAAAAAAAAACACTTCTTAATTAAAGTTCAAGTTCATAAAATCATCGAACTGTTGATGCCGACGACCAATTAAAACGAACCTTAATTACAAAGATAAATGTCGCGTGTTAAGCGAAATGTCCATTAAACCAAATAACTTTACAGCCCTCGATATGATGATATCAAATACTCCGGACATAGATTTATAATAATTTTTTTGCTTAGACAACTGCATTCTCTGTAGTACAAATACTAAAATATTGAGAATATAAAATTATAACTATAATAAATTCATGTAACAATATATTCACTTACCTGTCACATTTAAAGCCCTTAATATATCTATTTAAATTAATAATTTAAATAATATTATTATATTGTGTAAGGTATTCTCTTCATTGAATGATAGGTGAGTGAACTCGTCTAACAAATATATTTTAAAAATGAAAGAATTTTTTCTTTACAAGCATAATATCATCTGTGATCTAAGTTGCCTTCTTTACCATTTTATCAAAGTTGTTCGGTAGCTCAGTAGAATAAAGGTTTAATCATTCTTGAAGTTTTTATTACAAAGTGGACTGTATTATAAAGGGTAATTAAAATATCAGCTATATAATTTTATATCGTTCCATTCGTGTTGTGTCGCGCTGTATGTGTTCGGCCCTCGCCGCTCGAGTCGTTGATGCAGTGGTGGTGGTTGGACGCCCCCGCAGACCTCTTAGTCCCCGCTTGTGCGTGCAGTACTGGCGTGGACATCCTCCCCGGCGTTGAAGAGTCGTCTTCTTCAATATGGATCTCGGAGGAGTTCACAGGAAGCGGGCATATGTTGTTGTATGCTTGGCGTAGTATGCCTTTCGGGGTTGTAATGTCAGCAACCCTCGCGATGCCGTTGTTGCCATGTACGAGACGAACTATTCGTCCCAAAAGCCACATCATTGGCGGCAATGTCTTGTCCTTGATAATGACCATAGCACCGATCCGCAGTTGACCTGAAGAACTCTTCCATTTATATCTCTGCTGTAAGAGAGGAACATATTCGTTCGATATTCGTGATTCTACCTTTGCAGTATAACGGACGACGGCATAGAAGACTCTGTCTACTCCTTGTCTCTACTCAACCCTTATTTTTGAGTGTCCTTCGTCCTTGAAGCTTTTCCTTGTAATTCCAGTCGATACGAAAATCTCATCAGAATATGAAACAAATATTAAAACGGTTTTCGGCGATGTCGTTCGAGCTCTCCGACATTGTAGCGGGCGTCTGCACCTAGCAATAATTAGAAGCCGAGCGGCGCACGTGCTCAAGTGCTCGAACCGTACAAGTCGCGAGGGGAGGGCTGTTCATTGTTTTTATTTAGGAGCCTACTCTCCCGCGCCCCCGCCCCCGTTTCCCGGTTCACCTGAAAATTCACGTTTAATCCTCTGTGGTGAATATTCACTTATTGGATTCCGCCACACCACAAAGCCGTATCCGTAAATAAATGCCTCAACCTTAAGACATGAGTTCTAAGTCTCAATTTCACCCTTTAAAGCGAAACGCATTACTGCTTCACGGCTGTAAATAGGTAGGATGACGGTATTTACCCGAGCGGACTCTTAGATACCCTACCAATTGCAATGATGAGCGTTTGACCTTATGCCTCAAGGTACTTCATAAATCCGTTAATCACTAGGCGAGCTGGTGAGATTGCCCAAAGTTCTAATTTTTAAGATAATTCGACGTTTTATGATTGGGTGAAAACAACGTAAATTCCGTTACATACATCTTATATACTGGCGACCCGCCCCCGCTTCGCTTCGGAAACTGTAATTTATTATTGATTTCTCCACTGTTTAATGGATGTTATTGTACATATAAACCTTCCTCTTCAATCACTCTATCTATTAAAAACAACCGCATCAAAATCCGTTGCGTAGTTTTAAAGATTTAAGCATACATAGGAATATAGGGACAGAGAAAGCGACTTTGTTTTATACTATGTAGTGATACAGAACAAATTATAGTGTTTTATTAAGTTAGGCCCAAATTATTTGATTGATTAGTCGCCAAAACTTACGTTAATAATAAAAATAAAGTGCTCTAGCCTTAGGAATCGAAATCATAAGGGACGGATTTGAATTTTTATAGCTCATACCAATACGATCATAGTTTTAGGTTTTCTTGGGGTCCTTAAACCTAATATTTTTAATAAAGGAAATGTTGGCCCCTAAACTGTCGCCGCTCTTATTACACATTAGCTGACCCGGCAGACTTCGTATTGCCTCAATCGATAAATAAAAGACCTAAACTTTTGTATAAAATAAACTTAAAATAAACAAAAGGAATCCGTCCGACGGGGGACACAAAAGGTAAAACAAAATTGTTATTTTTATTTAATTCCGCATTTTCATATTTATCTACCTTTTAAACCTTCTCTGGACTTCCACAAATAATTCAAGACCAAAATTAGCCAAATCGGTCCAGCCGTTCTCGAGTTTTAGCGAGCCTAACGAACAGCAATTCATTTTTGTATATATAGATAGAAGATTAGAAAAAGAGGAACTTAAAATACTCTTAAATATTTATACTGGAACCTAAAATACTTATACTGGTGGTAGGACCTCTTGTGAGTCCGCACGGGTAGGTACCACCGCCCCGCCTATTTCTGCCGTGAAGCAGTAATGCGTTTCGGTTTGAAGGGTGGGGAAGCCGTTGTGACTATACTGAGACCTTAGAACTATATCTCAAGGTGTATGGCGCATTTACGTTGTAGTTGTCTATGGGCTCCAGTAACCACTTAACACCAGGTGGGCTGTGAGCTCGTCCACACATCTAAGCAATAAAAAAAAACTCACTTGCAGAGATCTCAATCTCTGAAAAGGTCTATCTGACTTAATGTCTTTAATGTCAACGAGTATCCTTATGGATTGAAGAGCGCTGAAGAACGAAGTAAATAAAAATATATAGGTTAGTTGCAAGCCGCTATTCATAAATCCTTTAGACGTCATCTCTTTGGACAATAAGCGGCGTGCATACTAACCTGAGCGTTGAGTGTCGCGTCGTACAATTTTGGCGCCCAACGTGGGGCCACCTATTGCTCTTATTTGACAGTCTTTCATGACGGTGAATGTCGCTCCCGCCTCCACCATTGAACGCCTGTTAAGGCAGCCTAGCTCGGGTTATAATTTTCGGTCTTTCAGTTCAAATGTTCTGGAGGTGTTCTCGGCGGTTTTTGTTTCTTTTTCTGTCGGAAAAACATTGATGTAGATGATTTCGGATTATAAGAAAAAATTTTTGTTAATTTACTTGAAATCGGTTAGTTCTTTTTTTTTCGTAAAGTAACCTGGTATCTTATTAAGAAGGTAAAAACGTCATTAACAAGTCGCCTACTGTGAGCTCTCGTGAGTTTTTCAGTCGTCCCGCGGCAATGAAAATAATGTGAGGCGTGCATGATATTGTTGCATTAAAACCATGCTTATTGTTATTTGACAGCTGTGTTCCTGACATTCCTGTGTTCTATTAATGAACGAAATAGCAATAGCATTTCTAAATATAAAGCATATATAATATGCAACTTGAAATATTGCGTAATATCTACGCTTTCTTCAATTTTATAAAATTTATTTACCTTTATTTCGCTAATATTCGAAGAAATCAAAACATTGTAAGAAACTATTTTCATAATTCACATAACTCACATAACGTGCACAGTGTATTTGCGACACGTACCACCGCCCTGCCTATTTCTGTCGTTAAGCAGTAATGCGTTTCGGTTTGAAGGGTAGGGCAGCCGTTGTAACTATACCTGAGACCTTAGAACTTATATCTCAAGATGTAGTGTTGTAGATGTCCATGGGCTCCAGTAGCCACTTAACACCAGGCGAGATGTGAGCTCGACTACCCATCTAAAAAAAACGTAGTCAGATGCGCGATGCCACGAAGCCACATATAACTCATAAATAAACTGCATTTAATGATAGTACTTGGCGCTGCTGGTGTGCGCGAACAATGTCGGCTAATGGGCGCGAATCGTTTTGTACTCGACGAGAGTAATTACCGCGTAATCGTTCTCCCTCCGGCCACTTTCAGTTACATTGCGGCCTCATCGTTCGTAAGCAGCATTGGAATATAAAGGTAATCGCGTCCAACGATTGCCCTAGCTAGGGTATTCTGCGATGTTACGGCAGTAAGACTGGTTTTACTGGTGGTAGGACCTGTTGTGAGTCCGCGCGGGTAGGTACCACCGCCCTGTCTATTTCTGCCTTAAAGCTATACTGAGACCTTAGAACTTATATCTCAGGGTGGGTGGCGCATTTGCGTTGTAGATGTCTATGGGCTCCAGTAACCACTTAACACCAGGTCGGCTGTGAGCTCGTCCACCCATATAAGCAATAAAAAAAAAGGCGACAAAAATAGGATTTGGTGGAAACTTATAACCCAGTTTCGCATTACTAAACCGATAAACGAACTAGAGCTTATAATTGAAGAGCACTAAGATGACACCTTCACAGTGGCAGTCATTTTTTTTTATTGCCTTTGTAGGCAGACGAGCATCAACCCACCTGATGGTGAGTGGTTACCGTCGCCCATGGTCTTCAGCAATTCCAAGGGCAGAACCAAGCCGCTGCCTACTGCTTTTTTAACTTACATTAACTAACTTAATTAAGTAACATTGCGTTGAAATATTTGGTTACATAGATACAGGCCGAGCTAGTAACGACGAGTTAAATATTTGTTGTTTGAGGTCTTGCTCTGCTTGTGTACACGCGACAAACTCGCAGCTTTGAGGTCGTTGAATATTAAACTTTTATCACCTTCAAAAACAAAAGAGAATCAAAGCTATTTTCTGTGTTGTCAATTCGCATTGTTTTCCGCTAAACAAGTGGTAAGTCTACTACGAAGCCACAACGTTTCGAACGAAACCCGAGCATGATGCCGCAAAGCCTTTGAAACAAAACTGAACTTTATATGTAATTTTACGATTTAACTTGATCGTGAAAATCGTAAAGCACCGTAATACTACTTACAAAGATTTTGATGACAATTGTACATAGTAGGATTATAAAATACAAGGACTTAAGGATTGCTGGATGCGCCCATTAATTTTATACCGAATTATTCTTTGTGACTTATCGAATGAAATTCAAATCTGGCAGGTTTGTAATATTATTTGTGAGTAAATTAAATGTTTTTAACAACGACTTCAAGAAAAGAAACTGGTGGTAGGACCTCTTTTGAGTCCGCGCGGGTGGGTACCACCACCCTGCCTATTTCTGCTGTGAAGCAGTAATGCGTTTCGGTTTGAAGGGTGGGGCAGCCGTTGTAACTATACTTGAGACCTTAGAACTTGTATCTCAAGGTGGGTGGCGCTTTACGTTGTGGATGTCTATGGGCTCCAGTAACCACTTAACATCAGGTGGGTTGTGAGCTCGTCCACCCATCTAAGCAATAAAAAAAAAACGGAAAATATTATTTACATAATTAGCGTTTCCACACGGTTCAATCTTTCTTGCCTATTGTCGCAAAGAATTCTTGTGTGGCTCTTTTAAGTCTATTATATTAGTTCTGTTGGCATTAACATGATCCCTGACGCACAGGAGTCTGTAAGCTATATTATCCTATAGCTATAGTACCCTATACGGTGTTAGTATTATATACGGAGGGCAAATTTTGCATTTATCCATTTAATTAACTGAATTATTCTTTTACTTAATCGTTTCTTGACAGAGTTGTCATGATTGTTATGTAGCTTTAGAGGGAGCAGATTTGGCCAGTCTCCGGATGCCCCGCCGTCCTTCCCTTCCCAAGACCATTCTGCTGCACCAATTGAGTGAATATAAAAGAGAAAAAAATCAATGTTATTTTTTTGTCGTATTAATATTATGATATCAATATTTTCTATCTGATTATAGGATTTTTTTTAAATTATTAAAGAGTTACTTTTGAAATATTTACGTCTGTGTTACATTTGATCGTTACAAAGCGAACGATTAAGAACTTGTTCCCTTTCGGCTCCCGGCTCGAGTGTTACCAGCGCGACTAAAGCCGTGTCAAAAGAATCCTGCGCCATTGCCGCTTAGGATTTAACATTTTATTGTATACAATTGACTAGGTCATTTTTTTTTCATGCTGCAGCAACTTTAAGTTTGATTGAATTTTAAGTATGATTGAAACTTGACATTGAAAGTTGATATAACATTCTTAAAAACGATTATTTTATAATTATCGAAAATGTCCTCAATTAATTATCTAAGTCACGCATGAAAGCTACGAAATATAAAATTAATACAAAATTTACAACATTTACGGACAGAAACAGGTCTCACCTATTGTTTGTTATGATGAAGAAGATCTTCACCATTTCTAATATTTCAGATATATAACTGTCTGTCTTAATCAAAAGCTGCGGATCTCTAAATCTAAAAAGATATGCTTGTTCAATTCTTTATTCTAAAAACTTATGGAACAGTCTAAATTTGCCTTTCGACTTCCATCATTGTAGCCTACTTATTGCTATAGAGTTTGATGATTCTGATAGAGATTAAAGATCAGTTGAAAGTTGCCACGGCAAGTTTGCGTACCACTCTTTCGTACGTAGCTTTGTGCTTTAAGCTATGTCCATGATTAAAAACCTCTTTATAAATAGTCTTGATAAATAACATTGCTTTATCTTTGATACAGAACGCTCGCAGACATTCGGACCGGCACGAGGCGGCTATGTACCACACAATCCTAACCATTCATACCAGAACTACAATCGGTCCGGTAATTCAAGTCAACCGTACGGAAGCCAGAACCACTCCTACGGGAATCAGAACCAGTCTTACGGAAACCAGAACCATCCGAAGCAAGGCTACCATCAAAACAGAGGTCAAAATCAGGGCTACAACAGCTCCAACCAGGACTACGGTAACCAATATAGCAACAACCCTGGCTACAGTACAGATTATAACAATCAGGGCCAAGGCTACAACAGCTACAGAGGAGGTAATAATTATAGCAGCCATCAGCAGAATAAGCAGGGGCAGGGAAGATGGCAGCAGAGAGGCGGTGGAGGGGCAGGAGGGAGTTGGCGGTAAAACTGCGCAATTTGCACTCGTGACCAAACGCAATCAAAGCCCGCCGCGTATCCAAAGGATCGGTAGTGGGCGCCTGCCAAACTCTTCAATTTTTTTGAGAGACTCTTGGACGCAATATGACGTGCTCACGAGTGCTCATCAACTAGGCGTTAACATTACATTGATATTGTTAACAACCGGAGTGGTCACACGTTAAAGTAAGCAAAAACTATTCAGGTTCAACGCGCCGTCTCTAATATAGAGTGATACAGATGGGCAATCTGCTCATTGTAAAATATAAATAGTCGGATTGAGGGCTGAAGTTAAATACAGTAGAAACAAAAGCTAAAGGCACTGTATGTAATTTTTTTATCTAGAACGAGTCGAATGTGCTATGAAACAAGTCAATTCCATTTTTATTGATTTAAAAACGATTCACGGACTGTGTTTCACGGTTTTTAGTATTATAAAGACCAATAATAATTATGTTATAAAAATTTAATATTTACATATTTTTTTGTTTATTATGCATTGCTGTTAGAATGTGACAAACGAATTGAATTGTGACAATGAGTTGTTTCCTGGTGTCTGAGATTCGATCGACCGAAATAGTGTTTCTGTCTACGATGACTTTTGATTCTGGAAGCTTGCGGAAGGTTTTACACGTCCGGAATGAACTTGTGTCCCAAGTATAGTGGACTTCTGGTTTTCTAGAAAGTGGTGTGGGTATGAGCCAGGAAGCAACACTTGGGAGCTGGGCCGTGGTTACTCATGATACCTTATTAGCAATAACTCAGACCTATCTTAGCTTACCAACCCGATCAGAGCTAGTTCACAGGATGTGAGTTGTTCATTATTGAAAACACAGACTGATCGTTTTTCCAAAATATATATTTTCGTCATCACACCTAACTTAAGTCTTTGAGTTGGAAA
Organism: Bombyx mandarina; assembly: GCF_003987935.1. Next base: position 763,513 of record NW_021011578.1, read on the forward strand.
TCGCAATAATATAAACGTGATATATTTTGTCTGTGTGTTGATTATCAACTGGCACTGATCGCTGATCTTAGTTAAAAAAAAAGAATGAAGATAAAAAATTTTTGATTGCTAATAAATTTTTGGAATAATTTTAATTAATAATTATATATTGCTCAACTATCAATTATTAATAAACAAAGATATATTTATGTATTTAATAAATATATATTTATTTATTACATATTAGGGAACGTACCCATACTACGTGACCTATTTTTTTAGTTTTTTTGACCTCTCCCTCCCCTTGGTGATCATTCGTAGTACATGCCAAGACCCCCCTCTTCCCCTATAGTTTTCACGTAGTAATTCATAATTATGATTTTTAATAATTTCACAGGCAAAAATTGAAAAATAATAATAATTTGGTTCATACTCGTCTTTATTGCATAAGACTGCATGCACACTTAAATTACTAGTGGATTATGTAGTGTGAGTTTACAAAGCGCTAAACACTGCGCGCTATATTCGAATATACGTCGAAAAAATACGAGATTTCTCTCACACTTTTTTCTCAAGATGGGTGGCGCATTTACGTTGTAGATGTCTATGGGCTCCAGTAACCACTTAACACAAGGTGGGCTGTGAGCTCGTCNTGCATAAGACTGCATGCACACTTAAATTACTAGTGGATTATGTAGTGTGAGTTTACAAAGCGCTAAACACTGCGCGCTATATTCGAATATACGTCGAAAAAATACGAGATTTCTCTCACACTTTTTTCTCAAGATGGGTGGCGCATTTACGTTGTAGATGTCTATGGGCTCCAGTAACCACTTAACACAAGGTGGGCTGTGAGCTCGTCCGCCCATCTAAGCCATAAAAAAAAATCGACTACGTGACAAAAACCTGAGCCACCCCCCGCTCCTGTGACTGACCATAGTATTTTAAAGACTCCGCTCCCCCCCCCTAAACGGGTCACGTAGTATGGGTACGTTCCCTTAGATAATTGAGTCCGTTAAATGTATTATTGACTTACTTGGCTATTTTTGATTGTGTTAATATCGAACGGCAAACTGCAATATAAAGTGCTATGTATTGATAGCAAAATGACTATAAATGTTTTTTGATTAGTAAGACATGTCCGAAACAATAATAATAAAACAATAATAAACCCTGAACTGTGTTTTTATTAGAGATAATCTCCTATACTAGCGGACCCGACAGATTTTCCTGCATACACAAAATGAATGAAATGAATGAATGAATGCATACACAAAAAATCATTCAAGTCGATTCAGCCGTTTAGTTGCAGTATACATATCGACTGCAGCGCCATCTGCCGGGCTGATTTGTGAATCTAAACCATCTAGGGCGCCACCCAAAAGCAAAAAAAATCATTTAAATCGGTCCCGCCGTTAAGGAGGAGTTCAGTCACATACACACATACTGTAGAATTATTTATCTATACTAATATCTACAGTGGTTTTTACGGATGTTCTGTTATAACTACTGAACCGTGCATCCGATTGACTTGAAATTCGGTATCCATGTAGAAAATACATGTACTTAATGGATAGGCTAATATTTATATGAGTGTTGGACTCCCTACACCAGTTGCGGGGGCGTTAATGATGAGAATCTTTGTGGGGGTGAAAAATAATAATGTTAATTTTAAATGCCCAGCGAAGCGGACGGGTACAGCTAGTATATATATAAAGATATACTCATGGCCTTATGTGTTTTGAAATAGCATATTGAAGATAAATTTCCCAAGTCGAACTCTTTTCTCCAAATTAGGTGTCTTTAATGGCAGACAGCCGCTTGGCTTTGCCCCTAGTATTGCCAAGGTCCATGAGCGATAGTGACACCATGGTATGATATTGTAAGTCTTGAATAGTATTTTAAATAAAGTTGGTTCACCGTTCAGACCGGAAAATCTTCGCGGCAGACACACGTGTCCATGTGACTGTTGGTGCTACTGACACAGCCATCGTCCAGACCACTGATCGTTGACTGGCTTAGAACAGACACCATCTTCCTTCCTCCATCTTCGTGTGTTATAAAAGATAACTACGCAATTAAGTGAAGAATGAGTAGTGGCGTCTTTGGGGCGTACCACCGCACAGCGTTTGCCAATCGGTTTTGGTTGATGGTTTTTTATTTATTTATTGCTTAGATTGGTGGAAGAGCTCACGGCCCAGCTGGTGCTAAGTGGTTACCGGAGTCCATAGACATTTACAACGTAAATTCTGCCACTTACTTTGAGCTATGAGTTCTAAGGTCTCAGTTTTTACAGTACAACGGCTGCCCTTCAAACCGAAACGCTTTACTGCTTCACTGCAGAAATAGGCAGGGCGGTGGTACCTACCCGTGCGCACTCACAAAACGTCCTACCAGTAGTAAATACGCAGATTATAATTTTGATTTTTAATATATTATTATTTATAAATTTAATTAAATTAGGTAAATTTAATTTATTATAATAGTTTGATTTTTATTACACGATGTTATTCCTTCACCGTGGAAGTTAATCGTGGACATTTGTTAAGTACGTATTTTATTAGAAAAATTGGTGCATCGCTTGATATGACTGCACCGGACACGTCTTATCCTTTAGGTAACGACGACTTCAATCGACGGAGCGCATTGAACCAAGTTCGTACGGATAGGTGCCAATAACCTGCATATTTCCGCCACTAAGCTTTCATGCGTTCTTATTTGAAGTTTTTTTTTTTTTTATAGCTTAGATGTGTGGACGAGCTCACAGCCCACCTGGTGTTCAGTGGTTACTGGAGCCCATAGACATCTACAACGTAAATGCGCCACACACCTTGAGATATAGTTCTAAGGTCTCAGTATAGTCACAACGGCTGCCCCACCCTTCAAACCGAAACGCATTACTGCTTCACGGCAGAAATAGGCGGGGCGGTGGTACCTACCAGTGCGGACTCACAAGAGGTCCTACCACCAGTAATTACTCAAATTATATTTTTGCGGGTTTGATTTTTATTACACGATGTTATTCCTTCACCGTGGAAATCAATCGTGAACATTTGTTAAGTATGTATTTCATTAGACAAATTGGTACCCGCCTGCGGGATTCGAACACCGGTGTATCGCTCGATACGAATGCACCGGACATCTTATCCTTTAGGCCACGACGACTTAAATAAATGGAAAATTATGACATGTCTCATAATGGGTGACAGTTAAAATGGAAATTACGAAATTATGAGACTTCTAATAACCGCCATCAGGCAATGGGCTCTAAAAACAGAAACTTTACCGTTATTTTTTAACCTTATTCATGACGTTTAATAATGAATTTTTAAAAATTAATTATAAAATATAAGTTGGAATCAAAGATGGCGGCACAATGGAGAGAAGTGGGCGCCATTTGTTCGCGATCAATAGTTTATTTCCGTTTTTTGTTCCACAATCGAAAACTTCAGAATGAACTGTTGAACATAAAAAGAATTAGGGCCCAGCGGCTGGAAGCCACTCGAGATCTCAATGAAAAGTTAACGGAGAATATTACGGACCGGTTTTTTTTTGCACCGTACCTAAGCTACTCAAATGGCGCGGCAGTAATGAATTACGTCGGTCGTTGGTACGAAGGTGTCTTCACTGTCAAATTCTTTACCTTGAAGTCTTCACGCGGCAGTAATGCACTGAGAAAATGATAATATTTAAATGTTTTCTGAGTATTTATTTATTGCATATTGTCTTGGCGAACTGTTTAGTCGAATTTCGTTGTTGCACTACGCGTTTATTGTTTGTTTAATCTACACAAAGCAAATAATCGACTAACTGTAGTCAACCTACCTGAATATTCGTTAGTAGAGCTTCTGGTAACTCTCTTTTGACTTTTCAAGGTAGATTTCGCTTCCACAATATTTGTGTTTGTGTCCACAAGTTTTACGACCTAATAACACTTTTTATGTTATACTATTTTTAATCTGTGGATCTGTCTTTATCAGACACTAGCGACCCGCCCTCGCTTCGCTTCGGAAACATTAAAACACACATGAAACCAAAAAAAAAAAAAAAAATATAAAAAAAAGTAGCCTATGTTCATCAGGGACAATGTCGGCTTCTAATGGAAAAAGAATTTTTCAAATCGGTCCAGTAGTTTCGGAGCCTATTCGAAACAAACAAACAAACAAAAACAAATCTTTCCTCTTTATAATATTAGTATAGATGGCTAAAAGACGAACCATGGTGGGAGAACTATTAGAAGTTTCGTTTAAAATCTAAACAAGTATACGGCATTTGAGGTTACATACCTACATAATTATTAGTGGCCGATCTACATTATCACACAGTAGGTATATGGAAAAATGTACAGGCGAACGCTGGCTCCTCTGGTGCGATGGGTCTAAGGATATTCACTTAAATGAATCCTTTGGAGCACTCTTATGGATGAAGTCCTGAGTAGGACTTGTAGGACTTGTACTTTTTTTTCATAACCCAATCGTTGGTAGCCTAAAGGGCTATTCCAAGTACGCCCTGTATGGTAGGTGAGCTCACAGGGCTCAACCTGAGAGGAGTTGCTAGCACTAGCCCTAAGCAAAAGCAGTTCTTTGCTGAATCTACCACCGGATTAAAATCGTGACCAACTGAGAATAACCGCCGAGAAACTCAGTAGGTCGTGTCTATGGGTTAATTTGCAAGTCGAACACTTCGTCTTCGGCGTGAAGGACTTACACTACACTTCACAGCAAGGGTACATACAGGACACCTGTATGTACGCAGGCACTTGAACTTATAGGTTACTTCATTGCCTCTTTGTTGTAATGACTATTATTAACACTAACTACTATACCATAGGGATCGGATGCCGGTTGGATTCAGTGGATTTACATACATTCTATTAGATAGATAAGATAAATATAAATATTTACTAACAATCACGCCACGTTAACTAGTCCCGTGCTAAGTTCGTAAAGAACTTGTGTTACAAGTACCAGATAACGGAAATAAATATAATATTTTTATTATACACATACATATATTTAATATACACCCATAACCCTGGAAAGACATTTATATTTCTCATACAAATATCTTCCCTTGGCGGGATTCGAACCCGCGACCCCCTTGTGTAGTGACCATGTCACTTACCACTACACCAGACAGCCGTTAAGTTACTTGAACTCATACACATTACAACGTTGATACCACTCACCTCGAGACATTCGTCGAATTCTTGATTATATTAATTATTATGATTGTGATGCCATTGTGAGCAGACCAGCCCATGGTACCGACCCGTACGAGCTCACAAGAGGTCCTGACACGAGTAATTACGCAAATTATATGTTATTTATATACACGATGTTATTCTTTCATTGTGGAAATCATTTGTGTGCACGTGTAAAGTACGTATTTCATTATTATATAAAACTGTGCGCAGGAATCGAACACCAGCACAGCCGCATCGCTCGATACGAATGTGTATGACGTCCTATCCTTTAGGCCATGAGTGTAGATGAAGTCGGAAGTTGGAAGTCGTCGTGGCCTAAAGGATAAGACGTCCGGTGCATTCGTATCGAGCGATGCACCGGTGTTCGAATACCGCAGGCGGGTACCAATTTTTCCAATGAAATACGCACTTAACAAATGTTCACGATTGACTTCCAGGATGAAGGAAGGAATAACATCGTGCAATAAAAATCAAACCCGCAAAATTATAATTTGCGTAATTACTGGTGGTAGGACCTCTTGTGAGTCCGCACGGGTAGGTACCACCGCCCCGCCTATTTCTGCCGTGAAGCAGTAATGCGTTTCGGTTTGAAGGGTGGGGCAGCCGTTGTGACTATACTGAGACCTTAGAACTATATCCCAAGGTGTGTGGCGCATTTACGTTGTAGATGTCTATGGGCTCCAGTAACCACTTAACACCAGGTGGGCTGTGAGCTCGTCCACANATGAAGGAATAACATCGTGCAATAAAAATCAAACCCGCAAAATTATAATTTGCGTAATTACTGGTGGTAGGACCTCTTGTGAGTCCGCACGGGTAGGTACCACCGCCCCGCCTATTTCTGCCGTGAAGCAGTAATGCGTTTCGGTTTGAAGGGTGGGGCAGCCGTTGTGACTATACTGAGACCTTAGAACTATATCTCAAGGTGTGTGACGCATTTACGTTGTAGATGTCTATGGGCTTCAGTAACCACTTAACACCAGGTGGGCTGTGAGCTCGTCCACCAGAAAAAAAAAAGATGAAAACACGCGCACATACTTCAAGCGAGACCGAACCTGTGCTTTGTAAAGCATATTATTATGTCCAGGTTTGAAATACCTATTCGCTCTGTTGAGGTCCTACATTTTACAAGTCGTCTACGATTTAACACACCTCCTCCCCGGCAGCGATTATAGCTCGAAGTGCAGACTCCAAGAATCTCAATATCCTCGGAAGGCAGCAGGGATTCTTGGGTTTCCAACGCCACGACGAAAGGGTCCTTCCAGTGAACGCGAATTCCAACTATTACAAATAATGCATGCGGAGTGTTGTTTAATCCAGATCAGATTCAAGAAATTTCTGTGATTTGAAATATCTGTTGCATTGGAGACAATTACTTTAAATAACAAATATTAAATAACAAATTAGTGGATGCAGAATGAATACTACATTAGGTTCGGGGTAATAATATTTAATGCCGTGTTTTCATTGCTTCGCATTCACGTGATCTGAACTATAAAATAATTAGACACTTAAAATGTCGCAAATCACCTTAAATTCTCACACATAAGTTGCAGAGACATTTCATGCGTGAAAATACGAAGTATCGCGAACCGAACGCCTGCTCACTTCCCATAAACCAGTCTCAAGATCTAGAATGTTCACTTTACCGTGTGCTAATGTGTCAATTGTGTGCCTTTTGTTATTTCCACGCGTTTCTACTAATGATTTTATATTTGGCGGCGGGACTCTGCGTGGGGTAGCCGCCACGCTGGGCTACGCGTGATGCACAATGACGTCACACAGCGCGAGCGCTACGTCACGTCCTACTCAAAATTCAAAATACAATTTGACAGATGATTTTGACTTCTCAATAGTCCGGTAATAAATGTATGGTCTTATGGCTGTTCTTGAGAACAGTGGTGACTCCAGTGAGTGGACTCGACGGAGTGTGAATGCACAATTCGTGATTTTTATGGGAATGCGCGCGAAAAATTTGACGTTCGTGAGAAGTGAGGACTGTCAGATGTGGTCGATTGAGAAATTCAAGGTGTGTTAGAGCTATTAAGTAGATTGATTTTATTTATATTTGTTAAGTTAGGTAGACAGAATAGAATAGTTATGGGCGGCCATACAAATATACACATAAACATTAACTTACCTTGCGATTACCTTTGCCCGCCAAGAAAGTAAAAATAAAGGTCTTATAGTGGATTGTGGGTGTACCTACAGCCGCGGACGGCGTACGCAGTTTTANACCTTAAATTCTCACACATAAGTTGCAGAGACATTTCATGCGTGAAAATACGAAGTATCGCGAACCGAACGCCTGCTCACTTCCCATAAACCAGTCTCAAGATCTAGAATGTTCACTTTACCGTGTGCTAATGTGTCAATTGTGTGCCTTTTGTTATTTCCACGCGTTTCTACTAATGATTTTATATTTGGCGGCGGGACTCTGCGTGGGGTAGCCGCCACGCTGGGCTACGCGTGATGCACAATGACGTCACACAGCGCGAGCGCTACGTCACGTCCTACTCAAAATTCAAAATACAATTTGACAGATGATTTTGACTTCTCAATAGTCCGGTAATAAATGTATGGTCTTATGGCTGTTCTTGAGAACAGTGGTGACTCCAGTGAGTGGACTCGACGGAGTGTGAATGCACAATTCGTGATTTTTATGGGAATGCGCGCGAAAAATTTGACGTTCGTGAGAAGTGAGGACTGTCAGATGTGGTCGATTGAGAAATTCAAGGTGTGTTAGAGCTATTAAGTAGATTGATTTTATTTATATTTGTTAAGTTAGGTAGACAGAATAGAATAGTTATGGGCGGCCATACAAATATACACATAAACATTAACTTACCTTGCGATTACCTTTGCCCGCCAAGAAAGTAAAAATAAAGGTCTTATAGTGGATTGTGGGTGTACCTACAGCCGCGGACGGCGTACGCAGTTTTAATGTCTGTAGTAAAGAGTTAAAAAGCCCGCCAAACTGAATAATAATATTTTGCATCATCATTGCAAAGTATTGTGCATAAGGCGCGTTGCATTGCGTTATTTCATTAAAAATCGCAATGCGCATTGGAAGTCGTCACCCCAAAGCCTTAGTAGTCCCAGAAGAACAGCTATCCGGCTTTATATACAAATTCGCTCCTGTTTTGAACGATTGTATACGTCGAATTTTTAAATTTCTACATACATTTAATACCTAATATCTATATATTAATACGTGAAGCAAAAACTTTGTACCCCTTTTTACGCAAATTGCGCGGACGGAGGAGTATGAAATTTCCCAGACTTATAGAGACTAAAGGAGTGCAGAATGCTAATTTTTTTTAAAAATTATGCATTAATATAATATAATAAATTGTATTAGATAGTAATGTGTTAGGTTTTTAAGTTACTAACATAAATTATGAGTAATACTTACTAAAAAAATGTAAAATAAATATTTAATAATATATACCTAATAATATTAATGATACAATATAAATTTTAAAATTTTATCTTCAAATTTTTATTTATAAATTGTCTGTTACTTTAAATTTGTTCATTGTGAAATGTAATTGTGATTTTCACTAAATCGATAATTATTCTGATTTTGTTCATGATATAAAATTTTCTCGCTACATAAATTAAGGGAGATAAATAAATATAATAAATAAAATAAATTTCACAATGATATGATAAATAAAATAAATTAAAAGAGGTTTAAATCTAAAGAAATTTCTCTAAAGAAAAATCAGAATTTTGTATAAGTACATTTATTTTTAATTTGTCGTAAATAACGTAGTTCATCATCTACGACTGAAATAGAATCAAGACACCGGCGGTTAGGGCTCCAGAGTAAGAAACCCGCAGTAGTACTCATTAAGGGACTAACTTTATATATTTTTTGTCTTTTTTTTTATTGCAAGATTAATGAACTAGCTGACGGTTGTCAGTTTGTCAGTGGTAATCATACTTGGCACATGAGGTCGAAGTCTGATTTGTACCATGTTTTTTTTATAAATGAGGTATTACTGATGGCCCAGAGGCCTTTCCAGTTTCGCCAGGACAGGTGGGCTCCGGGTGATGGAAGGCCGGCTATCCTCGACCCACGCTGGTTCTGACCCAGCGGGGTATTCCGTAGGATAACCCATTCTAACCAGCGCCATCTAGGCGGGCTCCGGATAGCCTGCCGACCGAGAGGGCTGGTGGTCGTGGCGCCGACGGCCGCCAGTCCAGCGTCCCGAGGGGGAGGGTGATGGGAGAGATGTGCTCCGCACTAAGCGCTTCACTTTCCGCCTTTGCCTTTTCATGAGTTCTGTCTCATGCGAGGTTTGGATGTTGGTTGTTGAGCGATAGGAGGTTTTAGTCAGTTCGACTCCGACATGCCCCGCCCTCCATCCCCAGGGGAGGGCGGAAGTCCGGCGTTTTCCTCCTGACCAAAAAAAAAAGGACAGGTGGGCGAGCAAAGGCTCAGCCAGGAGGGGTGGGATTAGCTAGCAGCTGCCCGAGCGCTTCCAAAGGATACCTAACACCTCAAGAGCAACTATTTCGTTGTGTTGCGTATTCGTGGCGCATTTAGGGAAAATTCGAAGTCGTCGTGGCCTAACGGATAAGACGTCCGGTGCATTCGTGTTGAGCGATGCACCGGTGTTCGAATCCCAGGCGGGTACAAATTTTTCTAATGAAATACGTACTCAACAAATGTTCACGATTGACTTCCACGGTGAAGAAACAACATCGTGTAATAAAAATCAAACCCGCAAAAATTATAATTTGCGTAATTACTAGTGGTAGGACCTCTTGTGAGTCCACGCGGGTAAGTACCACCGCCCTGCTTATTTCTACCGTGAAGCAGTAATGTGTTTCGATTTGAAGGATAGGGCAGCCGTTGTAACTATACTGAGATCTTAGAACTTATATCTCAAGGTGGGTGGCGCATTTAAGTTGTAAATGTCTATGGGCTCCAGTAACCACTTATCACCAGGTGGGCTGTGAGCTCGTCCACCCATCTAAGCAATAAAAAAAACCAAAAATTAAAAACCAAGATTAATTTGTTTTAAACCTTCACCACCACCAGCTTCACCTTAACGTGTGTAGGTGAGCTCAAGGGGCTGAAACCGGAAGTATTGCTAGCACTGGCCCTAGCAAGAGCAGTGCTTCGCAGGATCTACCACCGGATCGGGAACGCGACCCACTGAGAAGATCCGGCGAGAAACTCACAGCTCTATGAGTTAATTTACTCGTAGAGCCCTTCGTCGCAAGCGACGGGTTCGACGAGGACGGTGACCGGTGCTTGTGGTACCTAAAAGCACCGTTAATGGATCGGGATGATCCGTAATGACGTGTTTAGGGCGACGTCGACTGTTTACCACTTGGTCCACCGGATCTGGTATGTTGTTCTTAATAAGAAAGTCACACTGTTTGTCAAAAACTAATTATTAAAATAATAGAACGGAAGTCAAAAAAGTAGTTTGATCAATAAAATTAGTTACCATTGTTATCATTATGTAATACAGTCTTCGTAAAAAAAGTCTTCCAAAAAACACAGAGTAACAAATTTGTAAATTGTTCTAGTTTGCCCCCAAATTTTACATTCCAAACACGCAGCGATCTGATCTCCCATTGGCCGACCGCCGCTCACAATGATTGGCTGACAATTTGACATAAATGGCGTTAACTCGATTCTGTTCATCACAAAAGGGCTTAAGCGTTAAAAAGCTGTTTCGGAACTGAGCTTCTACTTTTAGGAGTTAAGACTAAAATGCGCTGTGTGCGTGAACGTGGTTATGGTAACGGAAGTATCACCGATTCCCCCATAGACAGATGTTGCCACATTTTATAATAGTAACAATTTCTCTTGCAACTCGCTTGCAAGCTATTATTAGTTTTCTTTTTTTGTATCATCACGACTAATTCTGTTGCATGGTTGGTTAGATCCTGCCGTAGGGAGAGTTTTGATTCACATAACGCGTTTTTGTTTAAATTTAATGTGTTAGAATGGCGTTTTGTTAGGATAGCATTTACATGAATATTTGTATATTGGCTTCAGAGTGAGCGACTAAAATTGAATAAATCCTTTTTGGCGTATCTCAACTTTAGAATTTGTCACAATATTTTCAGATCATACTTTTTTTTTACGAATATCCTGTTCATCACACGACGGATATCTTTGAAAATTATAAGTATATTTAAAGTTTCAAAATAAGTTTTTTTTATTGCTTAGATGTATGGACGAGCTCACAGCCCACCTGGTATTAAGTGGTTACTGGAGCCCATAGACATCTACAACGTAAATGCGCCACCCATCTTGAGATATAAGTTCTAAGATCTCAGTATAGTTACAAAAGAAGAAAAGTTAGAAAAGTTAAAAAAGAAGTTTGATAGAGAACAAATAATAGTTTGAACAAGGAAACAAAGGAATTTAAATAACTTAACGTTTTATGAAGGCTATTTTAATTTTTTCAGTATCATATCTATGTCCCTGGTATTACTGATGTTCCAAATCGACGGTAACTCCTAACCATCAGATGGCCCGTATGCTCGTCTGCCTTCGAACTGTAAAAACCTCGGCAAACCAACAAAACTAAGATAAATTTGTAAAATCATTGTGGCATTTGTAATCTGTTAAAGATTGTCCGTAATAAAAAAAATCCTAATTTTTTTGCCTTCATCATTGCATAAATACAATTGCAATTTTTATTTGTGATTATTTTCTACTACATTGTTAGTTTTTAAGCTGCCATGTTATAGTTACGCTCGGGCTAACCGTGAAGTGTAACATTATTTTTTTATTTTTTAATAATTCGCGCGGCTGCCGTCAGCGGTCGAGCTTCGAGCACTCCACTTGAGCACGGACCCCAAAAAAAGCTCAAAAATCCGGCCATGTGTCGCGGTAACAATACGTACATTTATTCACGGTGTTCCGTATAAAATACTATTTTATAATTGACAAATACTGATTTCAACAACTAAAATAAAATGTATACCGGTCCTATCTACATTATTTGGCAAAGTCCATATTTTATTTGACACTATGTTGAAATAGTTATCATTTCGGATCCAATGACGGACTTTTTGACGGGAAGAGAGAAGTTGTGTGAATTGTTTTATTATTAAATTGTTTTGTCCATTTAGTATTTCTTCAGACTTCAATGTGTAAGAACGGTGGTTTATTAAATATTCAGTATCTGTGAAAGTGCACAAATGTGGGAAAATTAAATAAAGCCGCTGGACGTAGCTTCTTGGGACCTTCCGAAAAGTTCACTGAAAAAGTCTCAGTAAATAGCCACCATTTTTTTTAAATTATATTACATCCCATATCATCTCATCTCATTTCATTTAATTTAATCTTAATTGATATCAATATCTTAAAATAATCAACTTCATTTCGTTTTGCTACATATAATTTTTCATGATAGAGAATAGAATACAAAAGATACATACAAAAGATTCGGCTGTATTGGGCTACTTTTGCTTTTCCACTTGGAAATATAGAACTACTACTATTACGGCTCCAATGACGCCTCACATGTCAAGATGCGTCAAACTGTATGGCGGGCAATAGGTATAACACACACACATATGTACGTAAGTAGCATTAGGATAGCATTACCCTCATTCGGCTAAAAGTTACATGATTTTTCTCAGTAAAATGATTGGTTTTAGTTGCACTAATTCTATTAAGTTCTACTAATTATAAAATTGACGACTATTCAATCATTGGTCGAAAATTAGGACTTCAATTCATTCTTTGTATTACGTTTTCCTTTGATTTTTGTATTGGCCAAATAGTTTAATGATAACACCAAATAACTCGCGTCAATAAGGCTCTTCGTTACGCAGTCAACTTACTTAACTACTTCAACTTAAATTATTTGTTATAATGACGCCACATAATCCTGTAATAATGACTCCCACATTAATATCAAGCCGTGGTTTTGTTTCAATCGATCATCGCTCGTCTATCCCTAAGCCCCCCACAAAAACCTCGTCATTCGACGTGACGTATTATTATGTATTTTGGAAGAAATTCATTGTTTTGTAATCTCCCTAGGTCCTCGACTGGAGTGCCTCTATTGAACCGAGCCCCGCGTGGCTCCGCGACTACAGCATGCCCAAGTGCGCGAAAGGTGCTAATGCTATGTGCTTATTGAATCAAAGCTTCAGCTTAGCTTTATGTGAGAGTCTCGCTTCTGGGATAACGATACCGAGCACTCGGAGCCACGGACTCGAAAGTCGTAGAGAGGTTCACCAGTGCTCACACGTGTAAGTCAGCGGTGTGTTTATTGGTGTTAGGGCATCTTGTGAGCCCGCATAAGTATGTACTTAACAATTGAACAAATGTTTGAACTCGTCGTGGCCTAAAGGATAGGACGTCCGGTGCATTCGTATATAGCGATGCAACGGTGTTCGAATCCCGCAGGCGGGTACCAATTTTTCTAATGAAACTTAACAATTGTTCACGATTGACTTCCACGGTAAAGGAATAACATCGTGTAATAAAAATCAAACCCGCAAAATTATAATTTGCGTAATTACTGGTGGTATGACCTCTTGTGAGTCCGCACGGGTAGGTACCACCGCCCCGCCTGTTTCTGCCGTGAAGCAGTAATGCGTTTCGGTTTGAAGGGCGGGGCAGCCGTTGTAACTATACTGAGACCTTAGAACTTATATCTCAAGGTGTGTGGCGCATTTACGTTGTAGATGTCTATGGGCTCCAGTAACAACTTAACACCAGGTGGGCTGTGAGCTCGTCCATACATCTAGGCAGTAAATTTTTTTTTTTTTTACCATCACCCTTTCTATTTATGCCGCGAAGCTGTAATACGTTTTTGTCTGAAGGGTGAGGCAGCCGTTGTACTGTAAAAACTATGGCACAGAACTCATGTCTCAAGGTGGGTGACGGCATTTACTTTGTCGATGTGCTTGGTTGCTGCTCGTTGGGCCGTAAGCTCATTCACCCATTATAGAAATTAATTTATAAAAGATGTATTTTAGTGAGCTTGATTGTGATGCTTAGTATCACCTAATGTTTTATTTTACCGAACAAAATGAAAGATGTCAACTTCTGAACATAAGCCATCATCAAGGCATCAATCCACCTTGTCTTGGGGGGACTAAATGCCTCTTCCGATGCCATCTGCTCTACGAGCATGCATCGTATCGTGCCAGCTTAGCAATTCTTCGAGCAATGTACCTAGTATTGATTCTTCGGTCATTCCCCTCATTTTTGATCGCACTACGTAGTTGAACTTCCGGTTTTGTTGAGATTAGAGAGGCCACTGCCGCATGTATTCTTAAGTCTGAAGATGGAGCTTGTCACGATCAACCACGACTTTGAGGCACAAATCATCACTGGCTAAGACTCTCATATTTCCTGACAGAACCTTTGAGCTTGTCCACATGTTCTGGTTACACTGTGAAAGACATTGATTGGGCTAAAAGTAATTCCTCTAACTAAACAAACAAACCCATCATGTGTAGCTGATGTATTGAGGATAAGAAGATTGTTGTCGGTCCGAGTTTAGAGAATTGACGACTTTCTCGTAGTTTTGGAGTTTTTTTTTAATTGATCCAGTTCTCGGGCCTCGTAGTATAATATGAGTAACGAAATCAATCGCGTAATCTATCAACGAATCAATCATTGTTTAATTAAAATATATCTATAGGCAGTGTAAGTTTTGAATACTATTATTTTCTAATTACTATTTCTCATTTGCCTATAAAAAAATCATTTATACAGTATTTAGGCATTCTCTTTATCCCATTGTAGAGCCAATAGGTACATAAATTATTCGTAACGCAAAAAGTCGTACAAGCCCTTGAACATCACAAAGCGTTCCATTACACATTCCTATTTATTGTTACGAAACCTTTCATCCACTAAAGTCGATATTATAAATCACAGAGCTACATACATCAAACGGGCGCTCGCTTTGTGCTCAGTTCGCGATTCTTGGATATCCCTATTGTTTCGCAGCGCGCCATTACCGGGCAACACTCGTGCAAATGAAAGCGCGCCAAAGCGCTCAGCTGTCTGATCGTGCGCCATTTTCCACTCAAAACGAATGCTAGCTGTATCGTGTCATTTGCCTTTTTATTTTTAGTTTCGAAACAATTTACAGATTTGCGACAAAGCGAATAGGTCTATACTCTTATTATTGCAACATTTGCTGTATACCTAGATAAATTTCCACTACATTTTGGGTTCTGCCAAACAAACAAAGCCCAGTTCTCGTCATGTTTAATCTATTATTAGACATTTCTAAAGATATAAAATATAGTTGAGCAATAAGAGGTATCACGGTGGGTTGCGTTGCGTGTTCTATGAGCCCCGGCGAAAACGCTGTATATATTTTTTTATCACAGTGGTTCTGTAGTATTAATGGCAATAAGTAAGTAGTTATTGTTCTTGTTTTTGATTGTCTTGTTTTCTATTGTTTATAAGCATTGTTATTGTTTTCCTGTAATTAAACACGATCTTTATTGCATAGGCGGTTGATCGAGCTTATGGTCTATATGGTATGAAATGATTACCCTAACGCACAAACGTCACCGAATGTCGCCACCCACTTTGGGATATGAGGTCGATCTCAAGTTTTGGTAAAACGACTGTCACAATCTTCAGATCGAAATGCATGATTACTCCCCGGCAGAAATGTACAGGATGATAAAAAAGAACCAGCCACATAACAACGTAGTTACAAAATTAGATTAATAAAATTAACATTAATAAAAAAACATTTACAACTTTAATTTAATACGAACAACAAAAACGCCCCACTTTGTATCGATAATGTGATTTAAGTAGAAACGTTTGACAGTTGACAGCTCGATGCGTATGTCAAAATATACGGTGAAATAATAACGGACTTAAAATAAAGAGCGTTCATTGAAGATGTACGAATTGACGAGTCATTGCGCGTTTGGGGTTCCGCTGGCTATCAAAGATGGTTTTATGGATGGTTTCTCGCCGAATCTTCGCAGTGGGTCACGACTCCCATCCAATGGTAAATTCTGCGAAGCCCTACGAGCTAGCAGAAACCCTAAGAGCTAGGGCCAGTGTTAGCGAATTCTCTTAGGTTAAGCCCGTGAGCTCATCTACCCGTCTGGGCGTAGCTCCTCAGGCTTCCAGCGAATAGATGGGTGGAAAAAAATGGTGACTGCATAATAATAAAATAGATGTGTGTAATGTGTATTAAATAATTACATATATCGTTTAACTAGTAGGAATGAACCATACTTTAACTAGTCGGTCGCGCTAGAAACATCTAATTAACTAAGCGTTTAATCATCATCATTAATCATCTAATTAACAAAGTAAAAGAGTTAGAGAGAAGTGAAATCTACAACTTAACGACCGGTGTTTCTCAGTTCGGGATAGTTTCTGAACGACAGAACCCATCAATAATAAGTTCACGGTGGTCCATCATTGTGGCCGACCATCACGCACGTCTTCGCTAACGAGGAGTCACACACGTGATTATCACAGTTATTTCTATACACGTCATAACGCTCACAGAAAGGTATCTATATATTAATACATGAAGCAAAAACTTTGTATCCCTTTTTACGAAAATTGCGTGGACGGAGGAGTATGAAATTTTCCACACTTATAGAGAATATAGAGAAGAAGTGCTCAATGCTAATATTTTTTTAAAATAATGCATAAAAGATACATTAAATCAATAAAGAAAACATTACACACACTACATACCATGATTTGACGCACACACGCATGCATACTGTTTAATGTCAAACTTTTGTTCCTGACGTCTGTCGTCAAATTGAGAATAGATTAAATATTGTTTGTCTTTATTAATATTTTTTTATAGTGTAGCCTTGGCGAAATTATAATTCTAATTAATTTTAGTCGAATTTCTTCGAAAATTCGAAGTTCGAATAGAGGGACCTCTAGTTTTTATATAAATGGCCTTCTTGTGATAGTCATTAGGGTACAAGATGCGATTAATCTGCTGTTTCGACGTTCTCATCAAAGGACTTGTGTCTGACAATTGTGTGATAATTACCTTATTTAAATTTCCATCAAATCTAATATAATTTTGGCTTGCGTGGTAATGGACGCTTAAACAAAAGTGGCATTCGAGAAAATTTTAAATATCTTAATAATACTAAATAACATCTTAAAATTATTCGTAACGTAAATAAGTTTTATTCTTACTTACTGTCTTTGATTGTGATATGTTTTTTTTTTAAATAAATTCATATCATATTATATCCATAACCTTTTTAAATAAATTATATGTTTTGCGGTTTTATTACATGATTGTATTCCTTCATAGTGAAAGTAACCAGTGAATATATGATTATAAATTTTTAATATATTTTGTTATATGATACGTCATACCTATATGGTACGTTGAATAGAAAATTTTGTACCTGCCTCCGGGATTCGAACGCTGGTACAGCCGTATCGCTCGATATACCGAGCGTTTTATCATTTAGGCCAAAACCGCTAGTTTCTAATATTGCTTGACTAAAATCCATTACGAAGTACTACAAAAATTAAATTGCTACAATCCTTCCTTGATACTTACACCCTTACACGACAACGTTCTAAACAGATCGGTATGTAAGTGGGAAGATCGGTACTTTTTGATTAATTCACATTGGCACACTAATTTTATTTAAAAATAAGAAAATATAAATGACAGTCATCAAATTGACATAAGGATGCTACGAATAGGCAGTAGGTACCCTATTTTTTTTTTATAATAAAAGGTTTTGTTGTTTATCTAAATATCCATTAAATTTCGCCATACCATCCCATATGTAGGTATATTCAATTAATTAGCGAGACCAATTATTTCTAACAATTAGTAGCGTGCGTTGTTCTAAGAGAGTATTATGAGAGAGCACTAACTATCCTGTAATAAATTCATTACAACGCGCGCTCGTGCTCTATCGATTGTGGCCTCGGCGCGGACGTGACGCAGACAATCAACGCTTCTCTACGCAATTGTACTAGTGAACGAAACAACATAAATACGTAACCGCATTTATTTGACTTTCAATCTTAAAACCTGAACGATAAGGTCGATGTCAAGCGTAAACGAAACTTAGAAATTGCGTTTCGTATTTGAATGTGTGATGTTAAATGTTCAGCGGCACGTAGTTCGGCTTTCGAAAAATTTTCAATTCTGTATTCAGATGATTTAAGTTTGAATTTTGACTAAACAAAATGGCCGCGTTACAACGTTCCCCGATTGGTTGGTTGTGCTCTTTGTCTCTGGTCTCGCTGTCAAGCGTACTTGTGTGTTTTCCCGCGTTTTTTGTTCTAATTAGTCAGCCCCTCGGCTCCGCTTTCACGGACGACGATTCTGTCGCCAATGTTGCAGGGAAATTATTGAAGTGCCCACTCCTGGAGTCATCTTTCGAGCTTTAAGCCCGAACAGACAAACGTACAGAAAAGTTTTTATTGCAGCTAGAGTTAGATACGCCAACACGAATTGCGTAATGAGATATTCGAAGTGTGCATAAAAAGCCGTTATATATATACTTAGGTATGTAATTCTGAGATAAAAAAGATACTGGACTAGTATGCAGTAATGTTATTATACTACGAACTCAGTGAAAAGATAAATATTATTATTATTATTAAGTTATTATTAGTATTAAATATAAATATGATTAAGCGTTTCATAAAATTTGTTTTTAATACATAATTTCAATTAGGTAGAGGCGAAAGCTCGCTGAGTTTCCCGCCGGATCTTCTCAGTGGGTCGCGATTCCGATCCGGTGGTAGATTCTACGAAGCACTGCTCTTGCTAGGGCCAGTGTTAGCAACACCGCCGGTTTGAGCCCCGAGAGCTCACCTTCACGCTAGGGTAACGCTGATATAGCCTCTCAAGGCTATCAGTATAGGTAGGAAAAAAAGAAAAGAATAAAAGATATAGAAGCGTAACATTGAGAGATATTATAATATATTCTACCGCACTCTTTTAGTGTTGTTTTCCGTTTTAAATCATAGCTTTTTAGATTCTTTGATCGAGAACAGCCAATACGAGACTAGTTAGAGGAGAATAATTAATAAAATCGGCACGTCTGGATCGGTTTAGGCCCCACGACTAAACAGTTGCAAAAGGCAGTGGCTCATAAAAAGCCGTTTAGTTGTGGCAAAATCACAACATACATACTTACATTTCGATAAAACAGTTTAGTGTATGTAACAATTATATGTGCGTCTGACACAAGGGACATTCAACCATTAGACATGTATAATTTACATAAATACCTACGTAGAACTTGCAGGAGTAATGATTTTATTTACCCCGTTTAAGTACATAACAATCAAGCAAATTCAGACCCCATGCATTGAAAGCCATCTTAACCCCATGAATGGTAAATCTTAAGGTTAGGCATAATGCTTCGCCCCCGTCGCAGGGCTGTATTCATGGCTTCAACCCCTTAAACGGGGAAATATTCACAAATTTTGTTTACAGATCATAAGGAAAATCGGATGGGGGACGTTGGGAGAGTGAAAAAAACCGGAAAATGTAAAGAATTCTGATAAAAGAGAGAACTAGATTTAGAGAAACACGGTAAGGATTGGGCCCATAGAATTTATGCGTAATGTTCTTTAGTGTTTAAAGCAGATTTGTAAATTATTTTGCTAATATATATCAGTTTTATATAAATTTATTTACGAAGTCGTCGTGGATAAGACGTTCGGTGCATTTGTATCTAGCGATGCAACCGTGTTCGAATCCCGCAGGCGGGTACCATTTTTTCTAACGAAATACGTAGGTACTTGGCAAATGTTCACGATTGACTTCCACAGTGAAGGAATAACATCGTGTAATAATAATAAATAAATAAATTATTACGCAGAATTACGCAAAATTATAATTTGCGTAATTACTGGTGGTAGGATCTCTTGGGAGTCCGCACGGGTAGGTGCACCATCCTGCTAATTTCTACCGTAAAGCAGTAATGCGGTTTGAAGGGCGGGGCAGCCGTTGTACTGTAAAAAACTAAGACTTAGAACTCATGTCTTAAGGTGGGTGGCTGTATTTACGTTGATGTATATTATATTCACTATAAAACCAAAGTGCGCTTGGTGCGGGCACTGGTCTTTCCCATATTCCTCTACGGAGCGGAGACATGGTACATCACAAGCCGCGAAAGCAGAAAGATCGATGCCTTTGAAATGTGGGTGTGGCGAAGGAGGCGCTTTTGAAAAGTTTTTCTCTTACATTCCAGTTTCAACTACTACTTCTCTAAATTCATCCCCCACAGCAGCTGAAATATTATTGCGTAACCATGTTAACAAATGTAATGAAATTTTTAAATTTAAGAAAATTAATTCAATCGATATTAAAAAAAGTTTTAATAGCCTTAACGTAAAAAATACAGGTGACTTATGGAGAATATCAGTAAAGGTTTTGAAGTCTGTAATAGACATTATTGCTCCTCATCTTGTTAGTATTTTTAATGACCGTATTAGGTGTGGTGTATTTCCTGACTTAATGAAACATAGTAAAGTGATTCCTCTTTTTAAATCTGGTAGTACTGATGACCCCTCTAACTATAGACCTATGTCCCTACGTTGAGTAAAATCTTTGAAAAAATTATTTTGATACAACTTTTAGAACATTTCAATTCAAATAACCTGCTTCATAATAAACAATTCGGGTTTACCAGGGGTCGCTTTACAACTGATGCAGGTGCTTATCTTATCAAAAATATCTTTCAATCTTGGGAGGAGTCGCATGATTGTTTTGGAATTTTCTGTGATTTATCCAAAACATTTGACTTGTGTTGAACATAAAACATTGGTGAGGAAACTACATCACTATGGAATTAGGGATGGTGCATTGGAACTTATTACTTCCTATTTATCAGGAAGGATACAAACAGTAGATATAAAAGGTAATAAATAGATCTTCAGGCACCGTGTTGAAAATGGGTGTACCTCAGGGTTCCATTTTGGGTCCTTTTTTATTTCTAACTAGTTGACCCGGCAGACTTCGTAGTGCCTCGATCGATAAATAAAATACCTAAACTTTTGTATAAAATAAACTTAAAACAAAAAAAAGGAATCCGTCCGACGGGGGACACATCAAAGGGAAAACGAAATTGTTATTTTTATTTAATTCCGAGCATTTTCATATTTATCTACCTTTTAAACCTTCTCTGGATATCCACAAATAACTCAAGACCAAAATTAGCCAAATCGGTCCAGCCGTTCTCGAGTTTTAGCGAGACTAACGAACAGCAATTCGTTTTTATATAATATATAGATAAAAGATAGATTTCTCGCTATATTTGATAAATTGAAACGTTATCGAAATTATCGAGTTAAGAACCAAAATGTTAACTATTTGAATTTTTTCTATACCTACTACTAAATGTTCTACGAATGTTACGTATCTTCTTATATCCTTATAACCTTACGTTTCTAAAGAAATTGATAAAAGCTAGTGTGCGCCAATAATTCGCCATTAAAGTTAATATAACTAAAGCCGAAACTGAAGAGGCCAATAGTTTTCAATTTGCACGCCCTCACCTGTCCGTCTTGGCTAATCCTCTATTTTATTAACCCTCGTAATACCAAACACGTGCACTCTTCCTAGCCTTTGTTCTATCAAATACAATTCCATTCTCGAAACGCAACATCGTCTAAATATCAATATGGGACGTAAATCATAAGACATATGTGTTTAAGGTTGATATTTCTAAATCAATTCTTGTACACTTGAGCTACTACGGACGGAAATCCGCGATATTGTTTCGTTTTGGCGGGCCATGAGTGAGTGACGTTCGACAATTCGGTGTTGTCATGCGTAATAAACGTTGCCCGTTATGAGAGATTAGTGCCTAATCTGGGAATATTGAAAACAATTAAATAAGCTTAAAACGAAACGGGGAGCCGAGTTTCGTGACTCTCGTTTGTTTTAGAATGCATTTTTGTTTGACTTTTAATGACCTTCTTTAATGGAAATGTAAACCTGTAGGGGTGTTTTTGTAAATATATGTTATATGTATATCATTTTGAGGTGATTTTCTTCCAGTAATAGTGGGTTACAGTATGACCATTCTGTCTGATTCTAAAAGTACAGTGCAACTAATACCTACCTACATATATTATAATCCAAGACGGACGGGACATTCGTGTTCTGGTGTCTATAAAGTGTAGCTTTTTATCTTCCTCCTCTTTTTTTTTTCATAGTAAGCCATGGACATCTTACCGTCATTTATTATCATACTCTATGCATTTTTGGTAGGCTTGAATTAAAGACTCAATCAAATTTTAATGATACCTACGTTTCATCTGAAACTTGATATTTCATTCCCGCCACAAAGTCCCAGCTCCGGGTTGAGGCAAGCGCTTCATTTGCCATTCGGCGCGTATGACAAAAATAATGGCTATGGATTGCAAATAAAAAAAAAACTTAATACAAAATTACGTCACCAAATTTAAACAAGGAAAAATATCAAACGCTTTTTCATCATTTGAATTAAATTTATTTTGGTATTTTATCTGTGTTGCGGGGCAAGATTGTTATGCAATACGAAATAGATTGAAAGCATTTCCTTTTTGATGTCAAAGTTCCCTATTACCTTAGAGCCACTTGATACAAATCAAGGAGAATTCGGGAAAGGGACAAAGGGAACAAAAGGCAAGTTATAAAACTCATTAATTTTTATTTAATTTTATAAATTGAAATTCATTACACCTCACATCACGTTATTCTTACAAATTCCTTCGTCTTGTTAATCTATTTATTTGTAATAATCTATAGCTACTTAATTACATCGATCTAATTTAGTTATTTTTCAACATATAAATTTTAAATTAGTTACAAACCATTTTCCAAATATTTCTAATTTTAATATTTCCGAATCTTATTGCTATGTTTCATTGTACGCGAGGCGCCATTTTGTTTTGTCGCCATTAATAATAAAAATCGTCCATTTGATAAATTGATTTGTTTTATTATATACACGTTATTGTTAATATTTATGACGATTCATTTACGATTCAAATAATTTATCAAAAGTATAAAACAAAAATTAAGTACATAGATGCAGATAGAGCGCGAATAATTAGTTCGTGGTGACTCGAAAAATGATTACAAAAGCGAATACTTTCTCGTTGAACAAAAACAAACATTTAATAATAATACATAAAATCCATTAGATATTCGTATTAAGTTTTAGTTTGTATACATTCAACTCATTGATTTACAATAAAATACTTTTCATTTGTAATGTCAGCGTGATTTATTTGTAATATAATGTTTTAATGAAACGAAGCCATTTACAAACACATCCTTAAAACAAATGAATACAGTTTCGTTGATTCCACTTAAGACACGCGTTGACTTATAATGTCAAAACGAAGTGAAACACGTAAGGCGAATTGCACAAAAATATCGTGTTCTTTATATCATTACCTAATTGATATCGTTCGCTAAGGAAACACATTATTTACATTCTGTCTCGTATTCTGATTGCACATTTGACGTATTCGCTACCTTGCCTCTCCTTACCGAGCGCTGTAGATTAATATCAGCCATTTAATCTCACGTTTTTAACTCTCATTCGAACTTATCACACTGGAAACTTTTGAACTTTTATGAGATATATTTTCATAGTCGTAACATTTTAATTAGTAAAATAATTTCGGTTTATTAATAAGTCGTATTAGAATTAAGGGGAAATCGTATCCTATTGACATACCTAATGCCTTTTCACAGCCCAGCTGGTTGTTAAGTGATTACTGAAGCCCATAGACATCTACAGCATAAATGCGCCACCCACCTTGAAAGGTGTCAGTATATGTAGTTACAATGGCTGCCCCGCCCTTCAAACCGAAATGCATTATTGCTTCACGGCAGAAATAGGCAGGGTGGTAGTACCTACCCGTGCGAACTCACAAGAGGTCCTACCACCAGTAAAACTAAGTAAGTAAAACCTTAAGTAAAACCAGTAGTCGAATTTACTAGGCCTAAAAGTATCTATGGTAGAATTACGATTATCCGAGTGGCTCTCCGGTAGGAAAAAGTCGAATCAAAACAAAACCTTTTTCGTTAGAAGCGCTTAGATTTTGTTTTTAAACGAACCCAACAGAGCTGCCAGTACGTGCGCAAGCTGTGCAATTCAGAATCGATTCAACTCTCTACTCACTCGAACACTGATAATATTTCATAAATTACTAACTATACACACAACAATTTACTACTTTTCAATATATACACAAACGAAATCGCCTCTTTGATCATGTAAAATGTTTCTACAACAAACCGAATTGTACAATTCCTGTTGTGAAAAAAACTTGTAAAAAAAAAGGATCAGATGTTTACATACATATATCTGTCAGAAAACTTTCTTATCTCTCGCTCTCTTTCTCTCAAAGGCGAGTGTTACAAGAGGTCGAACGGTAATTTCACCGCATTTTGGGGACTAGTAGATAATATACTTACATAAATAACGTGGAAATTACCTTTCAGCACACACTAGAGAGCTTTCCAACAGACTTCTTACAATATGCGGTCGGAGAAAAGTTTACGAGCGAGTAATACGTTCTCAAACGTTGCAATCATTGTTTACGCCATTAAGAATGTGGAGTAGATTATTAGCAGACAGCCATGAGCACTCATGAAACTAAAACTTAAAAACGGATCTTGTACTTTTGATTTGAGTCGTGAGTTTGAGCGTAATCCGCATTGTCTATAACGTGAGCCTCTCAATATCCAAAACGACATCTAGAAAACTGTTAATTAATGTCTCTAATTTGCACCCAATATTTTGCAACATTAGAGAAGATATACCGCTAATTCTGTTAAAGTTTATAAACGGGACTCGTAGCTGTGACTGCTCCATTCATGAGTCAACATTGGATGCATTTCAATAAAGTATCATACTGCCGCCCAAGGATCGAAAACCGTTGCCTTTACTGTTGACGATAAAAAAAAAAGATTCGCCAATCGCGACCTCAAAAATTTAGCGATGGCAACATTTTTAGGAATTGATAGACTAGAGTTTTCTTTTTTTAAATAATTCGATTGTTCGCGCTTTATTTATTTTTTTAAATTCCCGTTTCAACTTCTGTTCCTTTAGATCCTGTTCAGTTATAATATTTAAAAAAAAACCGTCACGTTTTTATAAACGGCAGTGTGATTCTTTACGTTATTAACCGTAATCCATTTCAGAAAGAATGTTAAAAGAATCCTGCGAAACTTTTAGGTGATATAATATAATCTTAAACGTAAAAAAATTGAGTCACAAAAATATTGAAACAATCAAATCCCCGTCAGTGCCTAAGTATCTATTTTAAATAACAACTATATACACTTTACCCTCGTCCCGTTGACACGTTCGTTTAATTTGTAACACTTACTGTCACTTGTTCGGTTCACTAGATAATAGTCCATTGTATCAGCCGCCCGCAGCGTAGCTTCACCTGAAACAATGTTCTTGGAGGAGTCTGTTTGAGGTTTAATTTGGTGTTTAAAGTTTGTTAAAACACAGACAATAGAATGTTTAGATTTTGTGCGTTGAAATAAATCTAACAATAATTACCGTTCCAACTAAAAATGAAGAATAAATGTATGAATGAAGAATGAATAATAAATTAACGCGAAAACCCTTTTACATAACTTTTTAACAATAAACAACATTGATAACAATTTTTATTAAATGTTTGTAGTAAATTTAGTTACACTTTTGTTCCTTTTAGTCTATTCAACGATATCAAAGAGAATACAAGACAGTTGGTGTTGCCAACAATAATATATAAGAATAAAGAGTTAAAATGATAGTGCCCACGTTATGGTTTCAATAGCTGGTTATTTTTTCTGGAAATCATCAATCTATATTGTGTAAGAAATAAAGACGTTTTTTGGTTAAAAGATTATAGTAGAAATTGAGTGAAATTGTGTCTAATGTCGTATGAAAACAAACTGTAAACACCAAATTAAAATATTAATGAAATCAATCAAAATACATCTCCTCCTTGAACATTGTTTCGTGGTAAAGCTGTGGGAATTTCTACCAGGCTCGACCCTGTAGCGGCAGGTATCCCGAGCATTGCTGCTGGTATGCGGCGGGCTGCCGGTACGAGGAGACCAGCGGGTTGCTGCAGGCGGCCTGCGAGCCCTGAGGGGCCGAGTACCCGGAGGTAGGCGTGGCGCAGTGGCTGTGCGCCGGCGAGGACGACTCGCCCGCCCCGCACGGCTTGCCGTCCTTCACCAGCACGGGAACTGCGACCCGTCGCGGCGACGATGACGACTGCGGGCAATACGTTACCTGACATTTTTAACATACCCATGTATTACATTTTTTTTGTTGTTGCTTAGATGGGTGGACGAGCTCACAGCCCACCTGGTTAAGTGGTTACTGGAGCCCATAGACATCTACAACGTAAATGCGCCACCCACCTCGAGTTAAGTTCTAAGGTCTCAAGTATAGCTACAATGGCTGCTAAATATCACTCTAGGACAAATTTTTTTTATGCTTACATGGGTGGACGAGTTCACAGCCCACCTAGTGTAAATAAAGTGGTTACTGGAGCCCATAGACATCTACAACGTAAATGCACCACCCGCCTTGAGATATAAGTTCTAAGGTCTCAATATAGTTACAACGGTTGCCCCACCTTTCAAACCGAAACGCATTACTGCTTCACGATGAAATAGGCAGAGTGGTGGTACCTACCCGTGCGGACTCACAAGAGGTCCTACCACCAGTAAAAAAATTAAATACATTTCGTTTTATTGACGCAACGCTGATGAGTTCACGCACGACATACTTTGTGTTGAACGGTAACCGGCTTCCACAGATGCCTCCCACGATTTCGAGACGTTACCTCGAATTTTCTGTTATATACTTGAGTAATGGCTATCGTAATACCCGAAACAGCTGAAGGTAGGTTAGCGGGCTTCGATTATGGTTTATCGTGATGTAGAGTACGCAGTTTCATAGGAAAGACATCTGACGTATTCGTGGAAAGTCAGTGTCAAATGCGGTGCTAGAGCATGATGGTAGAGTGCATTGTTAGACCACGCGGTAGGTACGTACTACCTTCATATTTTTGGCGCAGAGCAGTCATGCGGTCCGGTTTGAAGGGTGTAGTAGCGGCCCTAATTAAGATTTCAACCCCACGTTACATTACAATGTTATTCCTTGTTCATGAATCTGTATTGAGTATGCATTTCATTACACCTGTTTTTGGAGCACCGGTATAATCGCATCGCTTAATTCGTAAATGTTTTAGCATTTAGACAACGATAACTTGGTAATAATAATCGGCGATAAACATAATTAAGAATTGAAATTTCAATTCCGAAAGATAATTGTTATGTGCTAAGGTATGTTTTGAATTTAAACAAGTAAATCGTGTTTACGGTAACCCTCCCTGTCAGCACGTAGTCAGCTATGAAAAGTCAAGGGCCCACCCCGACGCTTTCAACGCAAATTGAGGCAATTCCGTGAGGCTGGCAACACGCGTGCGCTCCGAGGGCGAGCTGTCATTGTTTGACGTTACTTTAACGATGTGATTAGTTTTTGATTTGATTTTATTATACCCTGCCTTTTTTTTAATTGCGACCATGGGTACATCCGCCAACGCATAACTAGGCTACGTCGTGTTAAACGAATTACGAAGTCCATTATCAGCATAATAATTATGTAGGTATGTGTATTATATTTATATGATCGTGAGTATGGTATGGCGGAAAGCGGCTACCATCGATCCTGGAAGCCGACTAGCCATTAATCATGAAATTAAACTCATAAAAACAAGGTCTAGTTTACTCCTAAGATTCGATTTATTTTGTCGCAGACATACACAGAATTATGTTTTAGAATTGCCATATTAAAAATCAATCAAAATGTTAAGTTATGGCTTATGGCATTATGGCTTAAAATTTTAATATTATAGGCAGCCTTGACAAATTCAAAATTTTGAATCAAAATGAAATACCTACATAAAATCCATAATTAATAAACAAACAGAAATATAATGAACGATTTTGTCAATTGCGAGTAGTTGGCAATATGGCACACATTGTACAACATCATATTGCTAGAGAACCATCAACCTGGAGAGACTCATAGTGACGGGTAAAATGGACGGAAGATCCAGGGCTGCCTGAAATTAGGGAGTGATCAAGTCCCCGAGCACCTGGGCGAGTTTGAGCGACGCACTTCACTGTGCTACTGACCGACATAAGTGGCTCACGAGTGTGTACAGATCACGAGTGTCAGGCGAGCGCATCAAGATGCTCAGCATTGAGCCAACGATAAGACGAGGAGGAATAGTTGCTAATAGTAGTTGGTAACGCCTGTCATACAATAAGGATATAAACATATTGCGAGTATACTTTGCCTAACACGTAAAAGAACAATTTTAATATTCTTTGACAATCCTCGTTAACAAATTCATTCCGAAATGAATATTATGCAAATTGAAATTATTTCAATAAACAATCAGATTGCATTCAATTTGTATTACAACAATGAGACCTAAGTTTCTCTGGCCCTAAAAAATTGGCGGGAAACAAATTGCAATTAGGGTTGCCAGCCTCACGTGCGGGTCCCGTATTCACCGAGATTTTATCGTCGGCTCGCATTCTTCGCTGTAAGCAGGGGCCGGTATGCCGAGTCAGCTTCCGATCTCAACGATTACATTTTAATATTCATTATTCATTAGCGTTGGGATTTAAATTCGCGCTTTAAGCAGAAAGAGGGCTGTTCAAGGTAACTGACGGTGACTTTTTATTTTTTAATAGTCTTAGGGAAGCCTGAATAGGTCAATAAAGGTCGAAAATATATGCAGTTTTTAAGACAAATTGTTTTTCCGTATTAACCGGCAAATGGATTTCGTTTTTTGTGTGCCAGACTTGATTTCGAACTCACCTGATTATGTTGGTTCTGTTCCGCCATTGCTTTCTCTTTAGCTTGTCTCTTACATTTGTAACGATGATTTTGAAACCATATTTTGACCTGTAACAATGGATATTGGTTAAAATCGATACTTAATCGTGTCTCAATTCGGATAGTTCGCAATAGAAACAATAAAACAAAATTGCGGTAAATATACTGTGACATGAATATACTGTAAAAAGCTCTTTGATATAACCAGGTGACAATTTGTAACGCGCGACATCCAGACTAATCTGAGGCAATATAAGTCTTGGTAGGAATGTAGTGACAAAAGTCAACAGCCTGCCTGCAGCGTGACCTCCCTGAAATTAGCGTCGAAGCAGGCAGCTCTCTAGTCAACACTCCACCTTAATGACGAAAGAATAAACACATCCCGCGCAATGTTTGCCTGCGCTCCGCCGACCCGCCGGCCATTGTCTAACCACGCTCCGCACGCACTAAATATACTCCTTATTTATTATTTATACATCGAGAGCTTTTCCACGATGTTTATTCTTTGAAATGGATGTGAGCCCCTCGTCGGTGGCGAGTTTCTCGCGCCTCGGAAGGCCGCCATTTTGTTCGCATACGAAATTCGGCGCGAACCGTTATGAAAACAAAATGGAATCGCAGCGTAACCTCTATTCTGTAGCTGCTGGTCGGCGCGTCGTAGTTATTCGTTGTTTTTTATCATCCGGTTGATGTCGCCGAGTCAGACGCTCGCCTTTGTCCGCTGCTCTAGTACGAGCCGCTACGTTATTTATGAAGTAGGCGAGAGTTAATGAACGGTTCCCGACGGCGCGGCGGCGGGCGTCGCTTATTGCTCTCGTCGAGTCTTGGACGCTCTCGTGTCGAGTACTTTCTTTTCAATCTCCTTGTGCATAATGCTCCATGTTACCTTGCACGCACTCACGACGAGCGCCATTCAATTATTTGTTTTACGAATGTTGTCGTCACGAGACATTTCGGGTGTGTCCGAGTGTCTTAGCCCTACGTGCTTGAGAAGTTCACACCCACTCGCCGACCGAGCGTAATGTTTTTCTAATGCATGCTAACTTACCACTTAACTACCGGAATTGTTCACGGCTATTACTTCAATGTGTGCACAATTAAAACGTTTACTTTCGATGGGAATGGTTTTTTTGCGTTCATCCGAGACGCTCATTAAAAGAAAAATGGCCACCTGGTTAGCTGTCAACTTGAGAATACATGTCAATTTTGGCGCCAAGAATGCTTGTTTATTACAATACAAATTCAATTGATCCTAATTGTTTTAGATTAAGGTTCGAAATGGCCCGTGCGAGAATGAACAGATCCTAATGCGTAGGTGTTCCGTTCCTACGAACGATGACTCGTAACATTTGGGCGCAATTATTTCAAATAAATACGGTCTCTTGTTTGTTTAGCTCTTCATTTATTGAAGCTGAGATTTTTTACGAACGATGAGTTTACGTTTTGATTCAGAACGTAAGGAGTGGACGTCAATGAAATAATATTTCTGTGTTTTTATATTTTTTTTTATATTAAATAACGCAATCGTGTGTTGCCAGACGAGTAACAGTATAGAATTAGCGGGTTATAATTACACTACTTGTTTAATTCATTAAATTATTTTGTCTATGGATTTTTTTCTCGAATAATCGTGACTGTAATTGAATTTTATAGTTTTCCTCCACACGTTTCTTTTTATCTTCTACAGAGTGTAGGAATGTATTATATTGTAAGGCTGAATAGCTGTTTGTATGGCAGTGTTATAACGTTGATTTTTTGTGTATTGGACCTCTGATGCGGATATATCTGGTATTAATTGGCCACTACCTTGGAAAGCAGATAAGTTACTGGGATAGGCTTGTACTTCGGGTGATCAAATCGAGCGCCTTCCGTGGATATATGAAGAAATATACCGACTTTCCACAAATACAGAACCACAAAGAGATTAATGAATTACTTTTGCTATTACTTTTAATTAGTGATAGGGGGCCGTATAAGCAGCTTGCCCGGGTCGGTACTATTGTACCGTGCGTTTGTATCATATGACCCGGTCGGAAAGATGAGACTTCGAGCTATGCCTCAAAGGAAGTGGTATCGAACACGCAGTTGTGTCAATGAGCTTCCGAAACTGCTTTAGTAGACGTCGAGTCTAGCATACTACAATAATGTAATAGAATTTAAATATAATTAAAAATCATGAGAACGTGGTCATCAAGGTTTTGAGGGTTTGTGGGTGCTGGATCGTCCGCCAGATGCCTCCATAGACACCTGAGCTTTAGCTTATGAGTTAACGAAAACATATAAGTAAGTATTTTGACTTAAAACTCATTAAATGAACTTTATTTTTCGTTTACTCTATACTTGAGACCTTAGAACTTGTCTCGGGGTAGGTGGCGCATTTACGTTGTGGATGTCTATGGGCTCCAGTAACCACTTAACACCAGGTGGGCTGTGAGCTCGTACAACCATCTAAGCAATAAAAAAAATAAAAACTTTATTTCAGTTAATTAGCTTCGAGAATACTATTGTCATATACTATTGCCCAAGAATCTCATGTTCTTGTTTAAAACAACAATTTGCATAGGCCGCCATAATTTAACGTAAAAAAATTATCGAATGCCTTGTTTAAAATTTCAAATTAAGAAACTGTTCAGATTAAAACATTCCCGATCGTAGACTTCGTGTATTCTATTCCATATTTTGACTGTCACAATTTTTATAATAATATGTACGTGTGAAGCGAGCACTAAGTAAACACACGCACGACTCTGACAGCCGATCAATGCGCTTCATTTATTTGTTAACTTATCAAAATAACGACCTCAAAATGAAAACGCGTGCAACCATAATGTTACTTGCTGGGCGATTGTAGACTCTGTACCCTCAGTTTTATGACGAGAAGCAACAGTAATGCGAGATTGACAGATGTAAATGGAATGTTGCCAAGTTCGGAGGCTACGTGACAAATCAATGTCGAAAAATTGGTGAAATTCCTTATTTTGTTATTGCAGGTGATGGCTCATAGCGGTAGAAGCGGTGAAGGTATATTTTTATAAACGAAATTACAAATTCAATTCGGTTTTATGTTTAAGTGAAGTCCAATCATAAATTTAAATTTAAACAATACAACTATGTATGTCCAGTATTCTGTTATACTTGCGCATAAGGAAGATTCCCAACGCGATTTCCTAAATAGAAAAATAAAATATTATAATTAAACTTAGAAAAATTGTCATTTTACGAAATTAGTTCTCCCAAAATAATTGTGTTTCTGTCAAAACAAGAACCTACGTACCTACGACATAACTAGAAAAGGAATATTATGGCATTTATCGAAATATAATTTGATTGATGAGTTGTAGGAACAATTATTTAGGTACCTTTTTACAATTTCATCTAAGTCATGGCTTTAGACACACAAAATTCGTTAAAATGCAACATAATAAAATAAAACTAGTCCCCGCGAACAAATCTTCTGAAATTATTTTGTGTATCACACGTCCTGTGTTAAGATGTAAACTTGAATACGTATTATGTAAGATTAATGAGTGGATTCATAATTCTCAACTGTCTTCGTTACACATTTATCAGCTTACGCACTCTATGCCATGCAAAATGATGTCCTGTATATTAACTTCAAATCAATCTCAAATTCAGTGTTTCTCTTTTGTCATAATTGTCAGGCGACTGGGTTTTTAGCTTTTCAGCTTTTAGTTAGTTAGTTAGTTAGTTAGTTTTTAACTTTGTTTTTAGCTTAGTAAAATATACCGTGGGCAAAGAGGTGCTGTGATACTCAAACGTGCGACCTCACAATATGATCCTCTAATTTTCTTATTCCCTATCTATTCGCTGGTAGCCTAAGCGGCTATTGTACCTATGCGGAGCGGTAGGTGAGCTCACGGGCTCATCCTGAGAGAATTTCTTAATACTTCTTAGCAAGAGCACAGAATTTACCACCAAATCCTAACTACCCAGTGAGAAAATCAGGCGAGAAACTCAGTAGGCCACTTCTACTAATAATGTACGTTCGACCGTCTCAGCAATAAATAAAAACCCACCAGCACAGTTACCACCAATGATTTATGGTAATCATCAACCCAAGGTGGGTTGTAACCCAAATAAATCATTTGATCTAACAAACATACCAGAACTCAGAATCAGTTCAATAATTAATAATAATTCATTAATCAGTTTTTAACGAGCACTCCTACTCCTCTTCACTACATCTCTACGAGTGACGTCATTTGGGGCCAAAACAAACCGCGTGCGATACATCGAATAGCCAAATGCGACATATGTAGTCCTTGGTGTTTATTTTAGAATTTTAAGATATCATTTAGTAGTAGATATATTAATTAATAATAATTAATTTAATAAATTAATAAAATTAATTAATAGTAATTGGATCGCCGTTAACATCCCATCTAACTAGTTTTTGGATTGCTAATGAGAGTCATTGCTTTTTGCTTTGAGAAGAAATTAAGATAAAATCCACGCACCCAATCCCACAACAATGAAAGTTTTAAACAAATAAAACAGAATTTATGTCGCAATTGATAAACGCATTTTATTAAATCAATCCAACAATATTCCCGCAATAAAGTTGCATACATACATAAGAGATTAAATTTTATTTGCGTTGAGAATCTGCGTGGTGCGCGACCCCAGTCTGTGGACCGTGAAACATCCTTCGCAAATACATTTAAACTCCAATTCACTATATTAACGTAATGTTTGTTGATTTTATGAGCTGCATTTTCGTTAATCTGACTTTAGCATGCTGATTACTTTATTTTACGTTATGCAAACATCAGCCATTGATTGTTTGGGATTAAGTAAGGAAAGTGAATGTTATGAAAATTTTGAAGTGAAACTTCCTTATCGGCGTTGGAAAAAAATTTACCGTCACGTTTTTCGGTTACGCGTCACTTTTTTCCGTTACGCGCCATCTTTTAATTAACGGCTGTATGTTCTGAAGTATGGATGCGCATTTGAGAAACCGACCTCATGTCTCAAGGTGGGTCACGGAATACATTTTGTAATTGCAATAATCCCAGGTAACCCACTTAATATCACGTGGACCGTGCTATTATTGTTATTACGTAAAATAATAGGAAGAAAAGTACCAGGGTATTATGATATCAAAGAGATGTATTATTATAACTTTACTCTGACGTACAGCCTTCTTTATTAATTAACGGCTGTATGTTCTGAAGTATGGATTCCGATTTGAGAAATTGACCTCATGTCTCCAGGTGGATTACGGAAATCATTTTGTAATTCCAATAATCTCAGGGAGCCCACTTAATAATATCACGTGGACCGTGCTATTTATTACTGTTATTACGTAAAATAATAGGAAGAAAAGTACCAGGGTATTATGATAGCAAAGAGATTTATTAATAATTAACGGCGGTATGTTCTGAAGCATGGTTTCGGATTTGAGAAATCGACCTCATGTCTCAAGGTGGGTCAAACTTCACGAACCTCAGGAACCCCATTTAACACCACGTGGACCGTGCTATTATTATTAATTTATAGGAAGAAAAGTACCAGGGTATTATGATATCAAAGAGATGTATTATTAAAATGCTGTAATAATCTTAGTAGCAAAAAGGTAAAGTGAAATAATTGTATTATTTGTATTCATGTCTATGATAATAAAATCCTTTTGTTTAAACTTTATCTAATTTAACTTTATTTAACCAATTTCTAGAAAGTTGCATGTAGATCATTTTTCGAAAAATAAGGCCATAAACAAGTTTCACTTCTTACGTGTGTACACTAGTACACGCACACATTTTTAAGGTTTTTATTTTGATATATCTTGTGTAATATCGCCTTTGTTTTGCTCACATTACAATGCAGAATCACGAGAGTATTTTCAACAAAATTTTTTTTATTGCTTAGATGGGTGGACCAGCCCACCTGGTGTAAAGTGGTTACTGGAGCCCATAGACATCCACAACGTGAATGCGCCACCCACCTTGAGATATAAGTTCTAAGGTCTCAAGTATAGTTACAACGGCTGCCCCCCTCAAACCGAAACGCATTACTGCTTCACGGCAGGAATAGGTGGTGGTACCCACCCGCGCGGACTCACAAGAGGTCCTATCACCAATTTTATTTTAATGTCTCGTTCAATACTACAAAATAGTTTCTACTTTTATTTTATTATTGAATAATTAAATTATCAAAATTAATTATTGTAAAAGTTTGTCCAACAAAGTTTGTAAGCTTCCTTTTTTTTCCTACCTATGCTGATAGCCTTGAGAGGCTATATCAGCTTCGCCCTAACGTGTAGGTGAGCTCACGGGGCTCAAACCGGGAGTGTTGCTGACACTAGCCCTAGCAAGAGCAGTGCTTCGCAGAATGTACCGCCGGATCGGAAACGCGACCCACTGAGAAGATCCGGAGAGAAACTCAGCGGGCTGTGTCTGTGGGCCTCCTTATATTGTTATAGATACCGTAAGTACTGTGACTACTATTTACATAGTTATGACAATAACGCCTTGACTCGAGATGAAAAACGTGACTATGCAGACATTGAATTATGCTTCCTTTAACCATATTCATTAGTGGGATGAAAGTTACTGACTATATTTTCTTCTCCAAGGTTCCCATTATTATTCCCATACCTACCGAATTTTGTCAAACCCAATTAGTTCAAATTCATGTTTGACCGTGAAAACGTAACGAAAATACAGATAATTGTTAGTATTAATAATATTTTCAAATATATTTATACTTAATTAAACATTTTTTATAATTTTTATCGCTTTTAACTTTTAACAATAGTACATTATTTAAAAAAAAGACGCAATCTTTTTTTCTTGCTTTTTTTATACACAAAGAGTTTAGCGGCCATTAGACATTTAATCGTAGTTTTGAGAAAAACAATTTTATAGGCGGTGTATTGCTCAATCTACAGTGGAATTGTATTTAATTATGATGCAACACAGATACGTGTCCTAACCATCTTTTGATAAGATTTCAATAGTCACTAAATATGAAATCCTAAGAAATAAATAAACTGCGTACCAAAAGCAAATAAGCTATTTTTACTGGTGGTAGGACCTCTTGTGAGTCCGCACGGGTAGGTACCACCACCCTGCCTATTTCTGCCGTGAAGCAGTAATGCGTTTCGGTTTGAAGGGTGGGGCAGCCGTTGTAACTATACTTGAGACCTTACAACTTATATCTCAAGGTGGGTGGCGCATTTATGTTGTAGATATCTATGGGCTCCAGTAACCACTTAACATCAGGTGGGCTGTGAGCTCGTCCACTCATCTAAGCAATAAAAAAAAAAAAAAAAATCTAATAGATCTTGAGGCATTATTTGCTTTTAAAGAAACAACCTATAAGTAATCGGCTATATTCTAGTCGTCCTAGGAATGGTATTCCGCAAATATCGAAGTATGTCCAGTTAAAAAAATGCGAAACTGAACTGTAACAGTCTGCAGAATGTTTCCATTCTCGTTACCCGTAAACACTCTTGAACAAATTCGGTAATGACTACCTGCCGCACAAAGCGCTTGCGTCAGGTGCATTATCCTCTTAATAGCTAATCCACCCTCGACAAAAACTCCATTGAAAACATACAATGAGTATCGCTCACCCATTATCGTAAAATACGAACGAAACTAGCCAATAATTTCGCGGTTATTACATCAAATTTGGTATTTTTTTTCGGCAAATTTATTTTGACGTACCGACGACTCTGAATGGCCGCGTTCTTAATTCGAACAATGATACCATAAACATTTTGTTTTTTTAACTACATCGATTACAGGAAATGTATTGAAAATCCCACGGAGATTTTGAAATAAAAAAAAAGTGAAGTGGAATTAATGGAAGATTATAGGGATGGCGGGGGATGAGCTTTGCGGTACGAGCTTTCAAATATTGGGTTAGCTCAAATAATGATGATAGCTTTATAATAAAATATTACTTTTTTTTACCTCTCGCGGTTTCTTGAGTAATATTGGATTGTATTGCGGGCTACCGCAATCAGCAAATACTTTTTAGTAAAATAATATTTGTAACTTCGTAATATCATTGAGACGTGAATTAAGTAAAACCATATTTTTATAAAATTAGCCATACAAAAGGAACACAGCTTTGTATTATTGTCATGTTTTGAATTTTTGAATAATATAAAATCATATCATAGATACTTAATAATGTTGACAGACAGTCTTCATGAAAATCTCCCAAAAGATAAATGAGTCGACTATTATCAAAGCCGGCTATCTGACTTTTGGACAATGATTGGTAAATCAGAAAAACGAATTATTGACTTTGTATTCCATTGGCAGTCACAAAACTCTTCGGAACGACATCTTAGATAAATAACAGTTTAACTATTAACCTTTATTTAATGAAGGTTTTGAACCGTATTCTTTGAAGGAGACGATTATATTCAAATCAATCTGTATTGACATATCAATAAATTTTTTTTGTCCAAATGCACAGATTGCCACCTTTGATAATAGACGACTCAAATAATAGATTGCGAATTGAAAGGAACTAGTATATTAGTAGGTAAAAAACAATTTTGCACATGAGTTCATTGACACGTTTTTATATAAATTTCACTGGCTCACGACTGACTCGGTGACTCGACTGACCTAAATATAATGCACTTTGTATTTTTATTCTTATTACTACTGATCTGGAATTTTTAATTTTTTTAAAAACAAACAAAACGTTCGTAAATACCAACAGTAAATTCTAAAAAACAATAAAATGTTAATAAATACCACCAAATATTGTTTTTCACTGTGGATAATTTAATTGTGTTAAACTGATATTTCGTTTTTATTTTATCAAACTTGTTTATGACTTTAAATTATTATGTGATCTTTAAACTTGTTCTGGAAAAAGACTTTGTTACCAAATAAGACAAAAAAAACAACTTCAGTAATTCTGACATCAAAACATACGTCAACTGTCATCGCTGTCATTCAACATTATTATCAATTTGCACGTTGACTCGTTTCTACCAGACGTTCGTACCCGCTCAAGGAACATTGTTTCAGTTTATAAACGACTATTATCTTATTGTTACCATTAATATCGCGGTGCCCGCATGCTTGATATCCGGAGGGGCCGGGTACGTGACCATAGACAATGATCGGGTTGCACTCCTAGAGGGTTATTGTTAATTTTTTTTTCGGCGGGCCACACCGTGCTCAGTACGTTGACCTTGTTTTTTTACTTGTAAAATCGAAGGGTGGAATTTCATTGTTTTTTCATACGCTATGGCAGTGTTTAATGGTGTTTGTGATGGTTAATTTTGGTATTAGCTCGTAATCTTTTATTGAAATAAAGTTAACGAGCGAATAGGAACACAAATAAGTCATTTGGAAAACTCGATCACTTTACAGATGTGGTCCCGTAGTGGAAGGGACCAACCCAGCCTCAAAGGCAGGTGATGAAAACTGCCGTGAAAAAGACCAGCAGACGGAATACTGTGTAAATTATATATCTTCAAAACAATAATTAAACGTACTATTAACGTTAAGTGGTAACCCATAGACATCACGATCATCATGCATGACCCCACCCTAACTTTTTAGTGATTGGTGGAAGAGCTGAAAGTCCAACTGGTGTTAAGTGGTACCGGATTCCATAGACACCAATAACATAAATACCGCCACTCACCTGGGACAAGAGTTCGAAGTCTCAGCTTACAGTACAACGGCTGCCCCGCTCTGCGAATCGTAACGCATTACTGCTTCGCAACATAACTAGGCAGAGTGGTGGTACCTACCCGTGCGGGCTGACAAGATGCGCTACCACCAGTATTAAGTTGAAGCCTCAGGTGTATTGAATAACAGTTACCCCACTCTTCTGTACTGCGAAAAGTCCTTACAAAAATGAGCAGGTAGGTGGATAAGAAACTGGTAGATAGCTAAATAACGTTTTACTGTTTTTCTTGAAAACAAAAAAAGAAAACCAGGCTCTCAACAACAAAAAAGAATTGTACCCTAAGTCTTACGACTTGATATAAGTAGACCAGACTTCTCACTTTGTTTCATGCCTCAAAAATGACTCTAATAGTTATGTATGCAACAAGAGAGCAAAGTTGTCCTTTGTTTCGAGTGCTGATTTTGAGTCTCGAGCAAGCGAATTGATTCAAAGTTACAATCCTGAGCGTAGTCACTCAACTGTCTCAACTGACTCAACAGCACGTTTGAACGCTCGATTGATGAGATTTAATTATTTTCACCTCAGCAGCTCAAACATGCCGCTTTTGCGACGAGACAAAGCAAACAAAACGCGATTTTGATTCGAGCGTGGGTCAAAGTAGCTTTTTAATTTTTCAATCTTCAATGCCACGAATCGACATTGTTCAGCCATTAATTTGAAACATTCGAATTTTACTGTGCTCTGTCTCTTTCACATGCACATAAAAAAACGAGTGAACAAATTAATTAATATATAGTAATTTCTTTATTACAAATATATTTAAATTACGCGTTTCCGAACGTGTTTTCTTTGAGGTCGAATGCCAAAATCGAATTTCGAAGGGGTTTGTTTTTTTCACTCGCTTTTTTATATGCATGTGAAAGAGACAGAGCACAGTATAATTCGAATGTTTCAAATTTATGGCTGAACAATGTCGATTCGTGGCACTGAAGATTGAAAATTTAAAAAGCTACTTTGACCCACGCTCGAATCAAAATCGCGTTTTGTCTCGCAGCAAAAGCGCCATGTTTGCGCTGCTGAGGTGAAAATAATTAAATCTCATCAACCGAGCGTTCAAACATCGAGCTTGGCAGCCCGCTTGAACATAATTTCCAAAATAATAACCCAGCCGACTCAGTATCGATACTTTACTGAGAAAAAATAATGAAATCAAAACACCAAAAAAAAATTATACATTCCGAAAATCGCTCCGGGAGTAGCGGCAGTCGCCGGAGCGCCGATAGAGGGCAGCCGCATCGCTAACATAGAAATTTACTTAAGTTAAATAACGAAGCGAGGACCCTCTGTTTGCAGTGAACGCCAAATACTGCGGAACGTTCTGGGCTGCGGCCGGGGAGCCTTTATTGCTCGTTAGGTTGAAAGCACAATGGTATTCCTTAATTTTTGTAGGTTAACTGGCGAATCAGAATTAATACGTCATAAGGGTTTGATGAATTACTTCTAGGTCCGCAAAAAATCGAAAGCCCATTGCTAAATTTAAATTCAACTTTTTTTAATATTCAGAGAAGAGTGGCCGTGTGTTGTGAAGGTTGCCACCAACACCTGAAGCGATCGATGACCACAACCATTCGGTCAAGAGCTATACCGACAAAGCAGAAGCAGTTGGGCGCGTATCATCGGTGACTCTCATCACGTGTCCTATCAGTCACGTGTTCCCGTTTGTAGAGCGGGACAACCGTCAAACTAGACCAATAAAAATAAACCTTTAATGCTAAGTGGACTATGAGCTCGACCGTTCAACAAAGACGGCAAAAAATATCCTCATGATCACTAGAGCTAAGCACAATTTTCAGTTTTTTTTCTAATAAATTTGTTTATGGTTTCGTGCGTGGATATCGATTTTGAGGATCCGATAACCATTGCATAAGTTTTTCTTCCTATTTCACGACCCGTAGGCACAATGAAAATTATTAATACAGTATAATCTAGCGTTTTCTATTATCATTATACTATTTCCGGCGTTTCTAATACTTTGTAATTGCTGTGGTCGACTCTTAACGAATTGATTAGGTTACCCATAGTTATTCAAATTCAATTAAAACTTCGTCTTGAATTGTCCATTTTTGAAGTTGCTCTATAAGGCTTCACGTAGCATTGGATCAGAGGATCTAATGCTACTTAAAGAAGGATTAGAGAACCATTCTTTGATCAATCTAAGTCAATGATTTAAAGATTTACTGGTAGTAGGACCTCTTGTGAGTCAGCGCGGGTGGGTACCACCACCCTGCCTATTTCTGCCGTGAAGCAGTGATGCGTTTCGGTTTGAAGGGTGGGGCAGCCGTTGTAACTATACTTGAGACCTCAGAACTTATATCTCAAGGTGGGTGGCGCATTTACGTTGTGGATGTCTATGGGCTCCAGTAACCACTTAACACCAAGTGGGCTGTGAGCTCGTCCACCCATCTAAGCCATAAAAAAAAAGATCAAAATAAAAAATAAAAAAAGATATTACAGTCATTACTTTGAGAAATACCGTGTAATAAATAATGTTTGCGCTTTAAATACGTTAAATTTATAGTACATGCCAAGCTTTACCCAGCGCTCGCCAGGGAACGTTATGAATATGCACAAAGCTTCCCGTACCACGATTTGCTTTAAACGCGAAACGACTACAAATATATATCTAGGTACTTATATCGAGTATTGTATTTATTCATGATCTTTGTATTTGGGCTACTTTGAATTTGTTAACTGGCATCGTTCTACTGCCGTTATTAATTATTTTACCGTCAACGTTTTTTTTTGTGTTAGTAACACTGGTGACTTGACATTGACGTGGTGGTATACTGACATTCCAAGCGGACGAGCTTGGTAGACATCTGATCCTAAATAGTTAAATGCCAATATAGGTAATAGCAATGCCGTGCCAAACGCAATGCACTCTTTTCTAATACCTCATTTGACGTTAATTTCAAAATTTGATGGTATGTGGAAAAATCGTAAAAATTCACCACAGACTACTGCGTTCTTTCCTTTTAGTAAGATCGAACTTTATTCAGGAGGCGGGTGGTGGATGATTTTAATGAACAGTTTCGACTAATTACTTAAAATTAAAATTTAAAATTTAAACAGTTCATAGAGCAGTCATCGTTGAAGTGATTCAAACAAAAAAATAGCATCTTATGCGAATATTCTAAAAGATTCAACGTGTTTTTTTGTGTTGTGTTTATGTTTCATATGTCTTAAATGACATTAAGCAAACCAATTAGCCTATCAACCCACCAACGAACAATGCCTGACCAACACAACATGAACCAATTAATATAGCGACAATGCACCGCATTATAATCATCGAATTAGCTCGCGCCTCGCTGACAGCCGCCTCCATTGTTCCCGCCAACTCAGATTGACGTTNACGTGTTTTGTTGTGTTGTGTTTATGTTTCATATGTCTTAAATGACATTAAGCAAACCAATTAGCCTATCAACCCACCAACGAACAATGCCTGACCAACACAACATGAACCAATTAATATAGCGACAATGCACCGCATTATAATCATCGAATTAGCTCGCGCCTCGCTGACAGCCGCCTCCATTGTTCCCGCCAACTCAGATTGACGTTTGTTTTGGCGCGAACTCAAACGCCGTCGCCGTAAATGGTGTTGACACCCTCAAAATGGAGATTATTCATGGATGTTTGCGGCCCTTTGTCGGGGTTACACGGTGAGTTTATGAAATTTATATTGACACGGCGGAGATTATCGACGGGCCCGTTGTGAAACTGGATTTGAATCAAACGCGAATGTGGGAAAACGGGTCGCGTGCCGCTGACAGAAATATTAATAGCGCCCACTCGTGTACCCGCGTACATCATACATGTGCACTATATTGTACGTACACAGCTTTTATAACCAGTCCCATTTTGGTATTATACTTATTTTTTTATATATTTCAAAAACTCAATTTTTTTTCTGTTATTTATTTCTTTATCATTATCGAGACACCACAAAAACACTTGTGCCTGCACCGAAACGTCTACACTCAACTAATTTGAAGATTCACTCGAGAAAAAAAACTTCAAACAAGGAAGCCACACTCGACAATCAAAGGCGAGGGCTCGATCCACTGGTGTTGCCATCAGCGCGTGAAACAAGATGCCAACTTTAACGAGCCAACCGTCTTGTGTTGCCAGAGATATAACAAGCGGTCGCCCGGGGCGTATCGTGGTAATGGGGCGGCGTGCCCCGGGCGATGCAGTGATTTATGTCCGGGTGTCGGTAGCAGCCAGGAAACGCCCTAATGTTGTTACACTTGTTATTCGATGACAATAAACAATAACGCCCGGAGATACGTTTGCGAGTTTTATTCTTGTTATGTTGGTACAGCATTGTTTTCTCACGGTTTCGTGTGATTTCAATTGTAGCTAAAATTGGCCTTGCATATTTCGTTTTTATTTCATTTACTATTGACACTAGTCAAATGAGTAAGCTTACGATCTTATTTCTGTCAAGCGGGTACCGAAGCCCGTAGACGACACAAGGTATATTTATTATGGCTATCCTACCCTCCAAAACTAAACAACTGCTCCGCGGCAGATAGAGGCGAGAAGGTGGTAACTAAGGTTACAGTCTCACAAGGCTACAGTAAAAAGTCTGCTGTAATAAAAACCTTTTATTTTCAGGAGTACAAAACATTGAATTTTGACGTTATCCAAATATTATCGATCAATGTATTTAAATATTTCTACGATTTCACTCTTTTGTTCCT
This sequence comes from Bombyx mandarina, assembly GCF_003987935.1. Next base: position 806,977 of record NW_021011578.1, read on the forward strand.
ACCAAGCTGATGGCCTTGAGAGGCCATTTCAGAGTAACCCTAACAAGTTGGTGAGCTCACGGGGCTCAAATCTGACGTTGTTGCTAACACTAACCCTAGCAAGAGCAGTGGTTTGCAGAATCTACCACCGGATCGGAAATGCGACCCACTGAGAAGATGCGGCGAGAAAGTCAGTGGGCTGTGTCTGTGGGTTAATTTACTCGCCGAGCCCTTCGTCGCAGGCGACAGATTAGACGAGAACAATGACCGGTGCTTGGGGTACCTAAAAGCACCGTTAGTGGATCAGGACAATCCGAAATGACGTGTTTTGGGCGACGTCAACTGTTTACCGATTTCACTCAGAGATCGTACATCTAATCGAAACTTACTTGGGTCGGCGTTAGGTGAATGAGCGAGGCGAGGTGCTCCCTCTCCGGTGCCGACAGATACTTCTGCTGCTTAAATCTTCGCTCCAGCTCGTAAACCTGTGAATCAAACCAATTCATTATACCCAACACTTTCCCTTGGACATTAAGTGTGCTTAGTACGAGTTTTTTAACGTTCTCGATAGCGTAAAAGTTAACTCAAATTTATATGCAGTTAGAAGAGCGTCTCTGTCTTTGCCGAGAATTTAAAAAAATCGCACTAAGCACACAGGAGTCGCGACGCGTGGACTTGATGCGAAGTACGTAGACACATGGTCGTCGATAATTTAATTTGGTTAATCCGTACCTCGTGTTATGTATAGATATCATTATGTATAGATGAAAATTGAGACTTAGGACTCGTTTCTCCGAGTGGGTTGCGCCATTTACGTTGTAGATGTCCATGGGCTCCGGTAACCACTTAACACCAGGTGGGCCGTCAGCTCGTCCACCCATCGAAGCAATAAATAAATAAAAATCAAGTCGCATTATAAAAATAGCGCGTAGATGAAAAAATAAATCAGTCTACTTTAGAATTCTGAATTTCATTTTTGCGTAGACAAGACATCGGTAATTACAAATTAAACAAACAGAATTGTTATATTATTTGCGTGTTTTTTTTATTTTTATTAACTTCAATCGTAATACAAACATACGTCAATTCTATATCGATTTGTTAATGACGGATTGAGAATCGGTTTTATACCTAAGTATCGCTTTGATTTTACATCTTGAGAATAGAAATTTTGCATGAAGATACATTAACTCTCATTTCCACCTGGATTCATTAATCCTATTATCCATATTATTATATACTATTTGTATTTTAAATGCATTATAAATGTGGGACACTTGATTTAACATATAAACCACGCATACAATTTGCTCATAAAAAAATGCAATTTTCTTACTTGAATTTTATTGTTGAATTAGCTTGTTTAATATCAGGGTGTTTTATAGACCTCAAAAAGAAAGTGTGCTATTGCTTGTAAGCCTAACAAATTATAGAAGCCAACAAAAAGGTATATTTTTTTAAATTTTGATAAAGCGCTAAATAGAAATACCATCTCTGTATGGTATTTCTATTTAGCGAATGATGTTGAGTACTGGACGTGTAGGTTCAATTTATGTCAATTTATTTATATTAAAGTTATTTCATTATTTGGATTTCGATGAATGTTTTTTTGGCTCATTTGTAAACGAAGTAAGGATTCGTAGCTTGAGAGCAGAAAATGTGGAATGTTTATTTATTATTAATTAATTAATATTAATATAATACCTATATAAAAATGAATTGCTGTTGGTAAGTCTGGCTACAACTCGAGAACGCCTGGACCGATTTGGCTAATTTTGGTCTTGAATTATTTGTGGAAGTCCAGAGAAGGTTTAAAAGATAGATAAATATGAAAATCCTTGGAACTAAATAAAAATAACAATTTTGTTTTCCTTTGATGTATCCCCCGTCGGACGGATTCCTTTTGTTTGTTTTAATTTTATTTTATACAAAAGTTTAGGTCTTTTATTTATCGATTGAGGCACTACGAAGTCTGCCGGGTCAGCTAACTAGCTGACTTAGCATTTTGTTAGGAACTCCTAACAAAAAAAGGAAACGCAAACATACCTACAGTTTTGCAAATTAGAACACACTGTTGTCATGCCCTATGCCCCATTGCCCTATTTATTGAAACGTAGGTACCTACATAAATATGAAAAACAAATACTTTTTGTCCATCTCTGCGAGAAAAAGCAGGTCTACGTAACAAAACAAAAGAAAAAAGATTAAAGTAATCTAAATATTGAGGTGTCAGTGATTATGGTTGAATTTCGATCAAAAGCAAAAAGCAAAATATTTTTTTTTTATTCAACATAAATGAAATTACATACCTACTTGTTGAACGTCAAAAAGAACTACCGCCAATTCACAAAAACTAGCCTCCGTCCTGAGAAGAACTGGCAAGAAACTCAGCGGGCATGTCTTTTTTTTTAAATATTAGATTTTTTTTAAATATTCATTTTTACAAGACGTATTATAACGTAACAATTATTGCAATATTGAAATGCCCGGAGCGATCAACTCATTCCCACTTTGTGCAATCTTCTATATAATCATTGACTTTATAGTAAGCTTTATTGCACAGATGCTCTTTAATAGTTTTCTTAAACCTGTGTATATGTAGGTTCTGAACATCTTGTGGGATTTTGTTGTACAGGCGCACAGTGACTGAACCCAAGTATAATTGAACCCGTGTAGCTTAGAGTCAAGCTCGCTCTACATTCGCGGTCACAGATCCCGAACAATATATCTTTTAACGCCACCGACAGCCCCGAACGAAAAGCGAAAAACTTTACCGACCGCGAGCTTTAACATCAACAACAAAAAAAAGCCACGAAAGCACAGCGAAAGCTCGTTTTGATTCACACGTACACTTCATAAAACAGGCATCGGGGAATTTCCGAGGAATAGAATTAATTACACGCTCGATGTAACAGAGGCGTGGTGCTGCGCCCCCGGGGCGGGGTCGAGGGCGGAGCGCCACGGCCCGGCGCCTCGCCAATTAAATACCCTACTTTTAACGTAATTTACAGTTTTATGCGTATACCTTTAGAGTAAGGCTCCTACTAGATTGTAGGGTACGAATTTAATGTATATTGCATATTAAGTCATTTCGTACGAAGCTTCCGAGGCCTGCTAGGTGACCCGTCCGAAGCGATCAAATCCTCTAAATGTTTCTAATTACAACTAATATTGCGAGCGGGGAGAGGTAATTTTATTTATTTATTGCGTAGATAGGCGAACGAGCCCACAGCGGAGCCCATAGACATCTACAACGTAAATACCGCCACCCACCTTGAGATATGAGTTCTAAGGAACGGGGACAAAAAAGATCTCTGAAAATACACCGTGGATGATCGTAGTAGTCCTAGGTAGTATGGATGAACTCTTCTCCGATGATGGGGGGCGCGAAGGTAAAAACGAAATGATGGGATCATTGTAAGGAATTCCTCAAAACGATTTTTTATTTATTTTTTGCTTAGATGGGTGGACGAACCCACAGCTCCCTGGTGTTAAGTGGTTACTGGAGCCAATAGACATCTACAACGTAAATGGCACTACCCACCTTGAAATATGAGTTCTAAGGTCTTAGTATAGTTTCAACGGCTGCCCCGCTCTTCAAACCGAAACGCAACACTGCTTCACGGCAGAAATAGGCAGGGTGGTGGTACCTACCCGTGCACACTCACAAGAGGTCCTACCACCAGTAATTACGCAAATTATAATTTTTCGGGTTTGATTTTTAATACACGATGTTATTCCTTCACCGTGCAAGGCAGTCGTGAAAATTTGTTAAGTACCTACGTATTTCATTGGAAAAATTGGTATAATAGCCGGCAAACTTCTTGAGCATTTGTCGACGTAGTGGGGGTAAGTTTGCGCATGGTACACTCACGTGCAAAAACATTATTTACTCTGCGTCATAATGCTATTAAATTATTAAAATCAACATATGTATTTATTTATATATTTATGAGAACATCAACAAAAAATATAGGTTAATAATTGTAATAATTTAATCTTGGGGTAAAATAGATATTCCTTCTATTAAGTCAAAACTAGAGCTGTTTCCAGGTCTTGGTTCAGTTGAAGCGAAGCTGGTATTTGTAATTTTTTTTTTCGTTGTCATAATCTTGACCATCATCATCATCACTGTTTTCATCACCCGAGTCGCCATCATCGTGATGAGTCGACATAGGGATCATCGGTGTAGTTTACAACTCGGTCGGTTCGGTCTACTTTTTTGTCTATAATTAATTATTTTTTGAAGATATTCGATTCGTAGTAATCGAATGTAATTTTTTTCAATTACCAGCTTCCCATTATTTTCTGTTTTTTTTCCATCTGAAGCCTAGCTTTTCCATAATTCGTCGTAAACTTCATACCGAGCCATTAAAATTTATATCTTCTTTAAATTTTTCGAAGCCTTTCTACGGTACGGAGTTTCGCTGCTTGTTATCTAGTTATTATTATGATTACATCTTTTTATTACAGATTGAACGAAACTATCCATTCCGGTAACTTTCTTCTTCCCTGATCTTTTCTTACCCGGAGTCCCAAACACGGCGAGCAAGCCAGAGCCTTTAGCTTCGTTAATAATGGACCTAACAGTACTCACTGATGTTTTTGTTGCTTCCGAAATCTGTTTTACTTTTTCCATATCATTCTTCCCCTGTTTTATAATGAAGCAATATACGTCGTACACAAATTTTCTACCCTTTCTTTTGAATACTACACCAGTTTGTCGCGACATAGTGTATTTTTTATAAAAAATCAACAAACACTCAACAAATAGCAATGGCAACAAAGTCAACAAACAATAATTATAACAAATAACTTAACGATTAATAATGATTAATAATGAAATAACGAATAACGATGATAATGACTTTTCACTGTACGCAAGCGTACTTTTGGGAACAAGCGGAACGAGGGTGCGGTGCGGGACGCAAGGTTCGACTGATCTACCAATAACGCGCTCGATACGATTTCCCCTGCCGTCGCGCCTCACCCACCACCAAAGTGATCTAAAATTCGGTTCTGCGCAGTCAAGGTCATTTGCTCAAGAAGTTTGCCGGTTACTATACCTGCCTGTAGGATTCGAACACCGTTGCTTCGCTAGATACGAGTTGCACCGGACGTCTTATCTTTTTAGGTCATGACGACTTAAAACGACTAACTAAAAATAATCCGTAACCACCAAAACATACGTGCATATCCAAATACATACGTGAGGTTTAACTACAGAAGCTATGGTTGAATCGAGTGGTTTTTTTAAATATTTACGTAGCCCTTGAAGTGCCTATGCCGAAATAGGTGATGTAGGTACGTACCGTGAATATGTAGTTCAAACAACAAATTAGCTTCCGTAACTATTGATAATAGTGTAAACTATGGTCCTGCATTCTTTCGCTTTTTTTGTGAAGGAAGGTTTTCTGGTGGCCCGAAGGTCTTTCTAGTTTCACCGGGACCGATGGATGCGCACGGGCTCAGACAGGAGGGATGGGATTTGATAACAACGGCCCGAGTGCCTACGGAGGAGACCTAACAACTCAAGGGCAGTTGCTTCTCGAATGAATCTACTACCGGATCGGAATCGCGACGTGTTGAGAAGATCCGGCGAGAAACTCAGAGGGTTGGCGTATGGATTAGGTGGATGCACGTCAAATTCTTTGCAGAGTTCCGTGAGTATGGCTACCAAAGTGCCTAAGCCTGCACCCAGTGTGAGATAAAGACGTCTAAGGCAAAAGCTATCGGATTTGATGGATCCGTAAAGAGGATTCTTTCCTGTGCTCTTCGCGAAGGGTAGCGAAATTGATGCTGGAATCCAATGTCGTCTTAATTTGATTGGACCAGTGCATGGGACTACGCCCCTTTGGCTTCTTTTCTTCCACTTTGCCGGTGATGAGTAGTTTTTTCGAGATTATCGCCCTTCTTCTTTGCAACGTGACCAAAAAGCTTGAAAACCCTATGCAAGCAAGTGGTGGAAAATCTAGTGGAGTAGGTAATTTTCTCAAGAAAACCTTTATGAATGAGTTTCGTAACCCAACTACCAACATACTATTTTAATTTACCTACACAGATTCACCTCCATAAAACGATTATCCGAAAGATATTATATATTAGGCATCTGCTTTTAAGCTAGCCTTCTTTTTTAAATTCATACAACATATTTGAAGTTCTGCGATTTCTCAAAACCCAAAAATTCTGTTTAGTAACAATTTTGACAATAAAAATATGATCTATGAAGTTTAATATCTCAGTAGCCATGGTAGCGCCCCTGCTGTACCCCGAACTCCCTCGTAAAGCGGTCTATCAACGCACGACTCGCAAAACTGCGACTAATTGCTATTATTTCAGTATTATATTGAATATATAGTTTAATTGTCGCGTTACGGTTTCTCATCTATTTCGGGGTGTTTAAATAATCTGAATTACTTGCAGAGATATTAATAATTGATTTAATAATAGGTGTTTGGTTCACAGTATACAATTTAGACTCTTGGAGCGAAACCTCCTGTGTAGTTTTTAAGACTTATTCACTAGTTGTTTTTAATTATACTGGTGGTAGGACCTCTTGTGAGTCCGAACGGGTAGGTACCACCACTCTGCCTATTTCTGCCGTGAAGCAGTAATACGTTTCGGTTTGAAGGGTGGGGCAGCCGTTGTACTTGAGACCTTAGAACTTATATCTCAAGGTGGGTGGCGCATTTACGTTGTAGATGTCTATGAGCTCCAGTAATCACTTAACACCAGGTGGGTTGTGAGCTCGTCCACCCATCTAAGCAATAAAAAAAAAAAAAAAATCCACAATTAAAGAAGATACCTACATTACAAAGTATTTTTAGGTCGATACAAGGAGAGTCATTAAAAATAATCGTATAATGAACTGCTAGGATTATTTGAATTAAAACAGGTAACATCCCCGAGGTAGTATTTATTTGTAAAATGATCGACAAATAACGCACCCCTGGGGTGAGGGTTGCGAATACGATCGTAGGGGTGAATCGAGCTGGATCGCGCATGTACATAACAAATGTATAGCACCATCCATACGAATAGTAATGTGTATGTTTTAGAAGAAGATGGGATTTATTAGCGCGGCACATGATGAAGCTCATCCAGGCGTAGGCAGCGGCTTGGCTCTGCACCTGGCATTGCTGAAGTCCATGGGCTCCAGTAACCACTTATCATCAGGTGGGCCGTATGCTCGTCTGCCTGCTCGGGCAATAAAAAAAAGGAAAAAAAAGGCGTATGTTACTGTCACTCCAAGTCATAATTAACCCAATACCATCTTTAGAAGACTTGGAATACCAGTATTAAAGGTAAAAAAGCCTAATAAAAGTTCAAATAAATGCTATTTGCGCACTACTCTATGCGGAAACGCGCTACTCTGTACCAATGTTGGCGCTATAGTAAAAGGATTTTTTTTATTGCTTAGCTGGGTGGACGAGCTCACAGCCCACCTGGTGTTGAGTGGTTACTGGAGCCCATAGACATTTACAACGTTAATGCGCCACCCACCTTGAGATATAAGTTCTAAGGTCTCAGTATAGTTACAACGGCTGCCCCACTTTTCAAACCGAAACGCATCACTGTTTCACGGCAGAAATAGACAGGGTGGTGGTACCTACCCGTGCGAACTCACAAGAGGTCCTACCGCCGGTAAAAATTAATATTGAAAAGTCTCTATGAAGGCTCAGGTATTTTACTTTTGAAAATACTAAACAAAATCCCGTGTGGTTAGTGTGAGCGCGGTACAATCATAGAAACAGAATAATCAGGTACATTGCGGTTCGCCAAAGACGCTGATTTAATTGTTATAAAACAATGAAATCATTTATTTTGCTTGCGAAAATAAACAGGTCGTCTAAATAAACAATAAATGTTGTAACTAAAATTGTATTTTATTTTATTCGTAGGTGCTTTGTTTTTACGCAGCGTGTGCATCCCGTGTCCATTTCAAATGTAAATAAATGTTTACAAACGTGTTAAATATTGGACGATAAAATTAAATATGAAATAAATACCACCAATCGCGTAATAATAAATGATCATTTTATATAGATCTATAAGCGGTAGGCAGCGGCTTGGCTCTGCCCCTGGCATTGCTGAAGTCCATGGGCGACGGTAACCACTCACCATCAGGTGGGCCGTATGCTCGTCTGCATACAGGGGCAATAAAAAAATAAAAATAAAAAAAATCGTGTGATAGTATTTTACTACGAATTCCTATTGACGTTTCAATGTCTAATTTTTGTAACTAATAAAATCAAATAAAAAAAAAATATTCAACATAAATGAAAGAACATACTTGTTGAACGTCAAAAGAACTACCGCCAATTCACAAAAACTAGCCTCCGACCTGAGAAGAACAGTAACTGGCAAGAAACTCAGCGGGCACGACTTTTTTCTTTTTTTTTTAATATTAGATTTTTTTTTCATCATAAGTTGTAGCAACTCAAGTTGAAAATTATTTGCGTAAAGGTTAAAAATACTATCTTGTTTGTAAACAAATCGTATGAAAAGGCAACCTTTAGTGTATGTAGTACTTCTTATAAAGAGATCACTGACCTAGTAAATACCTACAACGTGTGTAACAACCGTGAAATCATTTCTCCCGGGAAACGTTCATGCGTTTCGGCTTATTGAGTCAGATAGTCGCTATGTAAGTGTTTCCCAGGCGCTATGACATGTCCTTCTTCAAACGAGGCTTGTAGAAAGTATCAAACGGCAGGCAGTGGCTTGGCTGTGCCCCTGGCATTGCTGAAGTCCATGGACGGTAACCACTCACCATCAGGTGGGCCGTATGCTCGTCTACCTATCTCTCTCTCTTCAATCAGTCCCTCACTGCTGAGGATCGTGATTCCGTCCGATTCCGTCAACTAGCTGGTCTCCATCGATCCCGTTCTGTAGCTTGGTGGAGTGCGTCGCTGACAGATATTTTCAGTTCCTCTATTTGGTCCGACCATCGTTATATCGTCTGCCTTTAAGGCAATAAAAAAAAGAATTCAAATTGAGACTATAACCTCACATCTCAAGTTTCATACATTAAATTACCGTAAGCATTTCTAGCTTATAGCGTAAAAAGTATTCTGAATGCTGTGGATACTCCTGGGTATATAATCTATTTAGCTTCACCCTCTAAAACAAGATACCAACAAGATATTTACCATGATAAGAAATCTCCACTCTATATCTATCGTAATCTCTACGTCTATCGTAATGGTTCCTCTGTAGAATAAGTGTAGAGATGCAATTTAAAACAGTTTTATTTTCCCTACCTAAGCTGATAGCCTTGAGAGCCTCTCAAGGCTATCAGCTGTGTATGTCAACGTAGCCTAACAACTAGGTTAGTTCACGGGGCTCAAACCTGACAATGTTGCTAACACCAACCCTAGCAAGAGCAGTGCTTCGCAGAATCTACCACCGGATCGGAAACGCGACTGACTGAAAAGGTCCGGCGAGAAATTCAGTGGGCTTTGTGCTGTATATGGTTATGTTTGTGTAGCTGTCAAAGTATGGTGAGCGAGTATTGTTAAATAAACAAGTTATAGTGTTCTGTGGACACGATCCTTTTATTAGAATAATACAGACAATACTGACGTGCTATAGGCACAGCTTAAAACAGTATAAATCAGGGGTGGCCAATCGGTAGATCGCGATCGACCGGTCGATCGTGGCTATTAGTGTAGTCGATCGTGGCAAGACAAAAAATATAAATACATCCATAGAACAGACTGCGCAACGTAATCACGAATTGCTGCACGCATCATCTTCATCTTTTATCATTTGTTAATGACCATTACCTCACATTATTAATCTATTTCAGGTTTATTTTAATCTTCTATCTTCTATATATATAAAAATGAATTGCTGTTCGTTAGTCTCACTAAAACTCGAGAACGGCTGGACCGATTTGGCTAATTTTGGTCTTGAATTATTTGTGGAAGTCCAGAGAAGGTTTAAAAGGTGAATAAATATAAAAATGCTCGGAATTATATAAAAACAAACAATTTTGTTTTTCCTGCGATGTGTCCCCCGTCGGACGGATTCCTTTTGTTTGTTTTAAGTTTATTTTATACAAAAGTTTAGGTCTTTTATTTATCGATTGAGGCACTACGAAGTCTGCCGGGTCAGCTAGCCTGAGCAATAAAAGAAAATATGCTACTTATTTCAGTATACTGAACTGCATTGTTTCATTAAATTACAAGAGAGGTCATTCATTGGTAGATCGCAGAGTGTTTCGTCAGTAGACAGTAAGATCTTGGTTCTAATCAAGTTGGCCAACCCTGGTATAAATGGATCTGACGTACAGGACTCGGTGTTTACATTAAACTTACTTTATTTTAATGTCGAAGTTACTAAAACGAAAAGCATTGCGGGCTTATTGCTTCGGGAGCATACAGACCGGTATACAGCATGTTCAGAAGTTGGAATATAGAGTGCTCTCGATATAGAATGATGATGATGCTGATATAGAATGCTCTAGTCTGTTTCTGTTTTTAAATACAAGGTCAAACAATTCTATCTCTCATCAACCGAATGATCATTGTTCTATACTCTTCGTATATACGAGTGTTACTGTGTCACTTATAATATTTTGTATTCAAGTTTAACAATATTTGCTATGTGTATGTGCATTACTATAATTCTCATGTTGTATTTGTTATTTTAGTTTGTTCTACACACACTCATCACTTTTAATTATTATTCTCATAATCCTCTCGCAGGTCTGCTGGAAGAGATTTCTTAAAGAAATAAGCAGTGCCTTTGTACATTAATTTTCCTATTACTCTGTACTATCTTCTTTTTTGTGTGTACATAAATAAATAAATAAAATAATAAATAATGCTTCAAAGTGGACTGACCTGGGCTTGTGTAAAGAGCACTCTCCTCTTCCGCCGCTGCGCCAACGGGAATTGCATGGGCTTGGCGTCAGGACCCGCACACGCCGCCAGCCCGCCCATGTTATTGACATGACCCATTCCCCCTGACGTTGAAGTCATCAGCCTGGAAACTGAAGTACTGCATTAGTTTTTGATATAACTCAAGTTTTTTTTTTTTTATAGATGGGTGAACGAGCTCGCAGCCCACCTGGTGTTAAATGTTTACTGGAACCCATAGACATCTACAACGTAAATGCGCCACCCACCTTGAGATATAAGTTCTAAGGTCTCAAGTATAGTTGCAACGGCTGCCCCATCCTTCAAACCGAAACGCATTACTACTTCACGGCAGAAATAGGCACTCACAAGAGGTCATGGCACCAGTTTAATTTATGTATTAAGTTTGACATATTTTCGGTCTAAAACAGTAATTTAATTCCCTTTGTAGTTGTAGCACAGTCGTTGTAAAATTACATTGGCACTTCGATTTTAATTCGAAGGTAAGCCGTATGCTCGATCAAACATTGTAACATCAAAAAGTCATAGCAAAGAAAAAACCTTAATTTAAATTACTTTGAACTTTTAGAAAGGAATAATACTACGTAATTATGGGTATTGCACTTTTGATTTTTATTTCAATCAAGTTTATATCTTCTTTTCCTTAATTTAGAGGTTATTGTCAAACGCGGTATGATGTTTATTAAGTGCCTACAAAGGTAGACTACTATACTTAGTACTGAAATTTCATAACAAATGATTGCCCTATAGTTCACCATTAACTCAACTTGAATTATGTCACAAATTATGATTTAAAATTATTTTAATTGAATTCCTGGCAACATTAACAAAATTACTTGCTCTAGCCACATTACATCCCCCGAGTGGCGACACTCGCGATAATTTTTTTGTTTCACTCCGTCAGTTGCGGCAAAGCAATTAAATTTAAACAGCCACGACGTAGCATTTAGCGTGTCAGTAAATTATTAAGCTGTGGAACTTCAGAAGGTTTAATTTCGTATTATTTGTTTTAATTTCGATAATCGATGTTATGAATCGAAATCTATATATTATTATTCGAGTTATCGAACTATTTTAATGCAATGCCGAACGGTATACAGTCTGTACTGTCTCTCCGCTTGTCCCGGCAATATTTCCTACCTAAGTGTGGCCCCTAGTTCAGTGACCACTCAAGGATATCTTTAAATAGGTAATCGTTGTAGTAAAATCGTAGTAGGAGTTATTGCTCGTTGAGACATGATGGATAAACTGTATTCATACGTAACAAGTTCATTGCACTAATGGTAGGGTGGTAGGGATATCTGCCGCGATGCCGCCTGATAAAACACAGACTTAAAACTTAGGAGGCGGCAGTTACGCTGTTCATCCCTATTGGCTCCGGTAACCACTTAACACGAGGTGTAATGTCGGATCTTTCACTTGTCTAGGCAATAAAAAAAAGAAACAGTATGGATAGTTTTTAATACGGCATCAATGATCTGATGGTGTATCTTTGCCGTGGTCTATAAACTTAATGTATTCCACCACCCATCTTGATGCATGACAGTGAAATCTCGAGCTTGCGAACAAAGCGATATCACAAGGCCATGAGCAAATACGATATCAATTAAAAGTGAACCTAAATGATCCGAATTTCCGATAACATGGCGGCTTTCATCCCGACCGAACAAAGTAAATGGGGCTCGTATTTTTTGTGAGGCATTACGTACGTTAAGTCTGAATCAATTGTCGAATGTAAGCTTGAGAGTGGGGTCGATGCTGGCGATGCGCGGTTCCGTAGCTGAATTCAAATGAAGCTGTGTCTGGTATTTCCTTTTACTGTTTTAACTAATGAATTCCAGCCATGATTCACTAAAACTGTCGCTATATTTGTAAGCACGTTTCGAGGTAACTTTTTCTTGTACCTATTCGCTGTTAGCCAAAGGGGTTATTCCAACTACGCTGTGACTGGTAGGCGAACTCACTGTTTTAACTTAAGAGAATTTGCTAACACTAGCCCTAGCAAGAGCAATTTTCGGGGAATCTATCACCGGTTTTGAATCGCGACCCTTTGAAAAGATCCGGCGTGAAACTCAGCGGGCTGTGTCCATGGGTTGGCGTTTCAAGAAATGATATCGGAATCCTTCGCTGATAAATAAATAAATAAGATAAAAATAAAAAGCCTTTTATTTCCTGCTAAAATACAAAGTAAATAGGTATTTAATAAATTTTATTTTTCTTCTTTTATGTTTGGCCCATTAATGTTAATGGAACCCATTAAACATGGTGAAGGCCTCCTCCAAGTCCTTCCATTTGGTTCTATTTTGAGCTACCTGTATCCATCGAGGGCCAGCAATAGCTTTTATATCGTCCTCCCATTTTGATATCGGGCGACTCTTTTTTCTTTTGCCTTTTGGCCCTTCCCATGCAGTTATTCTTGCAGTCCATCTCTGGTCCTTAAGTCTGGCTACATGATCAGCCCATTTCCACTTCAAGTTTCTGGCATATTCGAGAGCATCTATAGATTTTGTTTTTTCTCTAATATTTGTGTGTCTGATTTTATGAATCTTTCTTATATTCAGCAGACTTCGCTCCATTCCTCGTTGGCAGCTTACTATTAGATTATTGGCCTTCGCTGATATTTAAACAAAATCCCATAAAAAAGTTGTCGTAAAAAGAAAACCTTATTCATAATTCTCGAAATGATATATTTACGAATTGGATTACTTTAAAAGTTAACGGGTTCACCGTTTAATGCACGACAAGGAAGTTAGCAAATGATTTAATTTATTAGCATTGAGTTTTAAGTAGCTTCAATTGGCAAAAATGTTTAGAGAACAACCAAACCTCTTCGTACCGCTAAAAACTATTTTCATACCTACTTCGTTTGAATAAGGACATAACGTAGCGGTCAGGAAACAAACTCGGGGGGCACTTAGAGAGAGAGGGATGGGGTGCTTTCCCACCCGATTTTGGATATAAAATTTCTACACGTGAATTTTGAAATAATTATTCACCATGGTACATCTATCTCTGTCTGTCATCTGATATCTTTGTTCGTCTTTATTTTCGGCTAAGTTTCATAAGGCAATAGAAAATGTTCGATTAACTATCCTAAATATACTAAATGCTTCCACCGACAATATTAAATCACTGTTAAAATACCAAGTGGTTTCTTTCTTCAGTTTAAACGTCTCCAAGTTTACGATAAACAGCCTCAATGCACAATAGGAGCTCGAGGAAGACAGAATGGGGAGTAATATTTTATTGAAAGACCCTTTCCGAGTTCGAGTGTTTTGTAAATAGAGAGTTGAATTCGGAACGAGTGATGTGTGGAATATTGCCCGTATATCAGGAAGAATTTCGTATACTGGTAACACATTATTATTTATAAATCTATGCTGTTTAGAAATTTTGCAGTAATTGTCGTTGAAAGCACGGTTTAATTCTGTTCTGTTTATTTGTTATATCCATTTTATGCACGCATCGATACAATTTGACATACAACAAATGTTTAGCTGTATCCCAGAAGTATTTTACTGGTGGTAGGACCTCTTGTGAGTCCGCACGGGTAGGTACCACGGCCCCGCCTATTCCTGCTGTGAAGTGCTAATGCGTTTCGGTTTGAAGGGTGGGGCAGCTGCTGTAACTATACTGAGACCTTAGAACTTATATCTCAATGTGTGTGGCGCATTTACGTTGTAGATGTCTATGGGTTCCAGTAACCACTTAACACGAGGTGGGCTGTGAGCTCGTCTACACATCTAGGCAATAAAAAAAATGGGATTCTATTAAGTGACATCCATCCCAAGTGTAAGTACTGGAGTGGAGACCTCGTACTGGACGTCGTAACGTGGGCAGACAGTCAACCAGGTGGACCGATGACCTGGTCAAAGTAGTTGGTAGAGACTGGATGAGAAAGGCAAGAGACCGAAGAGAATGCAGTGCACTCGAAGAGGCATACACTCACCATTGGGTGGACACGGGTTGAAGAAGAGATTCCAAGTGTCTCCCACGTACATTACCTACTCAAAAAATCAATGCCAGACATTAGTCTAAATGTAGTAACTTTATTAGTGGAGTTGGCTCAGCTACTAGATCGATTTGGAGCACCCACACAACTAAAATATTGAATTCGTGAAGCGCACACATGTAAACCTTTTCTTTCCTACCTATTCGCTGGTAGCCTAAGAGGGTATTCTAGCTACGCCCTAACGATTAGGTGAGCTCACGGACTTAACCTGAGAGAAGTTGCTAAATAAATGAAATGAAGTCGTCGTGGCCTAACAGATAAGACGTCCGGTGCATTCAAGTTGAGCGATGCGCCGGTGTTCGAATCCCGCAGGCGGGTACCAATTTTTCTAATGAGATACGTACTCAACAAAGGTTCACGATTGACTTCCACGGTGAAGGAATAACATCATGTAATAAAAATCAAACCCGCAAAATTATAATTTGCCTAATTACTGGTGGTAGGACCTTTTGTGAGTCCGCGCGGATGGGCATCACCACCCTGCCTATTTCTGCCGTGAAGCAGTAATGCGTTTCAGTTTGAAGGGCGGGGCAAGCGTTGTAACTATACTTGAGACCTTAGAACTTGTATCTCAAGGTGGGTGGCGCATTTACGTTGTGGATGTCTATGGGCTCCAGTAACCACTTAACACCAGGTGGGCTGTGAGCTCGTCCACTCATCTATGCAATAAAAAAATAAAAACGTTACGTAAGCAGTTTTGAACACCTAAGAGTATGCGTATTGAGTTACATTCGATATAAAAGGATTATATGTCTCTGATCGGACCTAGGTTTGTGTTTGATATAGCGATTATTGCACAATTAGAATTACTATTAATAATAATAATGATAACCGGAAACAAATCACGCACGGTCATCCGGCTTTAAGATTCCCTGTGATATGGGTACTAAAGACCGACATACATACTTATATAAGTTTAAATATATACATAAATAGATAATAAACATCCAGACAAAGGGCAAACAAAGCTGTTCATTACACGAAAGTTTGCCTAATGTGGGAATCGAACCCACGACCGTCGGCGCAACAGCTAGAAGCGTTTATTACGCACGACCGAGTGAGACAGAGGATTAAACCTCATGTCTCAAGGGTGCCATTAGCACTGTATTGTCTCCGATACGAATTATCACCAGCGGTCTCATTAGAAAAACTCTATTAAAATCTGTGCTAGTTAATCTTTTATAACGATTGTTTACTCTAAGAATAGTTACAATATGACTGTCTTTTAACATTTCAAGCATGAACCAAAATGACTACGCATTTGTATCAAGTAATCAAACAGATAATTCGATGAATTATGTGTCTATTTTGCACTAACATGACCCGTGTGTAATTGTAGACTAATTTCTTTATTAAGATTGTGTTCAATCGTCATGACTTAAAGAGCCGGGCTTAAAGAGATTTTTTTTCGATATTATTATTTGTTTTTCTTAGTACTCAACTAACATCTAAAATCTAACTGGTGGCACGATAACAGTCCTACATTTTTTTCTATCTAAGCTAATAGCCTTGAGAGGTTATTTCAGCGTAACTTTAACTAGTAGGAGAGCTCACAGGGCTCAAACTTGACGATGTTACTAACACGAACCCTAGCAAGAGCCATGCTCCGCAGAATCTACCACCGGATCGGAAATGCGACCCACTGAGAAGATCCGGCGAGAAACTCAGTGGGCTGTGTCTGTAGGTTAATTTACTCGTCGAGCCTTTCGTCGCAAGCGACGGGCGCGACGAGAACGATGACCGGTGCTTGAGGTACCTAAAAGCACCGTTAGTGGATCGGGAAGGATCCTATCAACATACTAACAACTCCTAGATGCTTTGAACAAAGCAAAAAAAAATCATTGTTAGAGAGAGAAGTTAACGGAAAACATTACTATCAGGTTACGGTAGGCATCGTCTTGGCTCTGCCCCTGGCATTGCTGACATCCATGAGCGACGGTAACCACTCACCATCAGGTGGGCCGTATGCACGTCTGCCTAAACGTGCAATAAAAACAATAATAATGACTTTTTGATTACCGCTTGGCGCCGTCTACGCGGAAATCCTAAATCGCTTACGTAACTATATTTTCCTCTTGCCGACTGAACTTTACGGTATCTTGAATACGTCTAAATGACCCTGTCACCCCTACGTCACATTACATATGCGACATCCGCGGCTTTCATTCGACCCCCACTCCTATAACTACATTATTATTAGCATTTATCAATTTATTGTGAACATTAAACCAGGATCTTTATGTTACATCACGAAAATTAAATAATACGCCTACAGATTTTTTTGGTAGTCCGTTTTTTGTTGAAAATAAGTAAGCGAATACTAGAGAATATGTTTATTAGAAATAATATTTTTTTAAGTTTAAGTAAGGTGGCGAAACGACCCTTAGCGTGAAAAATAGAAAAATGCGTGCCTAAACCGTAAAAATAGTTTTCCATTTATAACAAGAATGTCGGTTTAAATGTGAATTCTTATTTTTACTTCATTTAAATTCGATACTAGTTTGTTGTAATAAAATATCGATCACCGATAGATAATGCCACCTCCAAATCGATGCCTCCAATGAACACTACTCTAACTCAAATTTCGTAGGTTTACAGGAGAGTTTAAACGAAAAAAGTTGATAAATATATCTGCAATAATAAAGATTTTATAGTTTTTTCTTGTGTAACTAGCTGATTTACTCTTGCTTCGAACCCCATTAATAATGAATTGGTAATACTTTTAAAATAGTGAAGCGATTTGCGTGAAAAACGAAAATTTCAAAATTTTGAGTTAGAGTAGTGTTCATTGGAGGCATCGAAATGCTTATAAATGTTTAAAAAACCTTATAAATACAAAAACGATAAGTAATTTTTGTGTGAGCTAAACGAAAATTGAAAAACTATAAAATGATACAATTAAAAACGCTATTAAGCTTTTGAATTGTTTTATCTGTTCATCGCGATAAATTACTAAACAATAACTAAGTCGGTTAACTAAAACAAACCCCAAAAAATAATTGCCCAATAAGTTCACTCGACCCTCCGCTAGGAGTGCGTTTGATGACCACGCGATTGGCGTGAAATTACCCAAAAAGGGGGCCAGCGAGGGGACAGCGGGGGCTGGCAGGGGCTGGGTCAGAGGGACCAGACCACGCCGTGCAGTTGACAGCCTCACTGACCAAAACTTGTATAATTGAAATTTTAGAACAATTGAACTCTAACAAGTTCTTGTTCCCACAGATTATCCTACAGCTCTGGTTAATATTCACAGACTAGTGTGCGGATTACGATTAGATACAGTGAATTGCAAATTAAAAATATAAAATAAAGTTTGTCAGATATCATTTACCCACACTGTTATTATCATATAATTTTTAGAAGTAGATAATATATCGTCGTTGTCAGACCAAAATTTGCTGTATGCAATTTTTTTTTTAAATTTTTATTTATTGACCTTTTCGTATAGTTCACAGCCCTATCTACCGTATAAAAAAACTGTTATGTGTCTATAGCTTTAATATTTATCCATAGCTTTCATTTGATATAGTTCTTAAAAATTCACCTTCATATCAAAATTTATACGAAAATGTTTTTACTCGTTAATTCAAAATAGAGTTTTTGCACATAGCAGATTTTGGTTTGACAACGACAGCGACGATAATATTTTAAAACGGCATTGGAAATAAAATAATTAAATACAATACCGAGCCACAAATAAGCGGTGGCTATAGTTTGCGCGTGTTGATTAATTATTCATTAATGTATTTATTTGCACTTCATATTTACATTGAAATTTATTTACATTGGCGATCTTACTGTCTAAGGCATCCTATTAATCGACCAAAGGCAGTGCAGAGTAAATAATAGTAGGTGCTTTGAAATACAAATACATACAGAAAAATACATTTATGTGTCACTGATCACAATGCTATTTATGGAATTAGCGTAAATTCAATTTAGTTTAAGTAATTAATATCAGAAACCGATTCAGATCTTATCAAACTCATATAGTTTTTTTATATAGCTAGTGTGCTCACATAGCTTATTTTGTTACTTTATTAATATTTAATTTCATTTATGTATTTCTGAAGAAAATCATAAAAATTTCCACCATGTAAATTTTTTATATTACTTACAAAAATTATCTACATCATGAATTTTCGATAATAAAACTATGGTCATTTTTTTCGGAAATTGCCAAAGTTCCTGCTGGAATCTTTGTTTGAATCTTGATTTTCCCTTTTTCTAACCATATATTTTTTTAAGAGATTTTATGACCTGGTAACTAAGACCTTTAAGTCATGTCTTATTTTACTTTATATTCTTAATTTTATGAAAAATGATGGAGTGAAATGAAATGAAGATGATTAATTTGAGACATTAATCAACTGGGATGAAATTTAATGAAATGAAATGATATGGGATGAAATATAATCGCAGTAAAATGGTGGTCATTTACTGAGATTTTTTCAGTGGACTTTTTGGAGGAACCCGAGAAGTTACGTCCAGCAGCTTTGTTTCATTTTCCCACATTTGTGCACNCGTAGTGCCAGATTGAGGCGATCGAATATGTAGCCATTATGACACTACGTCGTAAAACGTTCACGTCTGTCAACGTAGTGTCACATTTAGATAAGCAAACATATATCCAATACGAGACTACGTCGGGAGACGTTCATCATTTTATATAGAGAATTTCACTGCCTTTTTGTGATGTCAGGGTAAGTGCTCACTGTCAGCGAACGTGTTAATAAAAGAAAATATGCTCCTTTCTTGTATACTGAACTGCATTATTTCATTAAATATCAAGAAAGGTCATTCATTGGTAGATCGCAGAGTGTTTCGTCAGTAGACAGTAAGATCTTTTGCCAACCCTGGTATAAATGGATCTGACGAACAGGACTCGGCGCTTACATTAAACTTACTTTATTTTAATGTCGAAGTTACTCAAACGAAAAGCATTTCGGGCTTATTGCGTCGGGAGCTTACAGTCCGGTATACAACGTGTTCAAAAGTTGGACTATAGAATGCTTCAAAGTGAACTGACCTGGGCTTGTGTAAAGAGCACTCTCCTCTTCCGCCGCTGCGCCAACGGGAATTGCATGGGCTTGGCGTCAGGACCCGCACACGCCGCCAGCCCGCCCATGTTATTGACATGACCCATTCCCCCCGACGTTGAAGTCATCAGCCTGGAAACTGAAGTACTGCATTAGTTTTTGATATAACTCAAGTTTATTTTATTTTATTGCTTAGATGGGTGGACGAGCTCGCAGCCCACCTGGTGTTAAGAGGTTACTGGAGCCCATAGACATCTACAACGTAAATGCGCCACCCACCTTGAGATATAAGTTCTAAGGTCTCAAGTATAGTTGCAACGGCTGCCCCATCCTTCAAACCGAAATGCATTACTACTTCACGGCAGAAATAGCCACTCACAAGAGGTCATGGCACCAGTTTAATTTATGTATTAAATTTGACATATTTTCGGTCTAAAAACGGTAATTTAATTCTATTTGTAGTTGTAGCACAGTCGTTGTAAAATTACATTGGCACTTCGATTTTAATTCGAAGGTAAGCCGTATGCTCGATCAAACATTGTAACAACAAAAAGTCATGAAAAAGAAAAAGCTTAATTTAAATTACTCTGAACTTTTAGAAAGGAATAATACTACGTAATTATGGGTATTGCACTTTTTATTTTAATTTCAATCAAGTTTATATCTTCTCTTCCTTAAATTAGAGGTTATTGTCAAACGCGGTATGATGTTTATTAAGTGCCTACAAATGTAGACCACTATACCTATTATTAAAATTTCATAACAAATGATTGCCCTATTGTTTGTTATATTTCACCATTAATTCAACTTGGATTATGTCATAAATCATGATTTAAACTTATTTTAATTGAATTCCTGGCAACATTAACTAAATTACTTGCTCTACCCACATTTCATCCCCCGAGTGGTGACACTCGCGATAATTTTTTTGTTTCACTCCGTCAGTTGCGGCAAAGCAATTAAATTTAAACAGCCACGACGTAGCATTCAGCGTGTCAGTAAATTATTAAGCTGTGGAACTTGAGAAGGTTTAATTTCGTATTATTTGTCTTAATTTCGATAATCAATGTTATGAATCGAAATCTATATATATTATTCGAGTTATCGAACTGTTTTAATGCAGAGCCGGAGAGTAAACAGTCTGTACTGTCTCTCCGCTTGTCCCGGCAATATTTCCTACCTAACTGTGGCCCCTAGTTCAGTGACCACTCAAGGATATCTTTAAATAGGTAATCGTTGTAGTAAAATCGTAGTAGGAGTTATTGCTCGTTGAGACATGATGGATAAACTGTATTCATACGTAACAAGTTCATTGCACTAATGGTAGGGTGGTAGGGATATCTGCCGCGATGCCGCCTGATAAAACACAGACTTAAAACTTAGGAGGCGGCAGTTACGCTGTTGATCTTTATTGACTCCGGTAACCACTTAACACGAGGTGTAATGTCGGATCTTTCACTTGTCTAGGCAATAAAAAAAGAAACAGTATGGATAGTTTTTAATACGGCATCAATGATCTGATGGTGTATCTTTGCCGTGGTCTATAAACTTAATGTATTCCACCACCCATCTTGATGCATGACGGTGAAATCTCGAGCTGGCGAACAAAGCGATATCACAAGGCCATGAGCAAATACGATATCAATTAAAAGTGAACCTAAATGATCCGAATTTCTGATAACATGGCGGCTTTCATCCCGACCGAACAAAGTAAATGGAGCTCGTATTTTTTTGTGAGGCATTACGTACGTTAAGTCTGAATCAATTGTCGAATGTAAGCTTGAGAGTGGGGTCGGTGCTGGCGATGCGCGGTTCCGTAGCTGAATTCAAACGAAGCTGTGTCTGGTATTTCTTTTAACTAATGAATTCCAACCATGATTCACTAAAACTGTCGCTATATTATGTGTAAAAACGCACGTTTTGAGGTTATTTTTTCTCGTACCTATTCGCTGTTAGCCAAAGGGGTTATTCCAACTACGCTGTGACTGGTAGGCGAACTCACTGTTTTAACTTAAGAGAATTTGCTAACACTAGCCCTAGCAAGAGCAATTTTCGGGGAATCTATCACCGGTTTTGAATCGCGACCCTTTGAAAAGATCCGGCGTGAAACTCAACGGGCTGTGTCTATGGGTTGGCGTTTCAAGAAATTATATCGGAATCCTTCGCTGATAAATAAATAAATAAGATAAAAATAAAAAGCCTTTTATTTCCTGCTAAAATACAAAGTAAATAGGTATTTAATAAATTTTATTTTTCTTCACTTATGTTTGGCCCATTAATTTTAATGGAACCCATTAAACATGGTGAAGGCCTCCTCCAAGTCCTTCCATTTGGTTCTATTTTGAGCTACCTGTATCCATCGAGGGCCAGCAATAGCTTTTATATCGTCCTCCCATTTTGATATCGGGCGACCCTTTTTTCTTTTGCCTTGTGGCCCTTCCCATGCAGTTATTCTTGCAGTCCATCTCTGGTCCTTAAGTCTGGCTACATGATCAGCCCATTTCCACTTCAAGTTTCTGGCATATTCGAGAGCATCTATAGATTTTGTTTTTTCTCCAATATTTGTGTGTCTGATTTTATGAATCTTTCTTATATTCAGCAGACTTCGCTCCATTCCTCGTTGGCAGCTTACTATTAGATTATTGGCCTTCGCTGATATTTAAACAAAATTCCATAAAAATGTTGTCGTAAAAAAAAACCTTATTCATAATTCTCGAAATGGTATATTTACGAATTGGATTACCTTAAAAGTTGACGGGTTCACCGTTTAATGCACGACAACGAAGTTAGCAAATGATTTAATTTATTAGCATTGAGTTTTAAGTAGCTTCAATTGGCAAAAATGTTTAGAGAACAACCAAACCTCTTCGTACCGCTAAAAACTCTTTTCATACCTACCTCGTTTGAATAAGGACATAACGTAGCGGTCAGGGAACAAACTCGGGGGGCACTTAGAGAGAGAGGGATGGGGTGCTTTCCCACCCGATTTTGGATATAAAATATCTACACGTGAATTTTGAAATAATTATTCACCATGACACCTCTATTCTCTATCTGTCATCTGATATCTTTGTTCGCCTATATTTTCGGCCATGTTTCTTAAGAAATGTTCGTTAAATATCCTAAATTTCTAAATGTTTCCACCAAAGGTGAGTAGGTCAAGGTGGGTGGCGCATTTACGTTGCAGATGTCGATGGGCTCCAGTAACTACTTAACACCAGGTGGGCTGTGAGCTTGTCCTCCCATCTAAGCAATAAAAAAAGAAAAACCGACAATATTAAATCACTGTTAAAATACCAAGTGGTTTCTTTCTTCAGTTTAAACGTCTCTAAGTTTACGATAAACAGCCTCAATGCACAATAGGAGTTCGAGGAAGACAGAATGGGGAGTAATATTTTATTGAAAGACCCTTTCCGAGTTCGAGTGTTTTGTAAATAGAGAGTTGAATTCGGAACGAGTGATGTGTGGAATATTGCCCGTATATCGGAAAGAATTTCGTGGACTGGTAACACATTATTATTTATAAATCTATGCTGTTAAGAATTTTTCAGTAATTGTCGTTGAAAGCATTGTTGAAAGCAAGGTTTAATTTTGCTCTTTTTGTTTTTTATATCCATTTTATGTGCGCATCGATACGATTTGACATATAACAAGTGTTTAGCTGTTAGCTGTATCCCAAAAGTATATGGAGTTCTATTAAGGGACATTTATCCCAAGTGTGTCCCACGTACATTCCTCAAAAAACCAATGCCAGACATTGGTCTAAATGTAGAACTTTATTATTGAGGTTGGCTCAGCTACTAGATCGATTTGGAGCACCCACACAACTAAAAAATTGAATTCGTGAAGCGCACACATGTAAACCTTTTCTTTCATACCTATTCGCTGGTAGCCTAAGAGGGTATTCTAGCTATGCCCTAACGGGTAGGTAGGCTCACGGACTCAACCTGAGAGAATTTGCTAAATAAATGAAATGAAGTCGTCGTGGCCTAACATATAAGACGTCCGGTGCATTCAAGTTGAGCGATGCGCCGGTGTTCGAATCCCGCAGGCGGGTACCAATTTTTCTAATGAGATACGTACTCAACAAAGGTTCACGATTGACTTCCACGGTGAAGGAATAACATCGTGTAATAAAAATCAAACCCACAAAATTATAAAAGATTTACTAGCACAGATTTTAATAGAGTCTTTCTAATGAGACCGCTGGTGATAATCCGTATCGGAGACAATACAGTGTTAATGGCACCCTTGAGACATGAGGTTTAATCCTCTGTCTCACTCGGTCGTGCGTAATAAACGCTTCTAGCTGTTGCGCCGACGGTCGTGGGTTCGATTCCCACATTAGGCAAACTTTCGTGTGATGAACAGCTTTGTTTGCTCTTTGTCTGGATGTTTATTATCTATTTATGTATATATTTAGTCGTATAAAAGTATGTATGTTAGTCTTTAGTACCCATATCACAGGAATTGTAATTTGAGGCCGGATGACCGTGCGTGATTTGTTTCCAGCTATCATTATTTTATTAATAGTAATTCTAATTGTGCAATAATCGCTGTATCAAACACAAACCTAGGTCCGATCAGAGACATATAATCCTTTTATATCGAATGTAACTCAATACGAATACTCTTAGGTGTTCAAAACTGCTTTGGGTAACGTTTTATTTTTTTAATTTTTTTATTGGTTAGCTGGGTGGACGAGCTCACAGCCCACCTGGTGTTAAGTGGTTACTGAAGCCCATAGACATCTACAACGTAAATACGCCACCCACCTTGAGATATAAGTTCTGAGGTCTCAGTATTGTTACAACGGCTGCCCCACCTTTCAAACCGAAACGCATCACGGCAGAAATAGGCGGGGTGGTGGTACCTACCCGTGCGGACTCACAAGAGGTTCTACCACCAGTAAAAATCCTAAATCGTTTACGTAACTATATTTTCCTCTTGCCGACTGAACTTTACGGTATCTTGAATACGTCGAAATGACCCTGTCACCCCTACGTCACATTATATATGCGACATCCGCAGCTCTCATTCGACCCCCACTCCTATAACTACATTATTTATTAGCATTTATAAATTTGTTGTGAACATTAAAACAGAAACTTTATGTTACGTCACGAAAATTAAATAATACGCCTACAGATTTTTTTGGTAGTCCGTTTTTTGTTTGTTGAAAATAAGTAAGCGAATACTAGAGAATATGTTTATTAGAAATAATATTTTTTTAAGTTTAAGTAAGGTCGCGAAACGACCCTTAGCGTAAAAAATAGAAAAATGCGTGCTTAACCCGTAAAAATAGTTTTCCATTTATAACAAGAATGTCGGTTTAAATGTGAATTCTTATTTTTACTTCATTTAAATTCGATACTAGTTTGTTGTAATAAAATATCGATCACCGATTGATAATGCCAACTCCAAATACTTAAAAATGTTTAAACAACCATAAAAATACAAAAACGATAAGTAATTTTTGTGTGAGCTAAACGAAAATTGCAAAATTACAAAATGAATCTATTAAAAACGCGATTAAGCTTTTGAATTGTTTTATCTGTTCATCGCGATAAATTACTAAACAATAACTAAGTCGGTTAACTAAAACAAACCCCAAAAAATAATTGCCCAATAAGTTCACTCGACCCTCCGCTAGGAGTGCGTTTGATGACCACGCGATTGGCGTGAAATTACCCAAAAAGGGGGCCAGCGAGGGGACAGCGGGGGCTGGCAGGGGCTGGGTCAGAGGGACCAGACCACGCCGTGCAGTTGACAGCCTCGCTGACCAAAACTTGTATAATTGAAATTTTAGAATAATTGAACTCTAACAAGTTCTTGTTTCCACAGATTATCCTACAGCTCTGGTTAATATTCACAGACTACTGTGCGGACTACGACTACGATTTACTGTGAATTGCAGATTAAAAATGTAAAATAAAGTTTGTCAGATATCATTTACGCACACTGTTATTATCATATAATTTTTAGGAGTAGATCATATATCGTCGATAGCTAATAATATATCGTCGTTGTCAAACCAAAATTTGCTACGTGCACTTTTTTTTTTGAGATTTTTACTTTTCGCCTTTTCGTATAGTTCACAGCCCTATCTACCGTATAAAAAGTACTGTTATGTGTCTATAGCTTTAATATTTATCTATAGCTTTCATTTGTTAGAGTTCTTAAAAATTCACTTTCATATAAAATTTTATTCGAAAATATTTTTACTCGTTAATTCAACATTGAGTTTTTGCATATACCTAGCAGATTTGGTTTGACAGCGACGATATTTTAAAACGGCATTTGGAAATAAAATAATTAAATACAATACCGAGCCACAAATAAACGATGGCGATAGACTGCGCGTGTTGATTAATTATTAATTTATTTATTTATTTGCACTTCATATTTACATTGAAATTTATTTACATTGGCGGACTTACTGCCTAAGGCATCCTATTAATCAACCAAAGGTAATGCAGAGTAAATAATAGTAGGTGCATTGAAATACAAACACATACACAAAAATACCTTTATGTGTCGCTGATCATAATGCTATTTATGGAGTTAGCACAACTTCAATTTAGTTTAAGTAATTAATATCAGAAACCGATTCAGATCTTACCAAACTCATATATATAGTTTTTTTATATAGCTAGTGTGCTCACAGAGCTTATTTTGTTACTTTATTAATATTTAATTTCATTTATGTATTCTGAAGAAAATCATAAAAATTTCCACCATGTAAATTTTTTATATTACTTACAAAAGTTATCTACATCATGAATTTTCGATAGTAAAACTATGGTCATTTTTTTCGGAAATTGCCAAAGTTCCTGCTTGAATCTTTGTTTGAATCTTGATTTTCCCTTTTTGTAACCATATTAAATTTAAGTTAGTACAGATAACATATAAAAAATGTTGTCACAACAACATAGAAGTTATATCGAAACTTGAACATTCTAAGTATATTTTAGATCGTACTTTGTAACGTCAACACAATATATGTAGGTTGATAGAGCCGGCAGTAAAAAATACCAAACGTATAGCAGTTGACAGTGGACAACGGCAACCATATTGAGGTGTATGGGCTCCGCCGCTCGACGGGCGTACCGCTAGCCCAACTAACTAACAATTAACAACCACTTAACACTAAAAAAAGTTTTGCATTAAACCTACAACAAAAGATTAAATTTCATTGCATTTTAATTTCCCGGAATTATAACGTATGATAATCACATTAAAATCGTTATCAATACCCATCGCCCCAACTGCGAGTGTTGCCAATACAAAATAAACTGGCGCGCAAATTGTGCGTGAATAAACACAGGGGCATAATAGAGGTATTGTGCGTCTCCCCTTGGATGGCCTGTGAAAACATTGTACCGAATGTATCTGGCGCAGTTGATCGGAAAACGACGTGCTTCGATTGCAGTTAGACGGGACAGCTGGAGCTGTTTTTGTTAAATAAAACAACCTACATACGATTTAAAGCAAAGTCACATTCAGGTTTTGTAAAAATATTAACATGTATTCATGGTTTCACGTTTTGTCTTGGAGTGACGACTTTTAGATTAGAATTTTATGCCAATTAGTTAACAAAAATTGCTATAAATTGTGGCATACATATTTTTTAGAGAAGGAAGAGTTACTGGTGGCCCAGAGGCCTTTCCAGTTTCACCAGAACAGGTGGGCGAGCAAAGGCTCAGCCAGAAGGAATGAGATTTGCTAACAATTGTTTCGCGAATGAATCTACTATCGGATCGGTATCGCGTTCTACTGAGAAGATTCGGCCAGAAACTCAGCGGGCTGATCCGTACATTACGTTGTATGTCAAACTCTTTGTCGAGTGCGATGAGTACGATTACTAGAGTCCCTAAGCCTGCTCCTAGTTTGGAGCTAAAGGCGACTAATGAAGGATCCAATAGGATCTGATATATCCATAGGGAAGTTATGCATTTCTTTACTGAGCGTGGCGCATCTAAAGGACATGCGGATCATTCTATTGGTGTACTCTTGATTCCGGTTAGTTTTTTATCGTTTAGCGCAATATCTTAACATATTATACTGATGCAACAGAAGACATGAGATATGTGCTTCTAGAGTCGCATGAAATTGTACAAAGCACGCGAAAACAAACTAGATAACCAAACGTGATTCCCGCCCTGACTATCTGACTCGACGCTCGGTCCAAATGAAACAGCAAACACTAGTTTCGTCGTGTGCCGTCACACCAAAGGAAGATAAACTGCGAGCGCGTCTGCGGCTGACGTGTCCACTCGGCGCATTAGCCCGCGCCCCCGCCAAGTGTCGCACACTTATTTTTTCCCGGTGGCAATTTTAATTCCGCCATGCTGACCGTGTGGCAAATTCCTTTTGATGTATGGCAACACTGCTTTAGCCTTAAATTGAAAAATTATAGCAGCACTGTTTTATCTTTAAATTGAAATTGAGTTGAACCTTCTTTCATTTAAGAATTGTTTGCATTATTATAATAAAACTAGCCGTACTCGCCCGCTACACTGGGCATTTAAAATTAATATTATTTGTTATTGTCATTATTATTAGGGAGTCCAACACTCATATAAATATTAGCCTATCCATTAAGCACATGTATTTTCTACATGGATACCAAGTTTCAAATCAATCGGATGCATGGTTCAGGAGTTATAACGGAACATCCGTAAAAACCACTGTAGATTTATATATTAATATAGATGATAGCTTTACTATCCGATACGAAATTCGACAAATCATCTCTTCAATGACGTAACAACTTCAAATCTTGCTTTGCAATCGAAAACAAGCATTCTAAATAAATAAGTTTCACCTTTGTTCCATTCTCTAAACATTGCGGTTGCATTCAATATAGCAATAGTATAAATGTATACAAGCTCTATAATACTTCTTTTGTAAAATGTAAGCAATCTAATATTTTATTTACATTTTATTTTAGCATACTTCAAAACCTTTCACAAGCACTTTCTTCTTCACTTCTTTCTTTAGTTACCTACATATCTGTACTGTACTTCCGATTTAAAAAAAAAACATATTTATTGTGTTGTCTTCTCTCTTCTTCTATCTTTCAGCCTACAGAAATCCACTGCTGGACCTAGGTCTCCCCGAAGCTATATTGTATATATATTGAATGTATACAGGGGTACCGTATTACCATAATCGCCATACATGACGAGTGAATTAACCCATAGACACAGCCCACTGAGTTTCTCGCCGGATCTTCTCAGTGGGTCGCGTTTCCGTTCCGGTGGCAGATTCTCCGAAGCACTGCTCTTGTTAGGGCCAGTGTTACCAACACACTCGGTTTGAGCACCGTGAGCTCACCTACACGTCAATGAGAAGCTGATATAGCCTCTCAAGGCTATCAGCATAGGTAGAAAAAAAAAGGTTGGCAAAAAAAGGTTTGGTTAACGATCTCAGTGTGCTGTTATGATACTGGAAGAACGCTACTGCCCATTCTTTGGATTTCTCAGTCACCTCTTACAACACCCACGGGAGAAGTTGATGGGATAGGATGTTACTCTTTTTCGATACCAACACGACACAACTCTAGCTGTAGTGTCGACCCAAAACGACAGCGCCCCACCTCTATTAGTAGATGACGTCCTCCCTATTATGACCGCGGAGCAATCCCGTGCTTCAATCAAAAGATTTACTCTATGCAAATGACTTCGATATGAAATTTGGATTTGGATTTGGAAATGGATCGTTATGACAATCACGTTGTGTCCACAAGATCCAATTAACACTAAATAAGTATTTACTAAATTTTATCCTGACTGACGTACCTACCTACACAATAACAATATTGAGCGCGTTTTATCTCATAAGATAAAATTGGTCATTCATCAACACATCAGCGGAACTCGTGATGTCGATTTATTGAAGACAGGAGATAAAAACGACCTAAATGGACTATACAAGCTTAGACTGCTAAGAAACTGTTTAGTATTTATAAAGTTTTAATAATGAGGATCGATCCTCCAGCAATGAAGAACACAAAAAATCACGAATACTGTTTTTCTCAACAACAAAAAAACAAGCGGCGATATATTTACAAAGCACTCGAACGAATAATTACCAAAGTAACAAGACGCGTAGTAAATACTTCAAATTTATCCACATTAACGCGTTCCGAATTACCATAGACAATTTTAGATGGCCGTAAAAATATGAGTGTATAATCTGTGGAGGTATGGACTTCACCGATCGGGCGGTATTTGCTGACGTGAGGCCTAATGTTTACCCAGCCAAGTCTCTAGTGGTGGACAAACAAGGGACCCATCGAATGGAATTGCTTATTTTGTCTCTGCGAACACGACTCCTACAGGTACCGGGCCGGCGTGCCTCAGGGCTGCGTACTTTACTTATAATATTTTTTTGTTTGTTTGTACAAAATTCGGTGGACGGTACCAGATACGTGTTGTTTATACTCCGACAGCACTCGGCTTGAGTTTACCGTTTTAATCCCGTATTTAGTGATGCTTAACTTCGCGGAAGCGTGCCTTCCGATGGCTCTATCATTTGTTGGTTAATTTCTTTGCTAACTATTATTCTGTTAAGCATTTGGTTTGCTTTAATGACAATTGTGTTTACGTAATTATGCAAGAAATTGGTAATGTCAAGTCTTTCACAATACTGTAGGGTGTATGCAAAGAATGTGGTTTACAAATAAGGCAGGCGATACCAAAAATTTAGGTTAGATAATGCAGTGACTGTTTCACTGAGATTTGAGATGAAAATTGATGCTTGCGAGCAATATAGCTTTAACTGCACTTAACTGTACAATTGCTTTACTTTGCGTACGATAAATAAAATATTAACAAAATACAATTTTCGATTTGTAATAAACTGTACTTTGAATTTAACCCTGCCCTTACGCTCAATTTCCTCATTTTCTTTTCCTACCTAGCATTGATAGCCTTGAGAAGCTATTTCAGCTTCTTCTTGACGTGTAGGTGAGCTCACGGGGCTCAAACCGGAGTGTTGCTAACACTGGCCCTAGCAGGACCAGTGCTTCACAGAATCTACCACCGGATCGGAATCGCGACCCACTGAGGAGCTCCGGCGAGAAACTCTGTGGGCTGTATCTATGGGTTAATTTACTCGTTGAGCCCTTCGTCGCAAGTCGAAGTTTGGAAGTCGTCGTGGCCTAACGGATAAGACGTCCGGTGCATTCGTGTTGAGCGATGCACCGATGTTCGAATCTCAGGCGGGTACCAATTTTTCTAATGAAATACGTACTCAACAAATGTTCACGATTGACTTCCACGGTGAAGGAATAACATCGTGTAATAAAAATGAAACCCACAAAATTATAATTTGCGTAATTACTGGTGGTAGGACCTCTTGTGAGTCCGCGCGGATAGGTACCACCGCCCTGCCTATTTCTGCCGTGAAGCAGTAATGCGTTTCAGTTTGAAGGGTGGGACAGCCGTTGTAACTATACTGAGATCTTAGAACTTATATCTCAAGGTGGGTGGCGCATTTACGTTGTGGATGTCTATAGGCTCCAGTAACCACTTAACACCAGGTGGGCTGTGAGCTCGTCTACCCATCTAAGCAATAAATAAAAAAATAAAAAAAAGCGACGGGTAACTACGCTCATTTAGAAATTTCAGCAGAGTCAAACTGGGAGGAGCCAAAGTCAAAATAACGGGGAGCGAACATACAACTTAGGAGTGAGACAGGGTGATCCTTGGTCACCTAAACTTTTTATAGCAATACTACAACTTATTTTGAAAATCTACCACTATCGAACAACTATGCTTTTGTTGCATTTTTTACAAACGAAATGTTCCAAACTTATCCTATCACGATTCCGGATATTTACCGTTTTTCAATGTTGTCGGTTAACGTAATAAAACCTATAAATATTTTAATGTTTATTAAAAATGCGTGACTGTTTGTTATTATTATTGTTTCATCGGCTCTCTACACGGGCAAACGATTACGTCACGCGCAATTTACCGCTCAATTGGCGGCCATCTTTCTATTTAATTAACCTCTGTACGAGTATTTGGACTTTCGCTTTCAAACGCTACCTTCTCTCAACTAATCACGCAATCAAACATAAAATAATTGGTTTGCTTGTGCAAATGATTTCTGAAGGTAACGATACAAAAATGAAACAAATCTAAATAATTATATAATATAAACTTTTACTTTACTTGAGTAATATAAATGTTTTATTTTAGTTTATGTTTTTTTTTAAATACCCTATTATGAATCGACGAGTTATCTTCATAACCTAACTAGAAATCGTGTAGTCGATGGTATAAGTAACCCAGATCGAAATAGCAATGTAATAAAACAATTTGATGCACTAAATGTGTGTCACATAGAGCTCCACCTGCATTTACAATTAAATCACTTTTAAGATCATGTTACTGGCATAGAACAAAGAAGGTAGACGTGCAATTACACATTACAGTCCAATTGCATCCGATGCCACTACAACTTTCACCTGATACGCTATTTAAAAAAAAAATTGCCCTTGTAGATAGACGAGTATACGGCCCACCTGATGATTAGTGGTTACCGTGGCCCATGGACTTCAGCAATGCCAGAGGCAGAACCAAGTCGCTGCCTACCGCCTACCTATAGTCTCAAGGTGGGCATATTACACGTTCATACCTATGGGCTCCGGTGACCCGCATCAAATAAGCAGTAAGCCGCCTGCCCAACTAAAAAAAATACACTTCTTTATTACGCTATTCGAATTATACTATACGTAATTTGAATTTGGTAGTGTTTTAGTAAAAAAACTTATACTTGACGATTTGTAAGCGTGAGCATACGTCCCTAAGCAACTTATTTCGGCCCGGAAGAAGAATTTGAAGGCATTCTGGATGATACTGTTGCTGTCGAGAATTACTGCGATGTTTAATTCTATTCTGTATTGCATCGATGGGTCAACGAACTCCTGGTCATCTGGTGTGAGCTATGAAGTAGTTAGAGAAGCCACATCTTGAGATATAATAACGCAGTCTCAATTGTTTTGAATAGCTGCTGCCTCGTCCTTCAAACTGGAACATATGACTGTTTCGTGACAGAAACACCGGTACCTGCCCCTGTAGGCTTTCTATACCACAGAAAGTTCAATGATCAGTAATTACGCGTATTAATAAATTTAACGGTTTTGATTTTACGCACACAATTTCGCTAGTGTCAGACAAAAGGAAACGTCACGTCTTTTTAATAATTCGTTCTTTGAAACGGAGGGCGGAGGAGTCTCGCTGGCAGCGTGTTCGATGTTTTTTTCATACGACGGCTAATGGTGTTTACTTTGAAGCTGGTTGCAATTCGAGACAGTTTTATTGTGAGGCGCGCGCAAACAGACTTAGCGTCACTTTGTCTTGCCGCCCGCTAGCATTCACGACGATCGGACTCGATTCGTAATCCTTTACATTTTATAAAGACCAATAAGCATCTTCGCCGTCGAGACATAAATTAGAATAGTAATTAATTGTAAAAGATTGTCGCGAACACCACAATTTCAAAGGAGAATAAGACGCGACACTGATACGGGAATTCACAAAAAAAAACATGTCACATTCTTCATAATTGAAGGAGCAGAAAATATTGAAAATTACTTTTTTTTAAACGTCAGTGTGCTCAGTGCGAGTTTTTTAACGTACTCGATAGCGTAAAAGTTATGTCAAATTTGTATGCAGTTGGAACAGCGCCTCTAGCGGCAAACGTAGGCAAACTTTCCAACTGCGTACAAATTAACTTTTACGCTATCGAGAACGTTAAAAAACTCACACTAAGCACATAGTTCCGAAATCTAGTAATACCGTGTAAGTTTACAGAATATCATGCGTATCAACACAAAGTGTGCTACGAGTGCTCACGGTTGGCAACAGTTAGCTCATCTGTGAGCATACACAAAAATGCATAATACAATATAGGCTACTAAGTTTAGATCCGGCCCACGTAATGGGAATAATTGGCAATACCTACTTTGGACACATCCATAAACTCTTTTAGACATTTCCAGCAAAGGGATATCCTTAGAATCTGCCATGGCCATAGAGTATTACACCACAAATACACGCAATTTATTATTTTCATTAAATTAAGTAATCTTTAAATAATTTAATTTTTAAATAAAGCTACCTTGAGCTAATATGGTGCGAATTTCCCAAACCAGAGATTTCTATACGATACAAACTGAATTAAAATGACAATTTCTTAGAAACAACTTATAAAAAATAAGGAGATCTAAATATGAAATTAATTTATTTTTCTTAACCTTGTAGAGAATATAAGTTGTAGAGATCACGCAAAATGCACAAAAGGCTTGTAGATGCATGATATTTACAAAGACCTCCCACGTCACACGGCTTACTAAGGATGTCAACTATCTTTGTTTAAAGTAGATGAAGTATGTAAATACGTAACTATAATAGTATTAATATTAGCTTGGTATTCTATGACTAGAACCCTGCAAATCGCGTCTTACTTGTAATTTAAGATTTCGAGCAACTAAGGATTTTCATTTCAATATCCTTAGTCTTCTGTAAGTTTTCACGATTTCGGATACATCTAATTTTTTAGCAATAAACCAATCTTATGAAATCAAAAAGCTATTTTTTTATTATCTAAATCATGTCAATTAGGTTATTTGCGTTAACGAGTAATAAATTTTGGTAGTTATACCTATCATTGTTATACCTATTGAGAATCTAAACTAAGTTGTTGTTACGTATAAATGTTAACGTTTAGTACGGCTTCATCGTCTGTCATTATTCCAATAGTAACATTGAATATAAATAAAAAAATTAGCGCTTAATCTTTTGTTTTTCAATTACAAAAATAATTGCCTACTTTTAAGGTTGCTTACAGATATAATACTGTTTTATTAAATGAAGAAGCGTAGACAGAATTTTTTTATTGTCAATGTTTTTTTCCTTATATAAAATTTACTAGATTTTAAATTTCATAAAGGTATTTTAGATTTATAATAAAAAATAGTCGTTAGTATTTTAAATATACGTTAAAAAACCAAAAGTCAAACAACGCAAATATACTTCCGCAATGTAGTTAAACTATAAAAATTAAAAAGTAATAATTAATGCAGTCATGTTTTGGAGCAGTACCCACTTTGGTGCTACTTTAATAAACAAATACGGTAATTAGGTGTAACAATTCTCCCCTCTAAAATATCGGGTAACAGTATATTAGCTCAGTAACCGGACCGCGCACTTGTGAGCTGATATTGCCAAATATCAGGTTTCGCGCCAACGCTTCCAGATCCGCCATTTTGTTGACGCAAAAAAAAAAAAACGAAATGGATACCGTGACGTTTTATAGTTGGATTTTAAAGTTTACTGACTCGGTGGTGCAATAGTTAGCGACTGTTACGCTGAGGGTCGTGGGTTCGATTCCCACATCGGGCAAACAATCGTGTAAGATGAACAACTTTGTTTGCTCTTTGTCTGTGTTTTTATTATCTATATATGTACATATATATATATATATATATATGTATTTAAACGTATTTAAGTATGTATATCATCTCTGCTTTCTATAGTATAGGGAATCTTGATTTAGGGTTGGATGGCCGTGCGTGATTTTTTCCCGTTTATTATTTCTATTTGTACTTTTGTACTAATAATTTAATGTAAACATCTGTAACAACATTTAAATCGTAAAAGTAGTTTTGATTACGTTTTCAGCTCGTGAATACTGAAGAAAATTGTGTTTTTGTTTATTGACTAATAAAAATATTATGCTGGAATCCAACAATTTTAATGCTAAGTTATTGGGTAAGATATTGGGTTTAAATCTTGTACCTACTCATTCCAAAGCTGATACGTTTTATAACATTACACTTTATTATCGAAAACGCAAAACATGCAACAGCCGCATTTTTACTTAGGTAGGACCTCCTGTCAGTCCGCACGAGTAGGTACCACCACCTTGCCTATTTCTGCCGTGAAGCAGTAATGCGTTTCGGTTTGAAGGGTGGGGCAGCCGTTGTAACTATATTGAGACCTTGGAACTTATATCTCAAGGTGGGTGGCGCATTTACGTTGTAGATGTCTATAGGCTCCAGTAACCACTTTACTTACACTACGTGGGCTGTGAGCTCGTCCACCCATGTAAGCAATAAAAAAAAATTGTCCTAGAGCGATATTTATGCCCGAAGCTGGCATTCATTCCGTTCTTGTCTATGGACTCTGATAAACACATAGCAATATAATGTAATTGATGTTTAGATCTTGTTTCTCAAGATGGACAACAACATAGGCGCTACGGTACACATTGACTCCGGTAGCGTCTCAATACTAGATAGACCTTGGGCTTGTTTGCAAAGTTTATGAGATAGTGTATTTGTGCATTTCATCCTTACAGTTCACAAGTGCTTTGTGACTCAAAGAAAATACCCTGAAAAGCATATTAGAAAAATACGAATTCGCCGACTCACTGGCAAACCTGGGGTCGTTGGAAGCTGGATACCAGCCAGCCCCTCGCATGTCTCCGTAGTGGGGCAGGTCCGTGGGTGCACACCCATAGCCCTGGACCGGGGCGCCCCCATACAGGGGCACCGCGTAAGGGTTCGCCGTCATCCCGCAGGATGCGGCGGGACCGAGGGGAGAATTAATACTGCTGCCTGAAGAATTCGACCTGGAAACAAAACACTCTATTAGATGCAAGATAATGTTAACCACCGAACATAACTAAGCTTACAATTTTCTTTATGCTTGGTCTACTTCAGGCAAGTAAATATATTCAAAATATTATACACGGAAATAACTAATAATTTATAGACTAATCTATAGAATAATACCTATTGAATACTCTATATAAAGGTGAGTAAGGGCTTTCCTCTGCCTACCGCCTTATGCCTACGATAGTATTCCCGAGGGTTGATATGAGGTCGTCAAACTCATGCCAAATCCCTATGCAGCATTATAAGAGAACATACTGCGCCAACTCCACGTAACGTGAGATAAGGACAAGAGAAGAAGAAAGCATAGCAATTGCAATTTAATCTCTATATATCAAAATGAATTGCTGTTCGTTAGTCTCGCTAAAACTCGAGAACGGCTGAGCCGATTTAGCTAATTTTGGTCTTGAATTATTTGTGGAAGTCCAGAGAAGGTTTAAGAGGTAGATAAATATGAAAATGCTCGGAATTAAATAAAAATAACAATTTTGTTTTTCCATTGATGTGTCCCCGTCGGACCGAATCCTTTGTTTGTTTTATGTTTATTTTATACAAAAGTTTAGGTCTTTTATTTATCGATTGAGGCACTACGAAGTCTGCCGGGTCAGCTAGTTTAAAATAAAATAATAAACATAATCAGTTACAAAAAACATAAGAATAATGATTTATGCTGATTGAATATCCGATATCACATCGAAAAATCAAAAATTCAAAAGGTAATTAATAACTTTTTTCAGTTAAGGACACCGGTAGATAAGTTAATGGTACCGATGCAAACAATAGACAATACCATTCCATTGCCTCGTCACCGAAAAATATATTTAGGAAGAGTGAATCCGGTGTATAAAAATATAATTTGCATCAAGAATTAAAATAATCACAGCAATAGTGTACCCGGCTTATCTTCGAACTACTAGTAGGTAATCAGATTATAAATACAATACCACAGATAATTTTCTCACAAAACTGTTTTTGACCCAAATCTACCACACGCAGTACTGCAATGTCATTCGGCAGGCGCCAAACCATTCAAACAATACTTGGCTTAGCTACCTAATCCCTATTTACACAATTTAATCTCCTGCCCTTCATCAAAAGCTTTGTAAATACAAAATTCAACCTTATAAACTGAGGTTTAAAGCTTAAATTTGTAATTTTAACGAAAGTATGTACATCCCTAACGCCGACATTACTTTGTTTGGTTTGACAAATTGAGTTTTGACAGAGCGGGAGAATTTAGCGCGAAAACGCTTTGGCTTTTAGTTCAGTAATTATATTATTATTATTATTCTTTAAATTCAATTAACCTAGACATTAAAATTGCTACACAATTTTTAATTGAGTTAAATATTTATAGCATTTTTTTTTAAATGTACAGATTTTAATGTACTAATATTTTTTTAATATCAATCGATAAAAAGAACAAAGTTGTCTGCCCTAACAAGAAAATAAATATCTATAGAAGAGCAATACGTTTTATTCATAGACAGACAATTCTTTTTTTTTTTTCATTACAAAAAGAGCTCAGTCAGGGCTCCACAATAAACATTCTACCCGAGCTTCGTAATTAAATTATTACGAGGGAATTTTAATTTGATCATAGCTTGTTAGCTTTACGTTAAAATTGAATTGTTTTTGTTGTTAATTTTATATTTGCCTACCTGTCTACTGATAGCTGGGCATAATCTATGAAATCATCGGTCGCCTTCACGTCATAGGCTGTCCGATGTGCCCTGCGAACGAAACAATCCGTTTTTAAAAATTCTAAAATTATTTTTGTGTATGTATAGATAACAAATTCGCGCCAAAACATTGTTTTTTTTTTATTGTTATACAACTTCGTTATAACTTTATCAGATTAAGCTTTCTGAAGATTGGATTCGTTTTTTGCTTTATTCATAATAATATCATTTTGGAGTCTCATTTGGAAGGTACATCGTGAAATTAGATTTAAACATAAATACTTAGCTAGCTTTTACCTAAAATAGCAGTTCATTTTGGGCCTGAAAATTTACGCTGCATCAACAGTAATACTTTGTATAGTAGATACATAATGTAAGAAGAGACTGAGAGCTTTATAAATTTATTAGAATATCCTATTTGAGATATTAATTAATTATCTAGGCAAATATTTTTTATTTATTGCTTAGATGTCTGGACGAGCTCACGGCCCACCTAATATTAAGTGGTTATCTGAGCGTATAGACATCTACAACGTAAATGCTGCCATCCATTTTGAGATATGAGTTCAAAGGTCTCAGTTTAAAATAGTTACAGCGGCTGCCCCACCCTTCAGACCGAAACGCATTTCTGCTTCACGACAAAAATAGGCGGGACGGTGGCACCTACCCGTGCGGACTCACAAGACGTCCTACCAGTAAAAATTACCTACTAAAATTTCGTTTGTATAATAATAGGTTAGGTGAGTACTATGATTAGTAGCGATGAGTTATAGGACCGTTGAAAGCTCGTAGACCCATCCCTTGATATTTTGAGAAATCAATAGTATTCAGATCGATACAAAATTACTATGGTGTTCATTTTAGAAATATAAAATAAAAATTTTAGTGTTTTTCTCATACGTGCAATAGATTTTTATTAAGTATTAGTGGACGAATAAAAACACAATCGCTGAACGTGGCTTTTTGGGCTATTCCCAAAATTCCTTTGAACTCTTAACAAATTCCCAACCTTCACCAAAAGGTTATTTATAATGCCATTTTATTGAAATAAAAAAAAAATTGGAAGGATTACTGGTGGCCTGGAGGCCTTTCTAGTTTCACCAAGGCAGGTGGGTGAACACAGGCTCAGCCAGGAGGATCATTTCATTTCATTCCTCTGTTCATTTATATGAAACATAGATGAGAATTTGGCTCAAAAGACCAGATCATTAAAAAAAAAACAAAAAAAAAAACGAGTCGAATTAAATGCACGTCTGCGTTAAATGCGCGAAAAACTCGATGAGATTAATAATGGTTCGTGACTGATTCTAACTCAAATCAAGTCAACTATTATAGAAACTAATCAAGAATCGAAATGTTTTTACAATAAGAAGAATGAGTTTGATTCAGAATGAGTATATCAGAGGAAGTGTGAAAGTAGCCCCGGTAATCTACAAATTAAAGAGCGGACACGGTTAGCGTAGTATGGACATGTGATGCGTAGAGAGAAGATGCATGTGACT
The DNA here is from genome assembly GCF_003987935.1 of Bombyx mandarina. Next base: position 846,770 of record NW_021011578.1, read on the forward strand.
AGGAGATGTATGGAAATTGTAGTGCAAGGTAGAGGGGGAAGATGTTGGCTGAAGAAGACATGGATGGAGTGTGCGAATGAAGATACGAGAGAGAGAGGAGTGAGCGTTGAGACGACGGCTGTTAGAAGAGAATGGAAGAGAAAAATTAGCTGTGCCGACCTCACCTACTGGGATAAGATGAAGAAAAAGAAGAAGAATCGGAAGAATCAATTTGTATAGATCGGACTTATCCATCCACAGATCATAAAAACCTATGATCTGTGTATCCATCCCTATCAACTATCAAAAGCTAGCGATCTAGCCTATGGCATAAATACTAGAGAAAGGCATCATGAATGATGTTTGTATCATCCACTTGCCAGTTTCTACAGCTAATCAAACATATGTGCCTACTTAGGGACACGGTAGCAATGTGTGACCTCAAACTTTGTCCACTTTCACGTCCAGTAACATTGACATGATTTTTTCTTTTATATTTTTGTAAGGTACTGCACCGTCCTCGTAAGAATATCACGTCATTTCGGATCCTCCTGATCCACTAACGATGCTTTTAGGTACCTCAAGTACCGTTCATCATTTTCGTAGAGCCCATCACTTTCGACGAAGGGCTCGGCAAGTGAATTAACCCACAGACACAGCCCACTGAGTTTCTCGCCGGATCTTCTCAGTGCGACGCGTTTCCGATCGGGTGGTAGATTCTGCGAAGCACTGCCCTTGGTAGGGTTAGTGTTAGCAACGTCGTCAGGTTTGAGCCCCGTAAGCTCACCTACTTGTTAAGTTACGCTGGCATAGCCTCTCAAGGCTATCAGGTTAGGTAGCGAAAAAATAATTAGGAATATGAGTCCTTTGAGAAAATTGAGTCCTTATGTGACGATGTTTACTCAGACTTATATAAAAAATAAAAATAAAACGTTTACCGCAAATAGCAAGAAGATACAACCATCAACAACCTAACACCGACGTGAATTAATTGGAAATTGCTCGATACCTACTCAGTCTCTCTCGGCTCGTGCGATAATTTAAGCATTATGTCGGCTATTTTTAGGGTATTGAATTCATTTCACAATTTTATTGCTATTCGTTTACCTAGTACCTACGTACTTACTGGTGGTAGGACCTCTAATGAGTCCGCGCGGGTAGGTACCACGGCCTTGCCTATTTCTGCCGTGAAGCAGTAATGCGTTTCGGTTAGAAGGGTTCCAATTATATATGTATGCCAGATATGTTTAACTTCAATATTGATGTTTGAATCAATTACTCAGTTTCCCACATTAAGCGAAATTTAAGCAAAACGGATAAGTAAATATTCAACCGGTAATCTAGAGTTCTAATATGAATCGTAGTAACTATTGTTTAAGCCATTCAAAATGATATCGAGGGGTGAAATACTGTTTGGCTTAAGCGACATTTCCTAAACTTTACAGAAGAGCCATTTAAAGTATAAAATTTGGAAAAAATATCATAAAAAAAAACTTCTTAAGCTATATGAACGGTGTTCAACGGAACCACCACCCTGTCTATTTCTGTCGTGAAGCAGAAATGCGTTTCGGTTTGAAGGGCGAGGCAGCCGTTGTAACTATACTTAGATCTTAGAACTTATATCTCAAGGTGGGTGGCGCATTTACGTCGTAGATGTCTATGGGATCCAGTAACCACTTAACACCAGGTGGGCTGTGAGCTGGTCCACCCATCTAAGCAATAAAATAAAAAAACCAAAAAAAAATCGGATTGTTGATGCTAATAGCAAATAAAACGGAACTTTAATCTCTTTATATAAAAATGAATTGCTGTTCGTTAGTCTCGCTAAAACTCGAGAACGGCTGGACCGATTTGGTAATTTTGGTCTTGAATTATTTGTGGAAGTCCAGAGAAGGTTTAAAAGGTGGATAAATATGAAAATGCTCGGAATTAAATAAAAATAACAATTTTGTTTTCCCTTTGATGTGTCCCCCATCGGACGGATTCCTTTTGTTTGTCGTGTATTTATCTATTGAGGCACTACGAAGTTTGCCGGGTCAGCTAGTTATAAAGATAAATACCGCGTATTATGCAAAATGTCGCGCTTAAATTAAATAGTCTTTCACCCCTCGATATATTAATGATATCTATTAGAAAACTTTTATAAATACCTACAAGTAAATATCCAAGAACGATAATAATTTAATTTACGGAACGTCGGTCGACAGAACGAACAAACCAAATCGTTGAAAAATTATCCCTTTGCTTTAAAAATAATTAAAGTCTCGAGTCCCATAGATTATATCATTCCAATTTAAAATGTGTAGAGACTTTTTGGCGGGAACGCGAGGTGTCAAGTTGTGCGATTTGTTTTATTTTGTCTATTTAGTGTTTCTTCAGGTCTAAATGTGTAATAACGGTGCTTTATTAACTATTTAGTATCTGTGAAAGTGCACAAATGTGGGAAAATGAAACAAAGCCGTTGAGATCCTCCAAAAATTCCACTGAAAAAATCTCAGTAAACGACCACCATTTTACTACTGAGATTATATTTCATCCCATATCATCTCATCTCATTTCATTTAATTTCATCCCAGTTGATTAATATCTCAAATTCTTCATTTAATTTCATTGCCTTTACATTTGGAAAAATAAAACTACTGCTACTACTTAAAATGTGTATAAAATGGCCGGCCTTACTCATAACGTATTCATGTATTTTTAATAGTGAAGGCAAGTGTAGTTTGTTTACACGTATGCTAATTTTTTTTATATTTAACAAGCGAAACTGGTAAATTTAAGTTGAAGGTGTCTCTTGGACAGCCACTTGAGGTTACTCAAACACTTTGCTTGTGTTTTTAGGAGAGAAAAAAAGAACAAATCACCTATTACAAAACTACGTCATTTTAGTTGGCGTTCCCGTTGATTTCCGTCTAAATCAAGGGTAGCAGGTTCGAGAGTGAACACTGACCACTATGTTTTAAACATAATTTTTCGTGTTTAATAGTTTTAGTGTACGAAAACTTTTTACTTTGCCAAGAATCACATATTGGATCTCAATCCACATTTGGCTGTTGTCTTGTTATTTCATTTTTAGTCTTTTTTTTAGCTGCCCATGTAAGTGGACGACAACAATGCCGGCGGCACAGCCAAGTTGCCACAGATTTTAGTTATTAGTTACTACTGCTGAGTACTCTTCGTAAACCTCGTTTGAAGAAGGACATGATAGTTTTAATAATAGTAACCGATTCTCTACTAAAACCGATAGTCATACGAAATGCTATAAAACAATTTTGAAATGAACGAAAACCTAGTCCAGTGTGCTTAGTGCGAGTTCTCGATGGCGTAAAAGTTACCTCAAATTGGAGTTGGAACGTTCGCCTACGTTTGCCGCTATCGGCACTTTTCTAATTGCTAAAAAATTATAGTAAACTTTTACGCTGTTGAGAGCTTAAAAAAACGCGCACTAAGCACACAGTCAACATAAGCCAGATCTCACCACGATTTGTCTAATTGTTAAGGTAAGTTGATCTACGTAATTAATCATTATCTCATTGAGATTTTTCGATCAGCCTAGATGGAACAAGTACCTCACAAGGCTGTTTTCAACGGGATTACTAGTATACAAAATATCAATTTTATTTTAATTAAAATCATGAAAGCTAGAACACTAAAAAAGCTACTTTAATTGAATGTTTATTAGAAATACTCCCTACGTTATAATACGAAGTAATAATGTGTTTTTTTTACTTATTCAAAATTTCAAGCAACGTAGTTTTAGGATTTTTCTGTCCTTAAAACTTTAGTCGGACAAGACAGCAATATTTTTTTATTAAGATCTAATTTAGTATTAATATGTAGACGCAAGAATACACCTATGACGTCTGTTTGCATTACAATACAGTTATTTAGTTAGGCGAGCCGATCAATAAACTTACATCCGTGAATGACAAGTTATTTTAGTTAAGCCCGTGTGATTAAGAAAAACACGTGGAACAAAAACGCATACTGACCTATTTGTTCCTTTTATTTTTTACTAGTGACCCGCCCTCGCTTCGCTTCGGAAACTGTAATTTATTATTGATTTCTCCACTATTTAATGGATGTTATTATACATATAAACATTCCTCTTCAATCACTCTATCTATTAAAAAAAGCGCTTCAAAATCCGTTGCGTAGTTTTAAAGATTTAAGCATACATAGGTGTATAGGGACAGAGAAAGCGACTTTGTTTTATACTATGTAGTAAGTCCCGCCGGGTTTCTCAGGAAAAGATAATTGAAATGTACACTAGAAGCATAGTGAAAGGAACGATCTAGAAAAAATGTGCTTCAATTCGGACTAAAAGTCTGTCTGGTAAATTTCGAAAAATCCCATAGACGCAATCCACAGTTTCTCGTCGGATCTTCTCAGTGGGTCGCGAATTCGATTCGGTGGTAGATTCTGCGAGGCACTGCTCTTGCTAGGGCTAGTGTTAGCAAATTCTATCAGGTTGAGCCCGTGAGCTCACCTACCCTTCCGGCCGTAGCTGGAATAACCTCTTAGGTTACCAGCAAATAGGTAAGAAAAAATAATAATCGAAAAATCTTGTTTATATTATGACATCTGAATATTTACCATTACCATGTATCTTCTGAACGCTATTTCAAGATCAAAGGACTGCTAGTAAATAGTCTTTGCAGCAGGCGCTTGTAGAGTCAGTTTTAATGTGTAATGTTTTAAGTTACTAAGTACTACTAACAAGATGTATGGTTTTTACTAAAATAAAAATATATAATTATTTCTTCTTTACGCGAATCGTACACCCAATTAAAAAGATTTTGACGATTTAATCTCGCATTTCTCGGTCTCGGTCACGGACGACCACGAAAACTGTAAACAGTAACTGTGAACTGTAAAACTGTATTCAAAACGTCGCAACTGATATAATGACAAATAAAAAAAACTCGACATTAAATCGTAAGTTTTTTATATGATTAACGGGTTTACTGGTGGCCCGGAGGCCTTTCCAGTATCACCAAGCCTGATGGATGAGAAAAGGCTTAGCCAGGAGGGGTGGGATTTGCTAACAGCCACCAGAGCGCCTACAAAGGAGACCTAGCAACTCAGGAGTAGCTGCTTTTCGAATGAATCTACTACCGGATCGGAATCGCGACCCGCCGAGAAGATCGGGCGAGAACTCAGCGAGCTGATGTTTAGGTTAGGTTGCACGTCGAACTCTTTGCCGAGTTCAACGAGTACGGTTACTGGGGTCCCTAGGCCTGCTCCTAGTGTTAGAGCGAATGGATCCGTAAGGAGGTGTCTAGGGCGTCGACGGTGACTGGCTCCTGCGTGATCAGGATTCGGGGAATAGTCAACGACGGCAATGATAAGGCGAATATTATGACGATCGTAAGAATCACTTCAATACATTATTATTGGTATAAATATAAAAATGAATTGCTGTTCGTTAATCTCACTAAAACTCGAGAACGGCTGGACCGATTTGGCTAATTTTGGTCTTGAATTATTTGTGGAAGTCCAGAGAAGGTTTGAAAGGTAAAAAAAAATGAAAATGCTCGGAATTAAATAAAAATAACAATTTTGTTTTTCCTTCGATGTGTCCCCGTCGGACGGATTCCTTTTGTTTGTTTTAAGTTTATTTTATACAAAAGTTTAGGTATTTTATTTATCAATTGAGGCACTTCGAAGTCTGCCGGGTCAGCTAGTTATTGATAAATAAGAAAACTCCGAGATATAATCGTATGATTTGTACTGTATGAGTGATAGAAAAAGTTATTTTCCGTTAGAGAACTCAGTAAGGCCACGCCGACACCTCATATCGCATGTTTAAAATTAAATTGGCTTAATTCAAAAATTCTTGTTTTTTAGGAAACACCAAAAATGTTTTTTTTTTATTGCCTTTGCAGGCAGACGAGCATACGGCCCACCTGATGGTAAGTGGTCACCGTCGCTCATGGACGTCAGCAATACCAGAGGCAGAGCCAAGCCGCTGCCTACCTGTTATTGAAGAATTATATATCTTTTTTATTTCGATTTAATACTTTAAGGTATGCGGTTGATTTTAAAGAAACGGAATGAGTACTTGTGCTTTTCTAGTCTAAAATAGGCTGTTTCATTTGATAAACTGATAGAATAGATACACGTTTATAAGACGTTCAAAGTATAAAACTCATTTTCTTAAAAAAATTAGATAAGCTTCAGCACTTCAATTCTGAAGGTGCAATACAACAGAGATTGGACCTTGGCCTTTTACTCTACCAAAGAATCGATCAAAACGGAAAACACTCTTTACTGGTGGTAGGACCTCTTGAGAGTCCGCGCGGGTAGGTACCACCACCCTGCTTATTTCTGCCGTGAAGCAGTAATGCGTTTCGGTTTGAAGGGTGAGGCAGCCGTTGTAACTATACCTGTGACCTTAGAACTTATGTCTCAAGGTGGGTGGCGCATTTATGTTGTAGATGTCTATGGGCTCCAGTAACCACTTAACAACAGGTGGGCAGTGAGCTCGTCCACCCATCTAAGCAATAAAAATAAAGAAAAACAATTTTATAAATATCTATCGTATAAATAAAATATAAATACTGAACTAATAAAATAGAATGAAAATTAATACATCATTTTATAAAAAACGAATTAATATTTCGAATCACGAGGCCACTAGTGAAACGACCTAAACACTTTACTATCTGTTTACAACGTTTTTATTTGCTATCGTTTGATTTATTTCCCCGTTATCCTAAATTATAAAAAAACCAAAGTCTAGATACGGTACTAAATTGTTCGATTGACGTTTAGCCACTGCTGTCAAAGCAGATATTAATTGCGGAATTAGGTACTCGTTTAAATTTTCGAGTGCTTCCTAACTGTCGTAATTAAAATAAGAATATACCATTATTTTAGGATGAGAGTTATTTTTAAATCAAACATTCATTAAGTAGCAATAGGACATCACTAACAAAATACTATCTCACGGTATATAATAATATGTACCTAATGGGTTTTTTTTAGTCATTATGGACAGCGTTTTCCTAATTAATCATGTGAATTAGCGTTCCTAATTGTTTGTCGCCTTGGCTGAGTTTCGCACTTTGCGTCTTGAAACAATGTTGCCACGTAATTTTATTGAAAACTACTAACAAATTATTTTATGAAAATGCTTATTGAAAATGCAACGCATTTTGATAGTTCGATAGAACCCTATGTATACAGAACAGTAAAAAAAATTTATACCTCCTGACCTGATTATATCTGTGTGAGCATCGATGATCACTCGCCATTAAGACCATATTACCTTCTGACTTTAAAATTAATTTAAAAATTGTTATACAGTCAAAATCTGTTATAACGACATCGAAGGGACTGCTCATATTCAGTCGTAAAAACCGATAGTCGTAACAACCGGTAATGTTTAATGTGTATCGCGCAAGTACAAACAAATCGATAGGGAATTATTGGAAAAATATATTTATATAATACGCGATTTTTCTTCAATATTAATTTGTTTTACATATTTTTCTTTGCGACATTTTGAAAGTTTCACGAATAACTCCACAAAGTTTTGGTGCGTATTGTGTATAGATAATTAACAAACTAACTGAAGCGATATGAAGAAGCGGGCTTTGACTACCGCATGCACGTGTTTTGTTTCTAAGAATTAGAAAAGACCCTACACTAAACTAAATCCTATTGTTTTCTCTCCTGATTTTAAAAGCCATTGAAGACAAATGTGGATACCTATTCAAATTGTTTACAATACAGCTTAGCCGGTCGTTCTAACAGATCTAATTCTCCGAAATATTAGTTAAATGTGGTCGTTTTATGAGGTATGTCGTTATTACCAATGTCGTAGAAAGCAATATTTTTAATAAGGCGGTCATATGACATTCAGCCGGGACCTTTGTTCTAGGTTATTATAACCGGCATGTTGTTCTAACCGATGTCGCAGTAAACGGTTTTGACTGTATATCAAACAAAGAATCATTCAATATGAATGCTGTACTAAATTAAAATATCTTAAAAAATTGAATCATTATTTTTTTTAATAGTCGTACGTTTTTCGATTTGAAACCAATACGGTAGCTAAATTTATTTGATTATCAAAAAGCGTTTGTTAATCATCGATATTTTGAATATAAACTTGTTCGATTCCGAGAAATGTTTGTTCACTTTAAAAATATATTGACCATGAACGAATTAAAGTTATTTGTACTTTTTAAGTATGTTTGCACTGATGTAGGTAGTTAAGTACCTACGCTTACGTAACTACGAGGAAAGCCACTCAGGATTTCTTCAAGGTTAATAAAAATATAGTTGTCTTCGATATTATTGTTTTTAAATTTTAATCGGTTGAATATTATTTAAACGTTATCGATTTTCGAATAAGCATTATCGATTTTCGAGAAACGTAGACATATTCGGCTCTAGTCGTCCGTGACTACGAAAACTGTAAAGTATTCTAAACGTCAAAAATTGCTTAATCATTGAAAAAAAAAGGCGGGATTAAACCGGAATAGTCATTTAAATTACGAATATCGTTTTGTTTCGTTCAACGTAAATAATTTTCTATTTTAGTTATTTCCTAAGCCGTTCTGTGATACGATGTTTTAATTTGGTAAACACTTGCCCGATTTAGGTATTTTAAATTGATTACTTTTATAAACTTACTTAGTAGTAGCTTTTAGTTGTATGAATTTAATATGGATATATTCGACAGCGTAATTATGACAAGTCGAAATTAATTTAAAAACCGATCTCGAAACTCCGGCGTCGAGTACCGCACATGAGCGACCGCATATCCACATGGCATCATCACTTGACCGGCAATCACAACATACCTGCACAAACAAACGTCACCGAACTATATCCTTCGACTAGGAGCCGGACTCAAGCACTCTCGTCGGGACCTTCGGCACTCGAAAAATCAGCGGGTGGAGGGCCGCCCCCCCCTATCGATCGACGCACCTGTACGGCGACGGCGGGTTGTTCGCCAGCTCCAGCTTGCGGTACTCCTCTATCGGCGACAGGATATCGGTCACGGAGAACGGAGTCGAGTGCTGGAGCTGCAGCTGGGAGAGGTTCTGCTGCAGCAAGGCCGACTTCGGCGACAGGCTCATCGCCAGCTCCGCAGCGCTCAGTTCCGGCAGCGCCTCCGCCGGACACGGCGAGTAGCCGCCGCCCTCCGCGGACATCCGACCGACCGACACTCGATGCCACTCGACGGCTCAGCCTCTAGTGGCTCTCGGGGCGAGAGTGGCGACGGCGGCCGGGTCGCAGCCACTCGACGCCCCAGGCCCCGCCCTGCCCCCCGGGGCGGAGTCCTGTCTGCCATTGGTCGACGTGGAAGCCGGAGGGCGGCGGGTGCGCCTCCACGCGTGGAGGGGCGCCGGGAGCGCGCTGCGGCCGGGGCCCACCTCGACAGTCGCTTCGGAATTTGTATTGCGAAACTGTGAACATGTGGACTACTCGTCAACATCGCCGCATCGCCTCCGGAGACAGCCATAAGGTCGTTTCAATAATAATACAGTGGACTGGAGTTAATTGTTGATCGGTAAATATTGCACGCTAGCCACGTCACACATGCGACGCTTACAATATTTACATATATAAAAGATAAGTGTTATAAAGGCCTATATCTATTGTGTAGGTACAAACGGACCTTATATTCTCAGGTACTCATACATAATTACGCTCTGTTTCGATATTCAAGTAGGATCGATTTTAAATACTAATATCAAATCAAATAATAAATATCAAATAATAAATCAAGCCCTATCATATATTTTTCGTAATAAAAAGCATACAACTTTTTTGTAATACTATTTATTATCATCATCAAATTTTGAAGATATTTATGTAAGTCTCTAAACTCGAATGTAGTTATGTTTTAAACTTAAATAAAGAAGGCTTGTATTCAATAAGAATCTTTACCAACTTTGCCAGATTGTGGATCTTGAATGTAATGCGATACTAAGTAGCTAATATTGGGACCCTAGTAACTTTGATATGATTAAGAAAAACTTTTTAATCGTCCTTCTGAGAGCTTAGAGTTTTGAAGATATTTCGCATAAAAATTTGACTACAAACAATTTTGGATTGTGTTTTAACTAGCATACTGTTGTTTTTTCCTATTTATTTTTACCTATTGTCATTTTTCATAAGCTTTTTTTTCTTTAATATGTATTTATTAACTAGGGCTGACACGCAGTTTTAGCAACATCAAAATACAGTATGTCTCATTAATTTTATAATTTAAAGTATCAGTTCTATCCATTAAATTGCAACTTGTAAAATATAAAAAACAGTTCTGGTCTGATCTTTTGAACGCACCCTGTATCTACCAAAAGGCATTCCTCGCATTGCAACTATTCTTTTTTTTTATACTGTTTATTTTGTTAATCGGCCTACTAATTGCCTCAGGCAATTTCTATCATCAACCAAAAATGATGCAGAGGAAACAATTATAGATATATTCGGTACATAAATTTTAACATAGGTACATTCATAAAAAACAAAAGTATAGGTATATATAGATATATCGATAAATATATTCCTTAAGCTTGTACATATTTACATACCTATAAACAGCTAGGTCCGCTGGTGTTGTTATGTATTAATTTGTAGTTATATTTTCATAGTTTATTTCTCGTATCACATGTCTCATTGTTGGGAACACCCGAACCCGCGCGGTTGGTAGCACCACGCTACGCAGTCAAGTGTTGCGGTTTCAAGGTTATAAAACACATGTGAGTCTTCAACGGTATGTCGTATGGTGACGAACTGGTGCTGATATCCATTTCTCGCATGCTCGTTGGTCTACGGTAGGTACCGCCACCCCGCCTATTTCTGCCGTGAAGCAGTAATACGTTTCAGTGTGAAGGTTGGGGCAGCCGTTGTAACTACACTGAGACCTTAGAACTCATCTCTCAAGGTGGGTTGCAAAATTTACGTTGTAGATGTCTATGGGCTCCGGTAACCACTTAACATCCGGTTGGCCGTGAGTTCGTCCACCCATCTAAGCAATAAAAATATAGATATATAAATGGGAACACCAATTCCACCACCCACATTGAGGCATAAAGTCGAAGATTCAAGTGTGTTGCCGGCCCACTCTTCAAGCTGCTTGGCTATTGCTACCGGTAAAATAAATTCAACGAAAAAACAACAGAACTTAATATTCTTCATTACAGGCACACAGAGATTAAATCAAATCAAATCAAATCAAAAAAGTTTTATTCAACATAAATGAAAGTACATACTTGTTGAACGTCAAAAGAACTACCGCCAATTCACAAGAACTAGCCTCCGTCCTGAGAAGAATTGGCAAGAAACTCAGCGGGCATGTCTTTTTTTTTTAATATTTGATATATATTTTTTAATATTAGATTATTTTAAATATTCATTTTTACAATAAGTAATTATAACATAATTATAACAGTAAGTAATTATAACGTAACAATTATTACAATATTGAAATGCCCGGAGCGAGCAACTCATTCCCACTTTGTGCAATCTTCTAGATGAAAATAATTTAAGTTAGATTGGAATAACGCATACCATTATTAAAACAGGATACTTTTTGTTAAGGTACAACATGAGCCGCGAGGAGCCTTCTATAACTAATTGTTTTAATGACATGACATTGTATTCGGTGGTTCCAATTTAAGTGGAAGTCTCTGCATCTTCAAATCAACTGGCAGTTCTTCGACGGAAAATGCAACGTGTTACATTCTTCCTCAAATCCTTAAGCGAATCTAACCCAAAGGCACGTCTAATTGTAGGTATAGGTATACTTAGGTAATCATAATCGTTCCACAGTGAATTAGGCCCAATTACGTTGTAAATGTCTATGGGCTCCAGTAACCACTTAACACCAAGGGGCCGTGAGTTCGTCCAACCATCTAAGAAAAAAAACCCTGAACTGGTGGCGCCCTCCGGTGTCGCAAATTGCTCATTTAATTTATCAGCCCAGGCGTCTTTATCATTTAATCATCTAGCTGGATATCTAACGATGTCTCCAGCCCAACTTTCATAGAGTCGGCCTCTTTATGTTTTCCCTTTTGATCCAACTTGTTGTTGATTCAACAATACCTACTATTAGCGCTAAAGGTCCAGCACACCGCCATTTTTGTTTGAAGTCACAAATAGAGTAGGTATAAATCATCTGCATAAATATTTCAGTATACTAGTTTCGTATCTCTATACTCATTAAAATGAAGACTATAAAGTTAAAATGAGCTAAATGAAAAGAGTTTCCGACTCGGGCGGGACAGGACGGGCTTGATATTGGTTTGACTTTAGTTAAAGCCGAAACTATAGTCGAGCTTTCTTAATTAAAGCAAAATTTATACCCAATGTAGATGAATAGAAAGCTCGAGAGCGAAGAACGTGAATTAGTTTCGTCAGAAAACATCAACTTAAGTTAACTAACTTAACCTATTTAGAAAATTAAATATACAATATAATATAAACGACTACACATATAAAATAATCTGCTACACCCAATATAATGTCCAAAATAAAATATAATTAATATTACTTTAATCGCATTTTGTAGTTTCATTTATATTTTAAGAATGTTTTATTACTAAATTAATAAAGTATTTAAAGTATTACATGGTTTTATTTTAGACAGTTGGTACTAGAAAATTGTCCTAATGGATAATTTCAGGAATGTGAAGCTTAATGGATCGAGAATGTACGGGAATCGAAGGAAGGTAATGAAGGCTGGTTGCAATATGTAGAGACGATAGAGATTCTTAGACGATAGCATTTTTTTTTTCCTACCTAAGCTGGTAGCCTAGAGAGGCTATTCCAGCGGAACCTTAACTAGTAGGTGAGCTCACGGGGCTCACAACCTGACGACGATGCTAACACGAACCCTAGCAAGAGGCGTGCTTCGCAGAATCTACCACCGGATCGGAAACGCGACCCACTGAGAAGATCCGGCGAGAAACTCAGTGGGCTGTGTCTGAGAGTTAATTTACTCGTCGAGCCCTTCGACGAGAACGGTGACCGGTGCTTGAAGTACCTAGAAGCACCGTCAGTGGATCGTGAGGATCCGAGATGACGTGTTTTGGGCGACGTCGACTGCTTTCCATTCTTTCCGCAAGATCGGGAATAAGATAGCATTGATAAAATAATTATCGATGGGTACCAGGAGCGTGGGGCGTCCTCCAACCAGGTGGACCGACGACATAGTGCGCACGACGGGAAGTCGTTGAATGCGGAAGGCGGAGCACCGTATTATGTGGAAGGCATTGGGGAAGGCCTATGTCCAGCAGTGGGCAGATAAGGGCTGATGATGATGATGATGTAATAACACAACTGAAGTGGACACATTATTTTACTGATTCATAAAAATAAGGACAAACTAAAACAACCAACTTTTGTTCTGCACCACCAAATCATTCATCGAATGATTTGGTGGTGCAGTAGCTAGCGCCCTGACTAAAGTGGCCCACTGAGTTTCTCGCCGGATCTTCTCAGTGGGTCGCGTTTCCGATCCGGCGGTAGATTCTGCGAAGCACTGCTCTTGCTAGGGCAGTGTTAGCATCACTCCGGTTTGAGTCCCGTGAGCTCACCTACTAGTTAAGGTTACGCTGAAAAGCCTCTCAAGGCTATCAGATTAGGCAGGAAAAAAATAAAAAGACTAAAGTGATACCTAAGCATGCTCGTTTGCTCTCTTTAAGGTTGTTTAACATCTATACTGGGTTTTAGGAGACCGCTTTCGAAAACAAAGATAGACGATAGACGGTAGTACTAATGACACCTTTGATGATGGAGTTATTTAGACAAATGTTGTAAATAAATATTAGTGCGATCGCGCGAGTCTGTGCCGCGCCACGTCCATGCGTTCGTTCACCCGGGCATCAGCTGTTTTTGATTTTGTGTTTCATTGCTGGTTTTTTTTTAGTAAATTAATGTATGATTTATGAAACTATGGTTTCATTTAGCTGTACAAACATAATCTAGCGTAAATAATGCTATTAAAACGTTTTAAATTACATGACTTTTTTATGTCAGGATCAAATTATTATTTTCCGTCCCATCACCAAAGGTGTCATTAGCACTATCGTCTGTCTTCGTTTTCAGAAGCGGTCTCCTAACACCCAGTATATGTATTTATTTAAATGCACATATTATGTGTGTATATTAGTCTCTGATTCCCATAGTACAGAGAATCCTAGTTTGCGACCAGTTGACCGTGTGTGACTTGTGCCCGATTGTTGTGACTGTTACCAAAGTTGGAATCTACCCATACGAGCTCAAACTTACAATAGCTCCTGTCACTAAATATTATATTACGTAAACTTACAAATATTCACTTATATTAAGAACACCCAGGATATTTCGAATCAGTGTATGTGCTGTCATCTATTGATAAAAAGCACTGTCGCCTGATTTTCTCTTTGCAAATTGAAAGGCATTGAAATTTTTCCAAAGGTGGCGCTATTTTAAGCAATTGGTATTTCTACGTTAAGTTAGCGTAATTTTTTAAGGGATTTTAGGATCTGGTAACAAAGACTTTTAGGTCAAGTCTTATTTTAATTTATATTCTTATTTTTATGAAAAATGATACTATAGAGTGAAATTAAATTAAATGAGATGAGGTGATATGAGATGAAATATAATCACAGTAAAATGGTGGTAACTTACTGAGACTTTTTCAGTGGACTTTTTGTAAGATCCCGAGAAGTTACATCCAGCGGATTTGTTTTATTTTCCCACATATATGCACTTTCACAGATACTAAATAGTTGATAAACCACCGATGTAGTTATACATTTAAGCCCGAAGAAATCCTAAATAGACAAAATAAAATCCCCCAACCTCATTCCTCGTGTTCCCGCCAAAAAGTCCAAGTCAGTCTTATTCATCCTCTCTCGCACGGATAATACACATAATATTTAAGACTCTCGCCTTAAAACAGTGTAGGTATTATCAATGCATATTACTTTACTCATAACTCCTGTGTATTCTTTTTTTTTTATTAAGCTTAGGGTTTACGTTTCGCAGAATAGTTTCACTAATAGTATATTTTTTATTTCTTCGGTCAAATTCCTAATATTACTCAATTTTTTCAGTCAAATGCATCATAATTACCATGCACAAATCTATAACTAAGTAACAAGCCATTCTACCCTACGCACTTTACGATACGATCATGAGATGAGATTCCTGTAGATTTTGTGGAAATGAACAAATTATGGAAAGTCATTTTCTCACATATATAAAAATTAAACATCTTTTTAGCTTATTTTAATGTTAAAGAATCATCTAATTTGGGTAATTAAAAAAAAAGAATGCTTTTGGCTTAGGGAAACGAACTTTTTACATCAAAACATTAGCAGAGCTCAGAGGCTGCCAAATGTACAGGAAAGACTGTGGCAATTTAGGCAAATAACAAAATAATTTTAATTTTAACAAAATTTATCACCTGTATCAAATAGTTCTATTTTATTTTAAATATAACACAATTTTCTTAGCCCGTACGTAAAAAAATTCGGTTAACATACTAGTTCCAATTAGTTCAAAATCAGATAGATAATGATACACTGTGACTTTATTTGACTTTATTTCAAGGCTCCCTTCGTATATCTGAAAAATCTAATAGAAATGAAAAAACAACTTAAAGATTGAAAAAAACGGTGATTTTTATTTACATAAATCAGAATATAAATAAAATATTTTGACATTTTGTGACAGAAAAATATTTCACTTAATTTATTCTATGAAAAGTTCTCCAGCATCTGGCCACACTCGCTGTCTCCGATTCAGCAAGTATGTAAATGTCATTTTATTTATAAATTTAAATTGTTATTTTTCGTTACAAACAACGTGAGCTAATTTTTCTCACGTTCGGCTTCGAGATTTAAGTAAATTAGATTTAGAACCGAAACGGTATGCGTTCCCCGGAGTTTTATAACCTCAGCGGGAGAGCTGTGTGTATCACGTAACATCGCGGGCGTGTAGTGTGATGGTGAGGCGAACCGCGATGGTTCTAAGTACCGAATGGGCACAAGTTGAAGTTGTCGAGCTCACTAATGATGGCAACGGCTTGGGTTTCAACCTAGTCGGCGGCAGGAGTACCGGCGTCGTGATAAAATACGTACTGCCAGGAGGTGTGGCTGACAAGGACAGGCGACTGCAAAGCGGTGATCACGTGCTGCAGGTGGGCTCCGTGAACCTGCGCGGCTTCACATCGGAGCAGGTGGCTGCTGTATTGAGGCAGGCGGGACCAGTAGTCCGTTTGTTGGTCGCGCGCCCAGCGGATCCTGCGACCGCTCTCCGTGCCCCGCAACCCGGCACAGCGCTCGTGCCGACCAAAATCCTTGCTGATCCGGAGCTTCTCGACCGTCATCTCATCGAAACTGGTTACGGTGCAGTGTATGACTTATCTCAATGTTACAGTGACTATAATATCAATGGGCAGAATGGCGAAACGGAAACTAGTATAGTGGCAGCAGCGGTTAGTGTTATTGGTGACAATCCACAGAAAATACCTGATCATCCTATTGTATGTGATTCTGTGTCACCAACCATCACTATCACTGTTCCAGTAGAGTTACCTGAAATTGAAATTATTCATGTGGATTTAAATAAGAATGTATATGGACTAGGTATCACGGTAGCGGGATATGTATGTGAAAAAGAGGAGCTCTCTGGAATATTTGTTAAAAGTATAATCGAGGGCAGCAGTGCTGAACAAAGTGGTAAAATTAAAATAAATGATAGAATTATTGAAGTGGATGGTATATCATTAGCCGATAAGAGTAATCCCCAGTCTGTGGAGATATTGAGGAACACAGGTATTTCTGTTCACTTAGTTTTAGAGAGATATCTTCGAGGTCCAAAATTTGAACATCTACAACTAGCTATATTTAACGAGGAGCGGCCAACTTCACCATCACCCTCCACCACAACACTTTCTTGGTTCCCAGTGCCTTCTCAACTCGAAAATAGTATAACAGAAATAGAACCTGAACCAGAATCAAATACTACAATTGATTCCAGCGTCTTAGAGGTGGGAGATCTTCAGGAGCCCACACAAGAAGAGCTGGACCAAAGATTTGATGAAATACTTGCTGTTGACAAAGAGGACATTGTAAAGAAGTGGAAAGAAGAAATTGGATCTGACAAAGAAATATTAGTGGCTGAAATAAAAAAGTTAGAAGGACTGGGGATCAGCCTTGAAGGAACTGTGGATGTGGAAGGAGGGCAAGAGTTGAGACCTCATCACTACATTAGGTCTGTGCTTCCAGATGGGCCTGTTGGACTGCAGGGTGTACTAAATGCTGGTGATGAACTGCTCGAAGTCAATGAATATAGATTACATGGCTTAACACATTCGGAAGTTGTAAACATTCTAAAACAACTACCAGACAGAGTAAGATTGGTATGTGCACGTAACAGCATAGACAGCGGACCACGCCCTGTTGTAAACTTAGCATCAGATCGAGAAGGGTTTGAAGCGAGGAAAATTATATCCGGAAGCCTAAACAACCTCACAACATTAGTAAAAGCACAGTCAGATACGTCTATAAACACATCAAGTACAGCAACTCTTACTAATCACTCAGAGCAGTCTAAGAAATCCCGATCTCTTGAGTGTGTGTCTGGTTTAGCCATGTGGCAGAGCAAAGAGGATATTGTGATGCTTGTCAAAGCTGATCAGGGACTTGGTTTTTCAATATTAGATTACCAAGATCCAGTAGATCCAAATGGAACAGTCATTGTTGTTAGGAGTTTAGTACCCGGCGGAGTTGCAGAGAAGAATGGTGAAATATCACCAGGAGACAGGGTAATGTCGGTGAATGGAGTCAGCATAAAAAATGCGACATTAGACCAAGCTGTTCAGGCCCTCAAAGGTGCTCCGAGGGGGACAGTCAAAGTAGGAATTGCGAGACCCTTGCCACCTCAAGACTCCTCAAAGTCCAAGGGTACAATTAATGTTAACAAAGCAAGCTGAATCTGAGAGTAACAATACAAAAACTATGCTAGTCAAATATTGAGTCATATCTGTACAATTAAGATAAACAGTCCATAATATTCGGAACAGCAAGGAAAAAAATCTTTGAACTGAGAAAACTATATTAAAAATAATTTAATTTAGCTAAAACATTACTTAGAAGTGATTGTTCCTTCACATTCTAATAATTATATAACTTGCAAAAAGACAGCAAACATGCATGTAGCAGGTACCATTTATTCTTCTATTATGAATTATGTTTTCTTTTCATTTGTTTCTGTTAGAAGTTAAACATAATTTTAACAAAGTAAAAAACTATTATTGACCGGATTCATGCAGGTTTGTATTACAGGTATTTTACCCAGCAGAGGGTTGGCAAGTTTAGCTTTAAAAATTTAGTGAGATATTGTCTGTTCGAAGGATCAATGTTCTCAATTTCACAATCAAAATGTTAAGTAACATGTAACTAATTAAATATGAACATTCACATTCTGTAGTGACTATTGTTGTGAATGTGATCACATTTCCTGAAACTACTCTTCCACCTTGTGCTGTATGTAGAGGGAACTATAGTAGAAACCTTCCTTCGACTGTCAGTATCAACTACACTAAGTTTCATCACAATCAAATGAATGCCCTAAGAATGTACAGTGAACAAACACATACATTTTTACTATGTATCAATAGCTTGCCCCTCGTAAAACAAATTAGATTGGATCCAGAGTAAGTTAACAAAGTATTTGAGTGAAAAGAACGAATAATGGAAATGTTTTAGCTAAATTTTAAGAAAAATTAAGGCACATTAGTTTTAGTATAGTACACTCACAGTGCGGAATGAGCTCAAAGTATTTTATAAACAATAAAAACTACGCTTTACTAGTTAAATATATTTATATATAAGGAACAAACAACACATCACTTTTTACTGCACAGTTTAAAAGAATAAGAAAATAAAAATAATTTTTGTACAAATTTTTCAATTTACATTTTTTTTTTGGTCTTGTTTTATGTACAAATCAAAATGATTAATTGTAAGACTTGATGGAACAGAGAGAAATTGTATATTGTTGCAGTATTATTAAGAAGTATAAAGTGCCGACAGTAACAAAAAAACTCTTGTAATAGATATAATAAAAGTTTATATCGCACAGTTGGTGATCTCTGATTCTTTAGTCAGCAGGAATTCGCCGGTCTTCCGCGTAGGTATTGAGGGCGATAGGCGAGGCATGATTCAATCAACTAAAACCCTTTTCATCATTTAGCTTATTGATCAATCTGTGCTCGAGCATCCGAGAAGCCACCATAGCAAGGTAGAGGCGTCTCTGTTAAAGAGAACGGTTTTTGGTAGACATTTCAGTTACTATCCGGCTTCAAGATATCTTTGAGGAACCATTTGGCTTACAGACAGATTTAGCACACTTTCACTCCAAAAAAGGTCCATTAATATGACGATAAAACCGTTATTGTTGCAATTGGTTATAAGAATGAAAACATTTCAAGTCTACCTTCTTTGTTGATCGTAACAATAACGCCAAACGAAGAATTTTATGTTGCATGGCAATAATGGTCCTTGAAAAAATCAAAATCGTCTATCAATTTAGCTTAGCGAGCTACGAAAGAAGCACGCTACTCTTGAATAGATGTCCATCATAAGCCGTACTCGAAGAGCATTCAATCCGGACTGGGCAGGAAATGGAGAGGGTCGTGATAAAATTGGAAAGTCGCAAAAAACATTGACCAAGGGTTGTTTCAAATTACAAAATTTTATAAACTGTAATGGGACCTCTAACCAAATGCAATAATTACGACGCTTGACATGCATTTGCTGAGTAATTTATTCCAGTGGAAAGGCGCTGCAGCGACTAGCTATCGCTGAAATTACGTCAAATTTCTCTTTTTTATTTATTTATATATGCGTAGATGGATGGCCCAGATCACCACCTGGTTTTAAATGGTTATCGGAACCCATAGACATATATAACGTAAATGGCGCTACCACCTTGAATTTTAAGATCTCAGTGTAGTTAGAATTCGAATGACAATTCAATTTTTTTTTTAAATCAGTATTGGACAAGAAACGAAGTTTCACTGTTGGCACTTTATTCTTTGCTTCATTGCCGTTCCGTGTTATTTATATACCTACCAGATAAGCTCAAATTTACCTAGGTAATTTGTTCAGCCTCACGGGATTAGTTTTCCAGCCGTGCGTGCATGCGCCGAGCAAGAAGCTCTGCCCGGATAATATTTTTACGACAGAGAAAGCTTTAAGCTTTTAAGTTGGAGGAAGCTTCGCGAAAATGCTGCCCCGTTATCGCACGACAATTGGACAAGCCAATAAATACTAAAAAAAACAGCATTTTTAGTTTTGTTATATCTAAAACGTTGCTTCCCCATTAAGATATAGAGAAAACCGAAGGGAACAAATTATACAAAAAGAAAAACAATTTGGGATTTGATCGTAATATGAATTGAGTTTGCATTCGTTTACCTGGAAGTGAATCGTCTGTGTTGTGTTTCATATAAACTGGTGCTATAATTTTGTAATATATCTTGTGTTTTTTATATACGTACTTATTGTAAAAATAATTTCATTGACTTCTTGGTCTTTCCACATCGATCACGAAAGCTTAAAGAGAGCTTTTTAGCAACTTCCAAAAGGTTTAATTATGTTGAATAACCTCCTGTAAACTTTCCGCGGATTGTACCAGAAATATCCAATGAACATTCTGTATTGTGATAATTTTCCATAATTCAAATAGGCATTGTTGAATCTCGATTTGTATTTTTTTTTAATTCATCGAATGATCTGTCAATTTGTATTGTACAATTTTATTATAAATTATCTAGTATTAGTAAAACTAAACTAGGTCTATGATGAAAGCAGAAATGTGTCGATGAGTCTATAGATGCTATTTAGAGTCCGATGATTTATTCTCCAATGCGTAAGTGTAAATCGAGAGAAATACCATCTTTAGACTAAAATATCAAAATTCATTTATCAAAACTGGCTGTGGCGTTATAAAAATAAATGTACATAAAAATATAGATACGTAGAACATTCTTGATGACCAAAAAACTTAGTAGTTCACGAATCACGACCTTATCTCGATCGACACAAGGTCGTCGATGCACCCTAATGTACCTTATGGCCTTTTAGAATTAAAGTTATTGTAAAAATATTGGCTTATTTTTTACATAAACTAAGCGATCTTTTAGTATCTTTTACATTAGAAAAAAAGATGAAAAATATACACAAACGAATGTTCAAATATCGGGCGCCTTTTTTTCAATTCGGAAACAAAATATGTTTCGTTGGTCATTTAATCCGATCCGCCATTTTGCATGAAAAGTTCTCAACAAGGGGGCGGGAAAACGAAAACGTCAAAATTTTAACTCGTTTAGGTATTCCCGAAAGATAAAACTTTCAGCAAAAGTTGAATATATTTAAGTCGGGTTTGTTCGTCCCCCGTGTACGTACATTTATTATAAATGATATTCTCGCTTCATTCAACACTTACGTTTTTCATACCATTAATATACAGAACATATTAATGGCGTAAAATCGAGCAAAAAGTATCTTGTTGAGAATATTTCAAGTATTCATAAAATCTTCCTTTCTCCATAGACTGAAATGTAACTAAATTAATAATCAATCGGAAATGTGTGCTGCAAGATTTTCTTTATATGTTGTATTTTTTATTTATTTATTTATTGATTTAGTTGCACCAACAAACATGACAGATGTCACATGTTGACAACATCTTGAAATTAGAAAAGTAAAAATACAATGAGTAATTTTAAGAAATATGAAATTCAGAATAATACTTTGTCACTAAATAACAAAATATTTAATATCTAAACTTATTAAAAAAAAAGTTTTTAACGAAAATTCAATCTTATATAGCTCTATTAAAAAAAATCAAGCTTCAGGACTTGTTATCAGTAATTTATTTGAAATTACAAGTTTCTTTGATTCATAGTCGCGATCACGTACATTATAATTGGGCAATAATAACCCTATACTCTGATGAAACAAAACAAAATCTAAGTTGGAAATTCTTAAAAATACTTCACACATTTCCGATGATAAAAAACCGTTTAAAAAAAACTGTACTAAATTAAATTGTTGTTAAGTTTTACGCACTGTAACATAATATAACTGACACCACTAATTAGCCTTACACTTTACTTGAACTGTAATAAAAAATAAGGAATTTTATGATTGTTTCATTCAAATGCAGTAAGAGCTATAAATATCTGTTTTTAAAAACTGAAAATAGATTTAGCCATTAAGTATCATATCATATATGACGGAGGGTAAAGGCAAAACGCATCATCTTGTATTGTTGGAGGACTCGATGAAATAGTGCGAAATCTATAGATCTCTGTGTGAATGCCACTAACGAGTTTTTTATTAAGTGTCTCTTACAGACTCTTAATACCACGGAATAGATAAATAAGGTTGGAAAGGCCTTTGCTCTAATTTTTTATTAGAACCAATGTCGCCGCTTCATCCCCACTATTTTATTTCTACACATACACACACTGTGATTACAAGTATTTCGCACAACAAAAACACCCACACATAAATCTCAGGACAGATATTCGTTCGCAAACTAGCACAAAACACCCGTAGGCATACACACTCACACACGCAAAAAGGCAATAAAAATGTTCATACACGCTAGTGCTTGATAAAATCGATATTCTTTATCGATAAATTATCTGATGAATGAATGGAGAAAATGAAACATGAAATAAATATTGAAAAAAAAAACTATTTTACTTTTATTAATTACAAATAGTCACTGTCGCTGGAATAAAACGTATTTGTTAAGCAGTTGGCGCTTGCTATTAATTGCGAATGAATTTTTCAAAACTAAGTGTATTCTGATTTTTTTTATGATAAAATCATTTTCAGTAAAATGTTTAGAGCAAATAGTACTCGTCTTTGTCTCCAGTTTCCTCTACCTGTCACGTCAATCCATTGTTCCCTGGCGTTAGGTTCTTTAGGAAACCTAAAATTTTTAATTTACTGCATAAGTCAAATAGCATTTTACTTAGATTTTAATACGTCTTAGACAATATAGTAAATACCCGTAAATTAGAGGTCTACATGTCCCTTTATATTATACCTTCACTTTAATTCAATGATAATAATTCAATAATAATAATACATATTTATTTTACTCAAAATACGTCTCACTAAGAATATACTAGGTATCATTAATTAAATATAAAATAATGCAAAAATTATCCATGTCAAATGTAAATATAGTCGAGAATTCTGTCGATGATTTTATTTCACCACATGGTCACCTCACTATCGACAAACTAGCGCAGTGCACCACGGCCAATCAGGGCAAAGGCCGAAATTTCAAAGATTGAAGTGTAGAGAACGCAATGCATGTAGTACATTGGAAGCTGACTTGGTCATTGCGTTCATTGGGCGAGTACACATCGCGCAATGTATGCTATTTATAACTTGCTGCAATAATATTGTTAATGTTTGGAATTTCATAATGCTCAGTATATTTTTATGTTTCAGACAAATAATATTGTAATTAAATGGTAATTTCGACTTACCGATCGAAAGATATACCTCCTCGCTCTATACTTGAGGTCTGATTTTTTGTTTTACAAGTTATAATTGCACAACACGGCACTATAAAGCGGAGATCTGTTCGCCAAAGTATTCCGAAGCGCACTAAACGCGGTGAATGAAAGAATCGGTCGAGTTATGTTTGTACAATCATAACTGTGGCACGCTTGCCCCGCCTACATTACCATTCCAACCTTATTTATCTATTCCGTGCTTAATACTTATTCGCGTTTGGGTTCACACGGCATTGTCCTGCACGTTTTCTTTGTATTTGTTATTTTAACGTACAATCGTCCTGATGTTCATACGGTAGGTTTTCATTCGTGTAAAAACGAATTGCCCCAGTCAGATTATACACTTAATATTTGAGAGTCGCGGTCTTCACTTCTTCACATATTTGTCACAGTGAGTAGATCCATCCACGCTTGGTTGTATTTTTTTAATGGTATAATCGAAGGCGCCAACAGATTCGCCGCCTACAGAGCAGAAGGTTTTGGGTACAGCCTATAAATGAATAATCTGGGTGTATTAAACTATTTGAGAAGTTATAAGATAGACTTAGAAACGATGAAAAGAAGTTTTTAATTGCTTTCGGATATCTGTTGATGAAAACTTATTCTTATTATTATTATTATTAATCGACTGGAAAATTCAAGCCCATCAAAAAACTAATAGGTACGAATATGCGGAAGTGCATCACTTACTAAAATGAAAATAGCAATCTGTTTAAGGTTAGTACACAAATAAAACACAGGTACAAGTTGAAATTATTAAAGTTATATTAATGTAGCTGGTTATTAAAATGAATTTCTATTTAAGTTAAAAGTAATTCAAAGTATAGCAATGCTACATTTTACCTACAACGCTGCACTGTGACGCGCTCACTCACACAACGATAACCACGAGTAATCTACGCATTGCCACCCCACTACGACGTCAACGATCGCTATTTAAGAGGCCGCAGCACGCCAGTTATGACATTCGATAGCTAGACGGCAACGAGTGCGATAGCCCCGCAGTCCACTCGTCTGCCCAAGTTTGATCTGAGCGGTAGCCCCGCAGCCCTCAGAAAAAGCATCAGCTAGGAGGTTAAGGAACGCGGTAGCCCCGCAGCCCGTTCCAAGAACCACCCTTAGGAATTGTACGTTTACTGTAATATCTACGTATCCGTGTGTTTTGTATAATTTGTTACATGAACGAATAAAGTTCCTGTTTACTCAGACATCAGTTATTTTAATTCATCTGGCAACATCATATTGGCGCCCAACGGCAAAAAAAAAA
>NW_021011578.1:871656-889298 GCF_003987935.1 Bombyx mandarina
ATAGTCCCCATTCAGATGAGATCCCGGAGAATAAGTTCTAAATTGGTGTTTCTTCAAACCACAGCCACCAGACTCACCTCAAGGTAGCTTTGAAGGACACCAACAACCATGCTTGCTGGCTACGTGGACGCAGAGTTAATGACCTTACTTTGCTCAACATTTCTAAAGACAGTTTCTTTGATAACAGAGAAAAACATCTTTCTGATACCAGTCTTTGGGTCTAAAATTGAAATCCATTTTCGTCAATAATCTGCATAAGTGCTTTCTAAACATGAAACTAAAGACATGCCCGGTAAGATTCGTAAGGACTTTTTTCTAACTATGTGTGTTGTCACAAAAGCGGCATCCCGTACTGTAATTGGAAACTGGTCTTCGTTCAACCTTACGAGGTAATGGCATCAACGCATCTCTAAGAAGTTGTAGATCAGCAGTAGCCTCTGAGATGGATTGATAATGAACCAATGGACGAAATACTTTCTAGAGGCAATTGCAAATCATCCAAACGTTTACAATAATTATTGCCGAATAATAGAGCTTCGTAAAGATCCTCACGATTCTTTTTTTCAACACATTTACTTCTACATGATGTATATACATCATTTATACAATTTATACATTTTCTTGTATATACAAGATAAAATGTTTATTACAAACTTATAAATATTTTTTAATTATTGAATTAACATGGAAGTTAACAACTGTTTTTTCGATTTAATAATTATATAAATTATGAACATTATCATTGCGCTTCATAATTTTATTATGGCTTTACCTATTTCATCATAGCGTTGTGCTTAATAATTTCACCAGCAGATAACAAACACGTCTTCATAATACAATGCTGTATGTTTTCCAAAGGCACATCAATATTACGGTTTTACATAACAATAAAACCGATATTATGTGCCGAGAAGGAAAACATACAGCATTGCAGGAAGTTCTTCCTGGTGAAGACTATGAAGATCAAAGATGGCTGCGCTCCCTTTATACTTGCTGGCAGCACCTAGCGGCTAAAGATGGAACTAAATTGACTGTCTATGGTTGGACATAGACAAGGAATCTAAGCTAAGTACACACTGCTTCTTCATAATACAATGCTGTATGTTTTCCTTCTCGGCACATAATATCGGTTTTATTGTTATGTAAAACCGTAATATTAAGAATAAAATGTACATACCGAAGGCTTGTCTTGTTTTGACTTCCTTTTTTTCGAAATTTGGATCAATTACTATGATGATTTCCTTCCAAGCCGCTCGAGTTGCGACGCGATTTTTATAAAGTTCCATAGTTTTGTCCCACAAAATGGGCTTTTGTTCCACTAATGAAATTAATAATTCGTTATCTATACAAGATCCATCAACCATTTTGAAATAACAAACACATGCAACCTCTCCAAAAGACGCTCAGGTACTAAACGCTTCTCTTGTTCGGTTGCTATTCGATTAAAAACGTATGAACATCATGCTGTGCGAACGAGACAGAGCTATATTATGCGCCACTACAAGCCGAACACGTTAAAGTTCATTGCCGCGTGAACTCAGGGCTAGGTTGGTTTCACACGGAATTGTCCTGCACGTTTTCTTTGTATTCGTTTTTTTAACGTACAGTCACCCGGGTGCTCACACGGTAAATTTTCATTCGTGTAAAAACGAACGTATGAACGAGACAAAGCTATACTATGTACCAGTGCAACGTTAAAGTTCATTATATTTGCTTGACAAGTCCGTTGAGTATTCGTTTAAACACATAAGCGGTGTACGATTTTTTCCCGTACAAACGAATTGTGAAAGGCTCTATGTACAATGTATGTGCCAATATTCAATCGTTAATACGTATACTGCAAATAAACGTGCAGGCAATGTCGTGTGAACCTATTAGTGGGCACATACATTGTAAATTGTAAAATGAAACCCGCAAAATTATAATTTGCGTAATTACTGGTGGTAGGACCTCTTGTGAGTCCGCGCGGGTGGGTACCACCACCCAGCCTATTTCTGCCGTGAAGCAGTAATGCGTTTCGGTTTGAAGGGGGCAACCGTTGTAACTATACGTGAGACCTTAGAAATTATATCTCAAGGTGGGTGGCGCATTTACGTTGTGGAGCTCGACCACCCATCTAAGCAATAAAAAAAAAGCATAGAACCATTCAAAATTCGTTTGTACTTTTATTTGCACGACGTCATTGTGTTGTTCGCAAATGAGTGTTACCGGCACCTGCGTCCATGAACCACAGCACAGTCGCATTATTCCTTCACAAAGATCTCTCTTAGCGGTACACAGATGCGATGACTATGATGCTGCGATGTCATCTCACAGTGCCAATGTACGGATGGAGAGATAATCGGGTGATCATCATCATCATTCTCTTGCCCTTCTCCCAGTCACCTGGGGTCGGCACATGTTTTCTCCTTCTATACTCCTCTATCATATACCATTACTTCGCTCACTCCTTACATGTATTATCTTCCACGCAATCCCCCTATTATTTCTTAGGTCTACCACTTCTCTAAAGCCTCCCACGGTGATACCAGAGCCAAATTTAAGTTAATTAGCATATTTAAAATAACTAGTGGTCACCCAATAGTGGAAATTCGACCAATTAAATTAACATTCTGCACTCCTTCTCTATATTCTCTATAAGTGTGGGAAATTTTATACTCCTCCGTCCGCGCAATTTTCGTATAAAAGGGAACAAACTTTTTGCTTCACGTATTAATATACAGATGTATCGCCGTTGCGATTTTGGTCTGCGGTCTGAGTCAAAGGTTATGAATTATTTTCAGAACAGAAAATGTGGGTTCCCAGCACGCCGGTAACTTTGGTGACTGCAGTAGCGGCCGTGGCTGGTGGGGTGTGCATATTCAAGTAAGTTCAAGCAGAAGTTTCTCCGAGTCAGTAAGAAGTAAACTCCGGTCAAAATTACCGGCTCTTAAGGCAGATGACGTGTAAGAATTGATCTAGTTTTGAGTATTGCTCAAAACGATCAGTTTTTATTTATGTATTGCTCGTAAGCAAGGGCTTGGCTTTGCTGACATCTATTAGCGACGGTAGCCTCTCATCATCAGGTGGGTAAAAAATACGCTTTTATAGAAAATCCAACTAAAAAATAGAAAATAAATTTTAATAAATTTGAATTAAAAATAGTGTAAGAAAAAAATATTTTATTGTAAAAGCGTGGGGTGCTTTTCAGGATATAATCAAAATATTTATTACTATTGATACCATGTATTATTTATTTTTCATTTTTTAGTTGAATCTCAATTTTTTCAATATGTTTTTTTAATTTTTCAGTAATTTCATTTGAATCATTCTGTAACTTATCCGAGAAATAGGTGATCGGCGCGCCTGGTAGTTTCCCTTGGTCTTGACGCAGACACTCCGGGTCTCAGGAAAACAAAAAATCGCGAATGCTGATTATCCTAGTAAGGATAACGGATCAAACTCTTTCAAATGTTGAATTGCCATCGGTCGATGATAAGTATGCTAAATTTCGAGTCAATCCGACGTTTTGAAGGGGGTCAAAATCATGTTCAAAGATTCCGTTACGTACTAATATACGTATGAAGCTAATAAAAGCGTATTAAAAAGTGCGGGCTTGCGACATGCCCGACATGCCGACACGCTTTCTGATTCTTGTTCGTGATTTTAATTTAGTGTTTCGTCTTATATTGAATTATATAAAAAAAAAAAAACAATAAATTACTATTGAGATTTATTTAAAAATTATAAATCTAATATCGTAACCGAATCTAAAAATATATATTTTAAAACTATTTTGAGAGTTTAATATCGCGTTTATTATTTTTATTACAATAATTCTGACTTTATTCGACAAATAATCCTTTAGTGGTCCGTTGCTACAAAAACTGTGCAGTACCTACTTGAAACGACGCTAATAATAAAAACAAGATTAAATCGTAGATGTTGTTTTTCTTGTGTCTATGACTTTTGCGAATTGTAGACATAATTAAAACCGAAGAAAATAAATTGTATATTTTTTCGACTTAAGTTTTAGTTTATAGTTATTAGTACGTAGTTCACGCATACAATTGAAGTGGAACTCAACTTATGACCAATATACAATGACCTTATTGACCTTGTAACTTTTTTGGTTTAACGGCTTAAATAAGTAAATATATATATGGTAAGAGAGTAGCAGATCTGAAATGGAGTTGTGCTGAACACTTAGCAAGACATGACAAGATTAGCAAGGCGAAATGACAAGGTAAACAATGACAAGGACAAATGGTGTAGGACAATGGCTGACATTAAGTCGTAGAGGTGCTGGAATATCTATGGCTCGCTAGACCGATGACATAAGTCGGCGGGACTGAAATGGATGAGAATGAAGATGATGAGAACATTACGGCATAAAAAACGGGAGTGCTATGCCTAGCAGTGAGCATCAAAGGGTTGAAGATGAAGTATATATAATTTAAATCCTTGAGATCGGGACTACATAATGAGGTGAGGGTTCCAAGTCTATCGTCGAGCAGAGGAAGAGTCGTAAACCTTTATCTTATAATATACAAGACTGGCTGACTATTCAGATCCTCGAACCCTCAAAAATTTATTAAAAATTCAACAGGAAAATAGGACTTACGACATTCTTACCCACCGTAACCGTAAAACATAGATACAAGTTAAGCTAAAGTTTTCCATCAATCATAGTTAAAGCGTAATTAGGTACCATTCAGAAGATCCGCTCGATAAATTACTTTTAATTCAAACTATTTTACGCCGGTCTTAATTAACTCGCTCGTGTTCTTGTTCGGGTGAATGTTGGTAATTGATTTTAAACCGACCGTTAAGATGGGGACTTCAAAATTTCTAACTTAGGTGAGAATTGACTGTCAACATCAAACAACGTGGAGAAAGAAGACATTTTATAGTTTTTAATTGAATTAACCCATTATAGGGCCTACCGTTTTTATTTATTTGTCGAACAACTAAAGCGCTCTACTTATATTAGTTTCTGGCTCGCATATTTACCTACATACAGAAAAACAATTTGAAGGTAGCACAAAGCAACTTGCACAGTTCTCGCTCGGATAAGTAAGTAAAGCTGTCCAATTTGAAAAATCTAGAACAACGACTGAGGTCATCCGTGTACAGGAAAATCATAAAATAATAAATTTATCGTAAAAAATGTAAAATGGAATCGTAAAAGTCGTTTTAATTCTGTCTACACAACTCGCGAAAACCGAAAATAATACTACACTTATACACATACGCGTCTCCGGGCCCCAAAGAGTTAGATAAAGAAAATATTTAAATTCTTTGATGTCTGGGCTAAGGGCCCGGTGCTAATTGGATACCGGAGCCCATGGACATCGACAACGTAAATGCCGCTGTCGACCGTAACAAACGAACTCTAAATCTCAGTAACCTGTTCATAAGAATTAACCTCAGAGATATATGCTCGGCGAGTAAATTAACCCACAGACACAGTCCACTGAGTTTCTCGCCGGATCTTCTTAGTCGGTTGCGTTTCCGATCCGGTGGTAGATTCTGCGAAGCGCTGCTTCTGCTAAGGCCAGTCTTAGAAACACTTCCGGTTTGAGCCCCGAGAGCTCATCTACACGCTAGGGTAACGCTGAAATAGCCTCTCAAGGCTATCAGTATAAGTAAGAAAAAAAAACTATCTCTATTTATGTATGTTTCTTTTCTATTTAACAGAGATTACTACAGCGGTCCTCCGTACGACCGGTCCGTCCGTGCCGACAACAGAACAATTATAATTACTGGTGCTAACAGCGGTATCGGGAAAGCTGCAGCAAAAGACTTCGCCAAAAGGGGTGCTAAGGTAAATATTAGTACTATTGACAGCAAAAACAAGGATGTGGAGAGGCTTTTTGGCGAGCCAAATATTCTGGGGGAGATGAAGGCACGGAGGCTCGGATGGCTCGGGCATGTAGTGCATATGGAGCAGGATCGGGCTGTGAAACGGGTGTACGCGAGCGTACCGGAGGGACGCCGCCCCTTAGGGAGCCCCAAGTACCGCTGGTCTGACGCTGTGGAAGGAAATTTACGTGAGCTCCAAGTGTCGGACTGGCAAGGTGTTGCGCAGCGCCGGGATGAATGGCAAAGTTTAATGTCGGAGGCCAAGGCCCATTTCGGGGTCATAGCGCCAGCTCAGTAGTAGCAGTAGTATTGACAGCAATTGTGGATGGAAACGGGCGCCTTCAGGGTACACGCCTCGGGTTCCGGCCTCTCTCGGCGTGATCGGATCTCCGAGGCGATTGGACTGAAATTGAGGCGATACTTGAACATTGCGCTGACAACAATTGGTACAACGGCACGTGCCCACTCGTGCGGTACTCTAGGAATTAAATCGCCCTGTATTTAAAAACCAAATATTTTTTGTTCCTTTCCTTAATAAAAATCAAACCTGCAAAATTTCTAGATTCGCCTAATTGTTGATTGATGACCCTGTTGTTCTTAAGTCGTCTTACCCAACAAGATAAGACGTCCGGTGAGTTCGCATTGAGCGATGCAACTGTGCCAGTGTTCGAATCCCGCAGGCAGATATTTTTTTATTTATTAAATGCGTAGATACTTAACACACGTTCACGAATTACTTCTACGATAAGGGAATAATATCGTATAATAAAAAACAAACCCGCAAATTATAATTGTCTGAATTATTGATCGCAGGGCATCTTAATTAAAGACTTTATCAACTTTTGGTAGGACCTATTGTGAGTCCGCACGGATAGGTACCATCACCCTGCCTATTTCTGCCGTGAAGCAGTAATGCGTTTCGGTTTGAAGGGTGGGTCAGCCGTTGTAACTATACTGAGACCTTAGAACTCATATCTCAAGGTGGGTGGCGCATTTATGTTGTAGATGTTTATAGGCTCCAGTAATCACTTACACTAGGTGGGCTCGTCCACCCATTTAAGGAAAAAAAAAGTGTCTGGCATTCATGCACTGATCTCTATGGGCCCCGGTAACCACTTAACATCGAGTAGACCGTAAGCTGGTCCGTTTATGCAAATAATTTTTTTTATTGTCTCTGACCGAGAATCGAACATGCGCTCCCAAGATACGTACAGTACCGACATTAACCAAATAACCAGAAACGACCGTTGCAAACTTGTCCGTTGTCGTCTTAAAGATGAATTTTGTTCCATGATTTTTTCAGTGATAATAACAGTATTGCTTTAGAAGTTGAAGTTCGTTACGTCTTAGGTGTTTATGGCGTGCCGTGACGTCAAGAAGTGCGAGGAGCAACGGCGCGACATCGTGCTTGAGACGAACAACAAATACGTGTACTGCAGACCCTGCGACCTGGCCAGCACGGCCTCCATCAGAGAGTTCGTTGCCAGGTACGTCTAGCTGTTGACAAACTGGGCCTTGACAATCAATCATCCAAATAAATCTAAAAGACATTCAGAGTTCACTTACGGAACCACAGGATCTAAGACTTCGAATGTTGGTATTCGTTGGTAGCGTAAGAGGCTATTGCAGCTACGCCCGGACGGGTAAGTGAGCTCGCGGACTCAAATTGAGAGAATTTGCTAACACTAGCTCTAGCAAGAGCAGTACTTCAAAGAGCCTACCACTGGATCGGAATCGCAACCCACTGAGATCCGGCGAGAAACTCAGTGGGCTGTGTTTCTTACTTACTCTGTTGCCGTATGTACTATAGGGAGCACTTTGAGGAATTCCTTGCGATCCCATCATTTCGTTTTTACCTTCGCGCCCTCCATCACCGGAGAAAAGTTCATCCATACTACCTAGAACCACTACGATCATCCACAGTGCATTTTCAGAGATCGTTTTTGCCCCGTTCCATCCGACTTTAAAATGAATCCCACCCTATGGGGCTTACTGAGCGATAGGATATATCCTTCAAATGAGATCTGTGAAGTCCTCGGCAACAGTAGCTTGACTGTGCCCCTAAAGTTCATTCCTATTGCTGACTGTGAGCGCTCACCTTCAGGTTGGCCATGTGCATGTCTGTCTATGGTGGCAATAATCATCATTCTCCTGCCCTTCTCCCCGTCATTATACTCCTCCATCATATACCATTACGACGGCGATAAAAAAAAGTCATAAAATTATTTAGCTCAAAAATAGTGTCGTTCTAATCTTGGACCAGATTCAAAGGAGAGGAGCCACACCTTCACGTGCTGGTCAATAACGCCGGGGTGATGGAACCACCCAAGGGAGTCACTAAGGACGGCTTCGAGACCCAGCTCGGGGTCAATCACCTCGGACATTTCTTGCTGACAAATTTGCTCCTGGATACGCTCAAGGTATGTTTTTTTTTATTGATTAGATAGGTGGACGAGCTCACGGCCCACCTGGTGTCAAGTGGTTACTGGAGACCATCTACGCGTAAATGCGCCACCCACCTTGATATGTAAGGTCTAAGGTCCCAAGTATAGTTACAACGGCTGCTCCTCCCTTCAAACCGAAACGCATTACTGCTTCACGGCAGAAATAGGCAGGGTGGTGGTACCTACCGGTGCGGACTTACAAGAGGTCCTACCACCAGTAATTACGCAAATTATAATTTTGCGGGTTCGATTTTTATTACACAATGTTATTCCTTCACCGTGGAAGTCAATCGTGAACATTTGTTAAGTACGTATTTCATTAGAAAAATTGGTACCCCCTGCGGGATTCGAACACCGTTGCATCGCTCAACACGAATGCACCGGACATCTTATCCTTTAGGCCACGACGACTTCGATTTACTACCCGACTAAAGTTTCAAATGCAACGCCAATTGTTTCACAGAAGGAATATGGTTCGAAGGTATATCTCTCTACTTAAACCTGTAATGTGGAAATGGAGGAGCCACTTGTAATATAGAATTTAGGAGGGAAGGAAGTTAGTTATGACAGTCGATTACGGTGCTGTAGCTGTTATCTCGAGGAACCTGGAATCACAGAACCAGTCTCACAATGAGGTTGAAAGTAGAAATTTTTGTTGCAATTCTCTAACTCACCTACATCTCAGATGACACAAGAATTGGAAAGCTCTAAAGTTGTAAGCATTAAGTATTATCGTCAATATGCCTGACCTGCACGGGTCAGCTTAGACTAGATGGCTACTGGAACTCAGAAAGCGTACTCACGAATCCGTTAAGATAACGACCATTCTACCCTGAAGTGAAGGTCGTGGGTTCGGTTACATGACAAACCTTAAACGACTTCCATCTTACTGTTCTGCAAAGGCCCTGATAAAACCAAACCTTTCTACTGTCTTCACTAAAAAGTATTCAGTTTGGTATTTTATTGGCGCTAAGAATATAAAATCAAAATATAACTAATTTCATTATTTTAATTGAATGTTTGTAGGTAATAGATTATGAATACGTTGATACCTTGTACGTAAAGTCCACAAAGTTTGGCTTTTTAATTACAGTAAACAAAATAAAGATTTCCTTGCCTCAGTCCGTTTCTAAAAATATTATAACACGTATTGTAAATACAGAAACATTTATAACGCGACTTAAAGGACGAGTTTACGCGTCTCGAATACTCGCTTAATTTTTTTAAATAATTCACCGAAACTGCAGTCCGCTCATTTGTGTTACCGACGTCGAGCAGGCCTCAGCCCCGAGCCGCGTGGTGGTGGTGTCGAGCAGCGCGCACCAGCGCGGGCGAATCCACAAGCACGACCTCAACATGAGCGAGAACTATGACGCGTCCGCCGCCTACAGTCAGAGCAAGCTCGCCAACCTACTGTTCGCGCGGGAGCTTGGCAGGAGGTTACTCGGTGAGTCTCATATACAGGGTGTGTTTAAAAGCACCAATTTCACAGCTGGTGTGCTTAGTGCGAGTTTCTTAACGTTTTCGATAGCGTAAAAGTTAAGCCAATTTTGTATGCAGTTGGAACAGCGCCCCTAGCGGCAAACGTACACAAACGATCCCATTCCATACAAATATGAGCTAACTTTTACGCTATCGAGAACGTTAAAAAACTCGCATTAAGCACACTGAACTAAAAAAAATGTATTTGCGTACGACGAAGAACGAACTATACCATATCTACCATAGATACAATTCACTGAGTTTCTGGCCGGATCTTCTCAGTGGATCGCGTTTCCGATCCGGCGGTAGATTCAGCGAAGCACTGCCCTCGCTAGGGCCAGTGCTAGTATATTCTCTCATGTCGAGCCCCTGAACTCACATATCCTTCCGCGCGGAGTTGGAAAAGCCTCATGAGCTACCAACGATTACGTGAGTGGTGAAAATGATCGGGCCTGATCAGACACGTTTAGGCCTGGCCAGACATGGAAATGGGAAAGACAAATGAACGAAGACACGCCGTTAAGTCGGTACTGAATCAATCCCATAGATATTGTGGCGGGTAGCCATCACAGAACACAAGATATTTGACAGATGTAGGCAGCGGCTTGGTGTAGGCAGCAGCTTAGCTCTGCCCCTGGCATTGCTGAAGTCCATGGGCAACGGAAGATGCCTAAACCTCACTTACGACGTTTTCAAGATGAGCTTGCATATAGGTATACAAGTTCCGAACAACATTCAGACCGTCTGTCCACCGAGCAATTACACCCGCTCGGTGTAAGATCTTTCCCTTCGTCATTATTTCCACAATATCATAACGTAAATGCCATCACTTTAAGGTCTATGTCTCAAATGTATAATATAACGGCTATCCCACCTTCATACCGGACCGGAAACAGGTGCTAAGTGGTACCTACTCGGGCGCAAATGCTCCGTGCCCTAGTAGTAGGAAGTGAACTTTTTTTTTCTATTGTACACAAGGAACTGGAGTGGCGACAATCGCAGTAGACCCTGGCCTCGTAGACACGGACATCACCCGCCACATGTCAATGATGAAAAGCGTTACTCGGTTCTTCATATACCCACTGTTCTGGCCCTTCATGAAGAAACCCGAAATCGGAGGGCAGACAATAGTGCACGCTGCCCTAGACCCTAAGCTGAAAGACTGCGCTGGAGACTATTACGTGTAAGCAATCACAACTTTTTTATTTATTAATTGCATAAATGAGTGGACGAGCTCACAGCCCACCTGGTGTTAAGTAGATACCGGGCCCATAGACATCTACAACGTAAATGCCGCCATCCACCCTAAGATATAAGTTCTAAGGTCTCAGTATAGTCACAATGGCTACCACACTCTTCAAACCGAAACGCATTACTGCTTCACGGCAGAAATAGGCAGGGCGGTGGTACCTACCCGCGCGGACTCACAATAAGTCCTATCACCAGTAAAGTTTAAAGTAGGTAGTGTGTGATAGGTAATATCAAATTAAACTTGTTACAGTATTTTTTCATTTTTGTATAAATTCTCTTCCACATTGTTGACAAGCTAATTTGAGTACGCAAATCAAAATCGAGTTAACTAAGTAAATCCGTGATTCATTTAAAAAAGGTCTTTTAGTTAATTTAGAAACAATGTACTTTAGTTGTTTCTCGTATATCATTGCAATGACTGTGCCCTTTGTTCTTTCTTCACGATCTGAGCGTTTGAAGATACATATAAATTTTTTGTTACCATTTTTTTTATTAATGCTTCAAAACCCAAGACGTTTTAATATTTTTAAATTAATTGGCTCTAGTGTTTTGACTAAAAATAACCGTTTATTGAGATCTTTGTAGCATCGGCTTTGAACGCTAACTAATGACGTCACAAGTGTGTGAAGCACCTTGAGACATGAGGTCGATGTTGCTTGAAGTGACAAGATTTATAAAAATTGCAATCCAATAGATAAAGCCGTGTGCCGACGCATCCGATACAAACAAACATTCATTTATTTATATTACTTTGAGAGCGTATGATTTAGTGATATGAAGAAAGCTGAACCATCACAAGAAGCTCAAGACTTCGAGCTGGCGCAGTGGCTGTGGAGGGTCAGCGAGGCGTGGACCAAGCTGGATGAGCATAAACAAGCCATCGCCAAAGACACACGGAATTAAGAGACAGATTCAAATAAATATTTTGATTGAGGGTAGTTGTGTAAAAAGGCATTTTTTGAACAAGACACCGAAGTCATTCGACTGTTACTTTTAATTTTAATGATCTAAGTGAATATGTGCTATTCATTTGATTAATTGTTACATTTACGCATTTAAAATAGGTGTAGTCTTTAAAATAAATAATTTAAATATTTATATATCTTTTATTTGAAGGCCACAAAGATCTTCTAAACACAATCTTGTCTTCTCTCATCACTCCTAGAGGACTATTAAAGCTCGTTCGCTGAAGGACATTATTTGGTGCTTTGAGAATATCAAGACCTAGCCTTGATTAAAAATTTGGTAGTAATTTACCATCGAATGATGTCTGCACTGCACTGCACTGTCACCAACGTGCCGGGGTCGCAACCAGGACATAGTCATATTATCCTTAAGCTCCAGTTCAAGGAAGAAGTGTGGTGGCGTCCCGGGAACACTCCACGGAGCTCATTTTAAAGTTTCGCTGAAAACGTTTGGAAGTAGGGCGTTTCAGGTTATTTTTTTATTGCTTAGATGTGTGGACGAGCTCATAGTCCACCTGGTGTTAAGTGGTTACTGCAGCTCATAGACATCTACAACGTAAATGCGCCACCCACCTTGAGATATGTTCTTTTTTTATGATTGAAGGATTATTGGTGGGTGGCCCTGAGGCTTTTCAGCTGGTGACAGCACAGATGGGCGAGCAAAGGTTTAGCCAGAAGGGGTGGAATTTGCTAACAGCTGCTCGAGCGCCTCCGAAAGAGACCTAACAACTCAAGAGCAGCTACTTCGCGAATGAATCTACTACCGGATTGGAATCGCGACCCGCTGAGAGGATCCGACCAGAAACTTAGCGAGCTGATTCATGGGTTAGGTTGCACGTCGAACTCTTTGTCGAGCTCGACGAGTACGGTTACCGGGGCTCCTCAGCCTGCTCCTACTGTTAGAGCTGAAGGCGTCTAATGCAAAGGTTATTGAATCTGATGGATCCGTAAGGACGTGTCTAGGGCGTCGACGGTGACTGGCTCCTGCGTGATCAGGATTCGGGGAGTAGTCAGCGGCGGCAACGATAAGGCGATTATCGTGACGCATAGCCTTATCGAAGTACCGTTCCGACGCTGATTTCATGTATTTCCGGATCGATTCAAGGCCCAGGTCATCGTGTAGGTCAACGTTCCTCACAAACCATGGAGCTCCGACGGCTAACCTGCAAAAGCGGGATTATAGAGATTGGAGGTTGTCTGTATGTTTGGGCCGCGTGAGCGAACACCACACTCGCGTAAGTCATGACGGGCCTTATGCAAGTTTTGTAAAGTGTCACCTTGTTCCGAAGGGACATTTTAATCCGCTTACAGATCATAGGATAAAGACGGCCGAGAATAAACGCGGTACTTGGCCTTCCTGGCCCAAGGTATGAGTTGGCCGAAGAGGATGATCGGGGGAGTGAGATTCTTCCTTCTAATCCGGGAGGAAATCCGTGTGGAGTTTCCTTTTTTAAATAGCATCGCAGTACTTTTCGCTGGGTTGATGTCTATATAAGTTCTATGGTCTCTCAAGTATAGTCACAACGGCTGCCCCGCCCTTCAAACCGAAACGCATTACTGCTTCACGGCAGAAATAGACAGGGCGGTGGTACCTACCCGTACGGAGGTTTAAGTTCCGCGAACAAGTCGCAACAAAAGAACACACGTTTAGGAAAATATATTTATTGTCAGTCCCATATGGACTGGTGGTACTCCGGTCTGTCGAACAGCAACTCCTGCTGCGTGGCGGTGTCCGCGGGGTCGGGGTGCTTGTGCAGCAGCTGCAGCACGCCGGTGCCCAGCGCGGCGGGGGTGCCCACGATGATGGACTCGGACACGCCCTCGATCCGGTCGCACTGCCCGTAGAACGCCGCGTCGAACAGATGATCAGCTGTCTTCTCGAACTGATGACAAAAATACATTTTCCAAAGTCACTTCTATGTATTTCTATGTCGGCACAAAATGTAGAATTTAGATTGTTTAAAATTGATGGGTCCCAATCCCAAAGAGGCATTTTAAGGGTTCCTAATTTTCACATATCTGAACAAATTTAGATATTTATTTATATTTAAAAAAAATCATTGAAAGTATTAAGAACCGCCGCCGCGCTTACACTGGCCAAATTCAAAACGGATTCCTTCATCCTGGCGAGTCCGTATCTGGTGATGCCCAGCACCTCACCCCGCGCCGTCATCTGCCCCGCCAGCAGCTCCACGTGCCTCCTGTCCACGCTCATTCCGTGACCTTCCATCACGGCCTGGATCTCACTGATGATGGTAGATTTCGCGGCTTCTATCCCCAACGTATGGTACACCTGGAGATCGACTTTTCTTTAAGCACGAAATGTTGGTAGTGCGTAAGATTAATTTAAATGAAGATATTTGTTTACGACCAGATTGTAATAATAATAATAATAATAATAAGCGGGGACAAATACCAAACTAGGATCCCTATACACAGATCGGTGTACAATAGCATCCTCGAGTCGACGATATATGAGTCCACGAATCCCACAGTACCGGGATCCTTTAACCGTTTGGAACCAGGTGACCGGCTGTGACTTGTCCCCGGATATATAATAATACATAAAAGATAAGAATGAAAGAAGAAATGTTCACTTAAAACTCAAAAACGTTAGTCCAATTGATATGAAACTTTACACCGATATGAAGACTTCGGCGAACATAGTTACGTTAGTGTCGAATAGATGGCGCTAGTGGCCGTGATTTATCTTTTTTAAACCTTTTATTGGATGAGTTCATGGTCCACCTGGTGTTAAATGGTTATCGGAGCCCATAGACATCTACAACGAAAAAAACGCCACCACCCAGAGTTCTAATTCACTGTTAACAGTCCAACGGCTGCCCCATCCTTCAAGCCGGAACGCATTACTGCTTCACGGCAGAAATAAGCAGGGTGGTGGTACCTACCCGTGCGGACTCGCAACGTAAATGCACCACCCACCTTGAGATACCTTATATCTCAAGGTGAGTGGCCCATTTACGTTGTGGATGTATATGGACTCCAGTAACCACTTAACACCAGGTGGGCTGTGAGCTCGTCCACCCATCTAAGCAATAAAAAAAAAGGTCCTACCACCAGTAATTATGTAAATTGTAATTTTGCGGGTTTGATTTTTATTACACGATGTTATTCCTTCACCGTGGAAGTCAATCGTGAACATTTGTTGAGTACGTATTTCATTAGAAAAATTGGTACCCACCTGAGATTCGAACACCGGTGCATCGCTTCGCTTTCTTATCCTTTAGGCCACGACGACTTTCAAAACTGGCTCCGGACTCACCTCTAAAATGTTATTGGATGTGGTCTTCGTGCCGTTGACTCCGAAGGTGGCGATGACGTCCCTCAGGCCGTCCCCCTCCACGCACAGCTTGTACCTACAGCCAAAGAAGTGGTACCTTAGCGACGACGACAACAACCCGCAGCTATCACCGGAGTTCGTGGACATCACGACAACGTGACGCCTAAATCTCAAGACTGTTTAATGGATTTCATCTTAACCAATCCTGGATGCTTTAATCACTTTTGACAAGTTATAATTCTGCACATTTAAAGATCATTACAGTTTTCGTGATCACAAACGACTAGGGCATACACTATATCTATACTAATATATAAATCTACAGTGGTTTTTACGGATGTTCCGTTATAACTACTGAACCATGCATCCGATTGACTTGAAACTTGGTATCCATGTAGAAAATAAATGTACTTGATGGATAGGCTAATATTTATATGAGTGTTGGACTCCCTACACCAGTTGCGGGGGCGTTAATGATGAGAATCTTTGTGGGGATGAGAAGTTATAACGTTAATTTTAAAAGCCCAGCGAAGCGGACGGGTACGGCTAGTATAATATAAAGCGGTTGGTTCACGCGAGCGCTCACTTGGTGCCGGGCAGGTCCGGCTTCTCCGAGGAGTCGTCGCAGGCGATGACGGCGCGCGACACCTGCGGCAGGCCCTTCACCACCACGGCGGGCAGCTGCCGGCCCAGCTGCTGCAGCGACATGTTCAGCCAGCCGCAGCTCTTGGACGGCTCGCCCGTCACCTTGATGGCCCAGGCCGACACCGCCGTCACCTCCGCCGGCTTCACCTTCAGCTTCGACGTGCAGATCCTGCGAACCAGCACGCGACCGTCACGCGGACCGTCTCCCAGCGACTCTTGTGAGTCCGCGCGGGTAGGTACCAGGGCACTTATAGGCAGCGGCTTGGCTCTGTCCCTGGTATTGCTGACGTCCATGAGTGACGGTGACCACTTACCATCAGGTGGGCAGCTCGTCTGCCTAAAAAGGCAATAAAAAAAAAGAAGAAAAAAACCACCACCCCGCCTATTTCTGTCGTGAAGCAGTAATGTGTTTCGGTTCGAAGGGTGGGGCAGCCGTTGTAACTATACTTGAGACCTTAGAACTTATATCTCAAGGTGGGTGGCGCATTTACGTTGTAGATGTCTATGGGTTCCAGTAACTATTTAACACCAGGTGGGCTGTGAGCTCGTCAACCCATCAAAGCGATAAAAAAAAAGCTCCAGCACTAAGGCTTGCACACTTACGAATACACGATGGAATGGACGTCGACCTCCAGACAGAGCAGCCTTATCCTCTCCGCGTCCAGCTTGATGAGCAGGAAACACTCGTAGGGCAG
Organism: Bombyx mandarina; assembly: GCF_003987935.1. Next base: position 888,284 of record NW_021011578.1, read on the forward strand.
GTACACTTCCTCTATGTACGTCGTTATCTGGAACCGAGAACAACGCGTGAGCGCCTGCCCATCGGCAGTCGCGCTGGACGAGACAACAGACAAAAATCGACAGTGCGTTTCCAGAGATCTTTTTTGCCACGTACCATCCGGCTATGGAATGAGCTCTCCTCCACGGGTTTCCCGAGCGCTATGACATGTCTTTCTTCAAACGAGGCTTGTGGAGAGTATTAAGCGGTAGGCAGCGGCTTGGCTCTGCTCCTGGCATTGCTGAAGTCCATGGGCGACAGTAACCACTCACCATCGGGTGGGCCGTATGCTCGTCTACAAGGGCAACAAAATAAAAAGATCTGACCTCGCCAAGGGTGGTCTTCTCCAGCCTCCCCTTGACCCTCCTGGCGAACTCTTGGTCGTAGGGCTGCATGAGCTCGGCGGTGATGATCGGAGTGGAGATATTCCGGGAGGCGTTGATGATCTCCTTGACGCGGGGAACCCCCTGGGTTATGTTCATGGACGCGACACCGGCGAAATGGAACGTCTTCAGGGTCATCTGGGTGCCGGGCTCGCCGATACTCTGTGATCATTACATATGGGATATTTCAACAATTATATGTTTGTGAGTACAATCCAAACATAGATCTCATGTCTTGAGGTGGGTGATGTCTACTGGTTCCTTTGCCCGATGATAAGCGTCCCGAGTGACAGTTTTGAAGGACCTACACCCAGTCCACAGTAATAATAATAATAATTATTATTATTTATTTATTTCTCTCTTAAAGGTATAGTACAAATACATAATGGAAATTAACCTTATAATTTATTTTGTAAGCCTTTGAAAGAGTTGAAGTCTGTACTAGGTTCAAAGACCTGTATTACTGATCTCCAGGCTCCCTCCAGATTAGGTTGGGTTAAGTCGTGAACAGATGCTGCGAACTAGTGTTGAGAGATTAGGTGTTATTATTTAAGAAGGTCATGCGTGCGTGCGTGCGTGCGTGCGTGCGTGCGTGCGTGCGTGCGTGCGTGCGTG